>QLYP01000613.1:0-38015 GCA_016647725.1 Nasonia giraulti
GAGCAAATTATTAACCAGTTCTAGGGGGTGGTAAATTAAAATGGGACTGTATATTGCAAACGTTTTATGCTATTCTTATTACAATATACTTCTAGATTTCCGCTGTATCGAATAAGTATAAGGGATCCTATTTATACGATATAAAAAGCACAATCATTATGGTTGCAGTGTATATTTCACTGATCAAAATATCAATAATATCATTATATTTTTACACAAGCGGTTGTTCCCACATTGTTCACTCATAAGAATTAGGAAGAGATAAAGGAAAGGAATAATAAATAAATGTATGCAAAATATAAGATTATTTTTTGTTTATTAAAAATTATAACTTAATACAAATATTATATGTAACGACATGTATTATATTATCTCAGAATCTGTTGTAACCTTGTTGTTCTGGCGTGGAATTCGTGTTGCTGGAATACTTGCTGAAATAATTTTTCCATTCTATGCTTTTATCAGCAGGCTTAGAGCAAGGGTCGCCTAGATATGTATTACATTGTTTGCCATCTTGTACTTTTCTAGCGTTCTTATCTTCAACCAGCGGTGTATATGAAACTTTATTTTGACTCATTTTGGAGAAAGTCGTAACCAAACTACGATCTTATGGTTATTTGTATAGCTTTATATAGAGAAAAAGGTGGTGGTGGAAAACATTTTTTTCAATTAATAATTGTTTCAACATCTCTACTTATAGGATTATACTTGACAATGCGATAATGTATAATTAAACAATATGCTGTTGTATCGTTGTATCAGCGGGTACATTTTCTTTCGTTTCAAACTCGATACGAACATCCACAGCTGCTTGTTTCAATGATTTATTCTGCTTGGAACAGTCAATAACTATAAGCGGTGCATATGTGATGAATTCTTCCTTGCTTAAAAGAGGATTCATATTTTCGTGATAATAAGCACTTTGAAATTGTGCATACATATCATACAACAATGCAAATTGATTATTATCAATATCAAGATTATTGTATGAATAATTCTGCGAGTTGAGAAAAAGTTTTACATTGCTAATCTTACAATGATCAAAATGGCTACAATTTTCCCTATTATGTCTTTTTCTAGCAGTTTGAAAGGCTAGAATAATAAAGCATGGTTTTTCCAACTGGTTTGATGTTTTGACGGTCCATACATGCTGAGTAGTACGTGGAAGTACTGAATATTCATACAATTACCAAGACCGAAAATTCATAGCAATGGGTATACCTTTCTGAATGTAGTTATAAATAGTTTGAATGTATTTTCCTTTTGTCTGACAAAACTACATAAGGCATAACAGAGGTCACTCTATACAAGAAATTGTTAATTTAAAATCATCATATGTAGCTCTATTTTAAACCATTATTGCCTCCTGTATAATAGCATTAATATCACTCCTTGATCTTGTGACAATAAGTTCATGTTTAGCATTTACAATAAATTTTCGATAGTCTTCAGCAAAACCGAAAATAATTGATAGAGGTATAGTGATGTCAAAATTTCCATTGTTATCAGTTATTGCCCCCTCTTCTGAAACATTAGTCCATCCAGAATTCTCATTATATTTACTCTGACTTGGTGCGAAGGAAACATAACCTTTCATTGTACTAGTTGGACCGACATTTTTACATCGATCAATTTCAACCGCATTCATTTCATATCGCATTTCCTCAAACAGATGACATATAGCATTGTTCAGAAACTTGGTATGTTGCAGCACAGTACCATCTGGTTTTGTTAATTTACGACGAACGATGCTGATATCTATGGTTGATATGCATGAATCTCATAATGAGCAACAGACTCATCAAAAATGATTGGTGATTGTATATCAAGGACTCCCTCTATTTTTTTCAGGTATGCAACAGCAAACAAAATCACAATTTATTTTTCATAACACGTGCATCGAAAACGTGCTTTTCGCCTATGAAAAAAGTGGAGAAAAAGTCGAGTTTTTCAATCCTGGGCGAAACTCCTTTTTCATAACAGCGTGCGCGGAGCTCGACTTTAGAGTCATTTGTTTTGGCGCAAAGTCATCGACTTAGGCACGCTCTCTCACAGCGTGCGCGGGAACATTTGAAGCGTGCGTGGGGAAAAACCTATCCTGTCGCTGCCATTTGTTTTACATATGTATGATTGCGAAATTGTGTATCATTAGTGCAAGACGTCTTGTTTATAACCTATTGGTACCTAACCGAAAAGTAAACATGAGTGATAACAGTTCTTGTGATACAGACGATATATCTGATTATGGAAATGAAATTCCACCTGAAATCGCTGCAGCAGCTAAAGAAGTAACTATAGATTTATTGTCGGACAAATTAAAACGTCTATATGTTGCAACATACAGTGATGAAAAAAGCGAACAATCATTTACTATTGAAAGCATTGACAAAAATATTTCTTTTCATTTTAATAATTGTAATGGTTACAATTAATGTACATAATCATCATAATTAACTACAATGTACGATACACTATATTTGTGTTTTAGTTTAATATTTTTTGATAAAAGATGTAATAATTTTCTATTAAAAATAATTTATTTTTAAATTTGCAAAAATATTTTAGTTTAGTATAATTACACTCGTATATAGCGACAATGTGTGATTTAACGAACTTTTTGTATGAATAAGCTTTCACAGGAGCGTGGCCTATTTCGCATTATGAAATAAATTTAATTTATATCATATATTAATTTAGTATAATGTCGAGCTCCGCGACACTTGTTATGAAAAATAGTATACGCAACTCGTGCGAGGGGAACACGATTTACGCACGCGTGGTAGTTCGCGCCCGAGAGAAGCGAGTTGCTTAGCTAGTTGCGTAATGTACAATTTAGTGTTTTTGTGTGGATATGTACATATAAACACACCCAAACACACATATATACATATATCTTAAGGCGAAAGTGATTTTTTCCTAGGGGCGAAAGTACTTTCGCATCGGGGTGTAAGTCTCGTCTCCCACTCGTGCTCAATCATCATCCGAGTCTGAAAAAGCCAACTTCCGCCCCTAGTTGTGTAATTTACTTTTTTGCTCCTTTTTACTTTTCTGAAACCGTTTCCTCTTTTTACCTTGAGACCTAGACTCCGTAGAAACTGAATGTTCTGACGTGTTAACTGTTTGACGACTCGTTGACGACTGACTTTCTGACGACATACTGGATTATTGATATAATTTTTTTCAGGCTTGGTATTACAAACAATTCCCATTTCAAAACCTTCTTCAAATGTAGACGAACCGTTATAACTTCTCCACGCAGATTTACCAAATCACCATCTTGCACCATCCGCAATTGTAAGTGATCAATAATTTTAACTGTTATTGGTAAATATATAATTTGATTTAGAACTTTAATTATTTTGTAACCTGGTGGAACTGCAGGGAAGAACTCGTGAATGGTATGAACTTGATTTTGATTATTGTATGCTCCAGATGTGATATTACACTCTACTCGTAGGGCATTCACTTTCAGAATGGCTACAGGCAGGTCATAGTTGTGAGTTATATAGGGGTTCAGCAGTGGTGGAGTGAAACCTAGTAGTCGTGCTATCGAGTCTTTGAGGCGAAAGTCTACTTCATGACTACATGTAATGACACTTCTCAATGTATTATTATTAGGTTTAATACTTAGCGTGATATTTTTAGGATGAGAATTTCCTGCAGAGTACGTTCAATATCTTCAATTTCATAGCTACCAGTTGGTGATTCAATGATTTCTTGTCCAACATAAAATTTATTGCTTTTGAAGTCCACATTAGGTATGGAGTTCAAAGTTAGTAATTCAACTAATCTGAGAACGTACATTTTATCTGAATCGAATTCAATTGGTGGAAAGTATCGAGTTTCCAGAATAGACGAAGTGCCTGATAGGCTCAAAGTTAGCGATTCAATTATTTTGAATGGAAGTAAGATACTGATAGTTTATCGATTCATGGAGACCCGGCGAACAAGAAAACGTCAAAATAGGTTTCTTTTTAATATAATAGGGCATTTCGAACTTAAATAACCGGGGAACCGGAGAACTGGACAACGCCAAAATGTTTTTTTTTTAATATAATAGAAGATTATAAATTTGGAAAACTGGAGAACCGGAAAACCAGAAAACCGGAGGACGCCCGGATTATGAACTCGGATAACTGGAGAACCACAAAACGCAAAATGGGTTTCTTTTCAAGATAATAGGAAATTATGAACTCGGAGAACCGGAGAACGCCAAAATAGGTTTTTATTTTAATATTATAGGAAATTACAAACTCAAAAAACTAGAGATCTAGTGAATCGAAAAAAGCAAAAAAGGGTTTCTCTTCAACATAATAGGAGATTATAAACTTGGAAAACCAGAAAATCGAAGTACGCCAAGTTAGGTTTTTATTTAATATGAACGGGGATTATAAACTCAAAAAAACTAATAATTTGAGAACTGAAAACGCCAAAATGGGTTTCTCTTTAATATAATAAAAGATTATAAACTCAGAAAACTGGAGGACCGAAGAACCAAAAAACGCCGAAATGAGTTCTTATTTAATATAATAAGGAATGATGAACACGAAAAACTGAAGAACAGAAGAATTGGAAAACCGAAAGACCGGAGAACGCTAAAAAGGGTTTCTCTTTAATATAATAGGAGATTTTTAATTCGGAAAATTATATATTTCTAAGTTTTGTATCTGCTCAAGGCGTAAGTTGCTCTTGAGAAGAGACTAGCGCTTTAGTTGCGCTGGAGCTAGTGAGCTTAGATAGCCCGTACAGATCCTTATATAGGCAGCGGAGAGAGCGGGTATCGAGCCGCCGAAAAAACTATCACGTTCATACCTGCACACGTACATTCATACTTATATACATGAATAATTCATACAAATATATTCTAATGCGCACGCCACGATGTCGCTAGCTAGCTACTCCTTCTGTTCTGTCTTTTTGCGCTGCTGCGTTTGCCGCTCGCTGCTGTATATAGTTATACGCGTGTGTTACGCAATTTTCCTGCTTCTGCTGCTGCCGTTAGCTGATTCGTGGCGCTGCTGATGTTATGCTGCTGCTACGAGCTTAGCTGTCAGCTGTGACGCAAAGCGTTCCAATTGAGAGTGGGGGAGCGCGAGATACTCGGGTACAATCTAAAATATTGTTCAATATATTCTAGTTTTTGATGATATTTATTATAAGTTTTTGCGGAGCTTGTGCAGAGTGTTACACTCGGAAAACTAGAGAACAGAAGAACCGGAGAACCAGAGAACCTGAAAACCAGAAAACGCCAAAATGGGTTACTTTTTAATATAACAGGGTATATCAAACTTAGAAAAACAAAATACCAAGAAACCGAACAACGCTACAATATGTTTCTTTTTAATATAATAGAGGATTATTAACTTGAAAAAGCAGAGAAGCGGTAAACGCCAAATTGGGTTTCTTTCTAATATAATAATAGATTATATATTCGGAAAATTGGAGAAACGGAATACGATAGAATTATTTTTTCTTAAATATAATATGGGATTTTGGACTCAGAAAACAAGAGAATTCGGGACCTGGAGAACCGGAGAATGCTAAAATGGGTTTCTATTTAATATAATAGGAGATTATAAATTTGGAAAACCGGAAAAACTACAAAAGCACGTCAGTCCTAAGGTTTTTAGGGTTGCCGAACACAAATCTGATATCAGATTTGCAAAATTATTCATTTAAACAATGCTGTTTATGCAAATTATTGCTAAATTAAGGATTTAACAAACACTAGTATTACTCTAGGGGATTTAAAGGTCGCTGACCTGAATTTGTTACTAGATTAGCAAAATCATTTGTTTAAACAATTGTTTTTAAATTAATTATGGCAAAATTCACCTTTGTTTCATATGATTTACGGTCAAATATATACTGTATTTGGAGTCGCTGAACACGAATCTAATAACACATTTGCAAAATTATTTATTTAAACAATGCTGTTTATGAAAATTATTGCAAAATTTATACTCTCCAAGTTTAATAATTTATTTAAGCTACACGTCGGTACATCGAAGGAAGGCAATCAAAGCGAGAAGTAAACCTCAACCCAAAACGCTTAAACCCACTTACCCTATACTCTCGTAGTTTAATAATTTATTATAAACTACACCTTCCGTTCATCTACTCAAAGAAGACTCAGTCCAACACGTTTTTATAAATATTATGTTTCTTAAAAATTTATTATTAATTAAATTTCTCAAATCTTATTTAAAGTTTTCTTAAAGAATTATGAAAAGACAGTCTCTGCAAAATTTCTTTTAGTTCCTCTAATGAGAGCGGCTACATTCTTAATAATGTTTAAGGTAAAAGAACCAGTAGTTGGAACAAAACAAAATTCGGGACCTATAGTGGGACATGGACGAAAGATTAACGTTTCTTTTCAAAGTACAGCTCTGAATCGCTGAAGGACAAAATTTTATTCATTATTTTGGGTATTAACGATTTAGATAAACCTGTAGTGCACTAAATTTAGATCCAAAATTAAATATGACTCTTTTATCAAAAATGTGTTTTGAGGGTAACAGCAGGCGGTCCCGAATAAGACAGATTTTACTGATTTAGAATGATCGAATTTTGCATATAATAGTACATTGTGTACCAAGGACGTAAAGTGGGCTTTTTTAGGCTGAGTGTGAAGTTTGCAGTACGAGTCAAGGCGAGTTAGCCCGAGCCAAAGGCGAGGGTGTTTACGAGCAGCAGACGAGGACTGCAACCACACGAGGCCAAAAGCCAGCCCTTGATGCACACCATGTTTTTTGTATCGCATGTACTGATTTTTGCGTTTACACACACGCACAAACTCATATACGTATATTTGATGTGAACTATTGACCATTTTCTTTAGAATATTTTAGCGTGCGTTTTTGATATTTTTTGCCCCCATATGCGCAACCACACGAAGCATATGCAGGCAAAAAAAACGCCCACTGGGCAAAAAAAAATTAAAAACGCCTGGTAAAATTTGTTTTCTTGCCCACCGGTAAAAAAACTGGTACTTTACGTCTGCTTAACAGGTACGAGAAAATCGTGCTTGTGTTACAAAATAGTATATTGTGTACCAAGGGCGTAAAGTGGGCTTCTTTAAGCCAAGTATGGAGTTTGCAGTACGAGCCACAGACGAGTACTGCAACCACACGAGGCCAAAAAGCCCACTTAGCTCTTCGTGCACACCGTTTTTTTTATGCATCGTTTTATTAAACCTAGGGCCGTAAAAAACCTTACGACGAAAAAAAGGCCACGGTAACTTTGTAGAGCATGATTTAACCTTTAATTATTCCCCCCAGTTTTATTTGCACCCACGCTATTTTTTTCTGAATCACCAAAAAAAGAAATGTGTCCACTTTATCTGCGACATACTGTATAGCTGTGCGGCCAACTTCACGGTCCTAATATTTTTGATGGAAGAATAAAAATGTGATTTAGGCATTTTTTAAAAACACACCCCCATATTATATAATAGGTAGCTTTCTTATTAATATTTGTATTAAAAATCATAGTTAAGCATATTAAAATATGATATAAGTCAAAATAACCTAGAAACAACAAAGAAAAGCATTTATTTCTTCATAACATAAAATACGAACGCCGTGGCATGTCCGCTTCTCAAATTCGTTGTCGTGGTGCTACCGCGCCACTAGATATGCCCCTCAGCTTGACAATAGATTAAAATATAACAAATTATACTTCAAACCATCAAATCAAGTTAAAAACGAACGATTTTTAGTACCTACGATTTTAATGAATATATCAGCAGTAAATTAATAAGTTTAATGTTTAAAATATTTTATGTCTTATAAATATACATAACAATATTTTTTTTACCTTTTTTAGATTTATAATTTGGACAAAGGACTTCTTCTACTTCACATTTCATCCCTGTAGCTTTTCTAACGTAAACAAACGGTTTTTCTTCAACAGTCAAAACTTTTAAATGTGTTGGTATAAGGAATCCTTCTGGCTTATTTTTTATTTTTCCCGGCCAAATAATGATTGAATCATTCACTATTAATTTCATTTTGCTTGATTCCTTAAAAAAAAAGTTATATAAAAAAATTTGTAAACGTTAGAGGGAGATGTACAAATTGTGGAAAAGAGTGGGATTCGTGAAGCGAGTTTGACATTTATTAGTATCCATATATAGTTTCAACTGTCTGACCGAAAGGGATTGTTATGGTTATTTTCTCTCTCCATACTTTTTCTTACAGCCTTGTAATCGCGCACTAACTGTCGATGTAGCGATATGTTCAGAGATAAATCATTGCCTGATAAATTAAGAGATCGCAACACCTTCGAATAAACAATTATAATTTTTTATTAAGAATTTTTTAATATTTATGGGGGTTAACTAAATTTTGTCTACTATTAGCAGAAATATTTACTCGGATTATCACCGTTGAAGAACCTCTTTACACCTCCATGAACCATATTTATAGTAGGAAGTCTCTTTGAACCTATAGTTCACCGACCGTCAAATTCCAAGTGACCTTTCGCATCGATAAACATCGCTGAAAGTGAAATGCTTTGCTTTTCACATAAAGCACTCGCTAATATTTAAAGGTTCGCTCATGAACATGTAATGTGCCATGTTACATCGCCAATAGCACATGTATGTATGCGTGCGTATACAATAATAACACCACAGTCGTACGCCTACACAACCAGCGTATAAGCATCAGATTGCGTCATTGCGCAATTGTGCGCCGAAAATAAGAGCGAGTGCTTTGACCTGCGTATCAGCACTCCTCGCACGCGAATTATGGCGACTTACACTCATCAATACTCCTGGGTGGCGAATGTTGATTGGACTACCGCTATCTTTATCATATAAACTTCACAACTGCTTGCATTGGCACCGAGGCTTTAAAAACCCCGAATCCGATCCTCGCAGTGCCTTTCTGAGTAGCGACATATCCCTTTCGGTAGCGACTGATTCAAGGTGAAGCGCTGCTGTTTCTAGCGTTAGTGTTTGGAGCGTGCTGAATCCGTCCAACACCTTGGAAGTGAACTAAATCTGTTCCTTGGCAAAGCATTCACCGAAGAGCCTTTTAAACTCAGATCTATACCACAGAGATGAGTACAAGCTAAGAAATGCCGAGTGGAATCTCCGGCGATAGCAAGAGCAGCTGATCGATAGCATAGTAAATTTATACTGCCACGAGAAATTGTGTAGCCTAAGTCCAAACACCATCGGTTACACCGCTAAGGAGACTAACAGTGATAATTGTAAGATGCTAAGATTACTTATAAATACAACTAAGAAAATATCGTAAGCATCCTCAGATAATAACTGTAAAAATATAGAATAAGAATGGGTTTTACTGGTAAAAAATACAGCAAATTTAAATTTACACAAACGGACACTACGACACCAAAATGTTACGGCCTACCGAAAATACAAAAAAAAAAAGATATTTCAATGCGACCAGTTATATCGATAACACGTTCACCTGCCTATTTATTATCAAAAAATCTTTTTAACATCATACAGAACAGCGTTAAAAAACCAAACTTACATATAGAAAATAGCTACGAATGTATGAACAAAGTAAAAAACATAATTGTTTCACAAAACCTCTGCTTAATCCAAATTAATGTAAAACCGCTATACACAAATATTGACTAAACATCCGTTAAAAAAAAGCATTGAGAAGAGATACGCGCAAATTGCAGATAAATCCGAAATATCTCTTGACGAAATTTTGCCAGCTTGCGAATTACTTATGAAAAACACTTATTTTCAATATAACGAAAGATTCTACAAACAACTTTTTGGTACTCCAACGGGCTCTGCGATCGCGGGGCTATTCGCAGACATTGTCATGGATAACCTCGAGACCAATTACTTATTAAAACTATCTTTTCAACCGATTTTCTTTTTTCGATATGTCGACGACATTATCACATGTATTTTGAATAATAAAGTTGACGAAATTCTAAAAAGATTTTACTAATACAACGATAGACTACAATTTACCCATGAAATTGAAAATAATAATCCAGTAAGCTTTCTAGACGTTCTAGTAATCAAAGACAAGAACAAACTAATAACAGACTGGTATACAAAACCAACATACTGAGGAAGATTTCTGAACTATTTATCTCAACATCTAAACACACGGAAAATCGCCATGGTGTACAGTCTCGTCGGCAGAGCGATAACACTAGCAAATAGAAAATTTTATAATAAAAACATTGATATAGTCAGAAAGCTACTGCTTCACAATAACTATCTAAACGTATTTGTTGTTAAATATATAAAGAACAGATTGCCCGTAATAAAATCTAACGAACATCTACTGCAACAAACAAGCAGTAGCAACAACAGTCAATGAAACACCATATGCATTCCATATGTAAATGGCTTCTACGAGTAGATAAGTCATGGCTTTATAAGAAACAATATTAATACAGATTCAAAAATTAACAGCAATATGTGTGACATAATAAAAGGAAAGAGTAACAAAGACATAAATCCTGAAAACAATTTTGTTTTTATCTAAAATCTAATGATTGCTCTGCTACATTCGTTGGCCAAACGAAAAAAAAAGTTTGTATACGCGCTGAGGAACACAGAAAATCAAAAAATAACGTGATCTCTGAACACCAAAAAAATTGTAATTACACATTTAACTTTGACAAATTTGACATAAAAGATAATGAACCCAATCAAAGTAAAAGATTGATCTCAGAAATGATACATATCCACCTGCAAACGAATGGCATTCATAAAAGAGAAGACACACAGTAACTTAGCGAGATATACACGCATCTAATACAGAGACTAAAACGTAAACAAAACAAAAGTGAGTAACCTAAAACTTGTCCTTAAAATAAAATACATAATGATGGGGTTTAAGTAGTGCATACTGGGCTTTTTATTACGGGAATAGTGATATCCCTCATGAGCTGTATCCAGGTGGATGAGGTCGCTGATGACAGGGTCTTGGTGTTACGCTCCATAGCTTTTGGTGTCTAGAATAAGTTTTTACACTTAGATAATGAAAGCTACGAAGAGCCCTACCTCGATCGCGACATTGTTGACCGCGTGTACCTGGACAGTAAACATAACTAATTTTCAAATTAATATGTTCACATTTTTGCACTAAGAAGTACGGTGCGCACTGCCTGACTTTGTTATTGATCACCCTAGACCGCATTCATGGCCGATATTGATAAGTGGATACAAAAATCTACAGCGCGCAATATATTTCGACAGCCTCGTCATCGAAGACCGAGCGTGATCGGCTACCGCGAAACATGTTTGCATGTCTGCATGAAGTCACGAAATCCACTTCCTGAGCCCCGTCATCAGTGACCCCGAACAGTCAGAAAGTTTGTACAGTGACAGTGCAGCAGCTGTTCAAAAACATAACCTTAAATTCAAGCAGACAATGTAAACACATTTACTCTGCGCAGCTTATAGAAATCTGTGGAAAAGCGATACCCAACTGTATTACACATAATAGCTTGTGCGGCCAACTTCACGGTCCTACCACACTGGAGAAAAAAGTAGAGATACTGCTTTGAGCATTTATGATATATAAACTCGTTTATTATGAAACGAAACGGCTTTTCTACAAATATTTTTGTTTGAAATCATAGTTTACCCTACTAAAAATTCTGATGTGATATGTCACGTGACATTGACACATCACGTGACATGTCACACGATATGTCACGACACATGTCACGTCAGACACAGTCATCACCAAAATCTGATTAATTTATCACGTGACACGTCACACTCAGTCATTACCCAAATCCGATCTTTTATCACGTGACATCTCACGTCACACATGTTCATCACTAAAATCCGATTGATTTATCATATGACATGTCGCGTGACAAATTAATCGGATTGTCACGCGACTTTGTGAACTAAGCCGAAATCAGATTAATTTGGCACGTTACATATCAACATCACCGAAATCAGACAGATGTTGCATGTGACTTACATGATGTCACGTGACATATTAAGTGGCATGACACGTCTTATTCTGGTTAGCTACTTCGAAATCATGTTATTTTCCACATGGGATACTTGCGCCTTTTAAGCAGGTGAATTTGTCACGTATCATATTACTTAAATTTTTGTAAAATATTTGATGAAATACATATTTTGCGAGTTGTTTGGGATGACAAAAATAGCATTTACTCCGAATAATCGTCGCTCCGTACGAAGACTAGCACAGTTCAAATGTTTAAACGTAAACCAGCACAACTCACGATTTGCCGCGAAGAATAGCACAGTTCAGAAATGCGGTCAAAAGTAGCACAAATTGCTAGTTAGTTAAGTTCATGAAAACCTTGGACAAAGACATATAGTTAACAATTCTCGCGTATAGTTAAGCCTAAGAGACGTCAGAATGTATGTAATCGCTGTTCTTCGTAGGTTTTCTCCTTGTGAGTCAAAACAAGAGTT
Source organism: Nasonia giraulti (assembly GCA_016647725.1). Lineage (NCBI taxonomy): Eukaryota > Metazoa > Arthropoda > Insecta > Hymenoptera > Pteromalidae > Nasonia > Nasonia giraulti. The sequence continues at coordinate 12,419 of QLYP01000613.1, forward strand.
TTCCCTGCGTCGCAGATTGAAACGGCCACGGCTCTTCTCGGTCTTGTGCGCGTATATGATTTTAGTTTTTAGAGAAGAGCATTAATCATTTACTGATCTGCGTCATAATTATCACGACAGATCATAAATAAAAATTTGATTCTATGTTATAATGTATTGTTATAATAATTGAGGTTCAGGATACCAAGTTAATGGAAGGATATTACAATAATAAAAGTTTTGTTATTTCTTTTCAATAAATAAAATAAGTTTGAGATAGAATATTGCCTTAATTGCATACGCTTTATTTTGCGTTATTGGCTTTAGATCACGATTTTCTAAGTATACAAAAGATTTGAAATTATTCTAAGTTTCTCTAACTGATACGCGTTAGTTGCGTTATCAGGTTCGGCACGCTAAATTTATAAGTCTTTTGAGATACAGAAATTTTACAAGTTTGCGAAATATTTGAAAATATTCTAAGTCTTTTACCTGCTCAAGGCGTAAGTTGCTGAAGAGCAGGGTCTAGGCGCTTTAGTTGCGCTAGGACTTAAGTTGCGCTTCGGCTAGTGAGCTCAGATAGCCCGTAGTCCTTATAAAGGTAGCGGAGAGAGTGGGTATAGCGCCGCCGAAAAAACGATTACATTCATACTTGCACGCGTACATTCATACCTATATACAAAAATCATTCACACAAGCATATTCTTTTACGCGCGCCGCGCCGCCGCTGCGTTGCTACTCCTTCTCTCGCGCCGCTGCACTCACCGCTTAAGTAAACGATAGAGGGCCCAATCTAAGGTTCATAAGCCAAGGAACGATAGCAAGTCGACAGTATTTTGGTAGTATTCAAGGAAGTGTCAAGTACCAAACCGGAAGCTGTGTGCTTCGAAACCTGTTTTAAAAAAATATATGTTTTCATCGCCTGATACAATGGTTTTTTCAATTCTTTATACCTTCCCTCGCTAAATCACGTAGAAATATTCTCGGGAGTATTAACATACGTCATACTGAATGTATGGAGCAGTAAATTTGATATGAACGACGTAAAATGTACTTACTCTTTATCTATCGGAAATGGGTGAATATTAAATGAACAAATCAGTAATTTATACTAAATAAAATAAGTTTCATTTTATTTTACTGATATAGGAAAGAATTCTGGTCTGATAACTACGATTGCGCTAGCGAGACGCCCGTGCGAGACTAAAACACTCGATAAAGGGTCTACAGGCTTTCGTCGCATATGCGTAGTTTACTCTCTTTCTAGACTCAGATTTCATGCTACAGATCTGGACCTATACATAAACAAGTCGAGTCATTTTTGTATAGTGCGTAACATTGTGAAACTATGTTCATAGTTATAGTATAAATTCATAGCAATATTCCAACACGTCCCCTCAAAAATATAATCGACTTGTAACAAAATAATCTAATAATAAACAAGTATACTAAACAGTTTCTAAGCTAACTAAATCAGACGATCTCCTTTCCTATACCTTCTGGAAGTAAATACATATGGTCCAACATTTGTTGCGTGGATTAGGGAAAACCCAGTAAAATCTAATCAGACCATTTATGATGTAAACACATTCATTTTTAACATTAATACTTTTATAATTATTTTCTACTTCTCACATGAAGTAGTTACAAATTATTATTTACACTTTTATGCATAAACATTATACAAATTGTATAAATTATACATTGTATAAATTAAAAAAAAATATTAAAATTTAATTTTCAAGTAGTACAAACATAAATTTTATCAACAGTTATTTTCAAACATATTTACATTTCTTACTTATTAAAGATTTTTTTATTTTCTATAGATTATATAACATTAGCATTTTTATCAATTCAAATTTTGTCTTTTGATAATTACTTTCGTAAACTCAACTGTCATAAATCTTTCCTTTTGACAATAATGTAATTAATTGCATTATAACAATACCACAATCTAACTTATTTATTTTAACAATAATAAATTATAAATCTCGTTTCAATTTATCAATTTTATCTACTACTGAATTTTCATATTATATCTTTCAAATTTCATTAGACTGTTTGCAATGCTCAACAATCTTTAATATTCCTTTGATTTTATAACAATTTTAATCAAATTCATGCTTATTAATTAGCATATTGATAACATTTTATTTTATTCGTATATTTTATTAAATGTTAAGTAACAATTACACTAACTTCATTAATTCAATAATTTTTAAATAACAGTAAATAAACTTTTCAAATATTTGTTTCCATTTCTATTATATTCTAAGAACTATCTCAAATATTTCCAAATTTTACTTTTTATACATTTGCCTAAATAAGCTTTACTTTGTTTTCGAAAAAAAAACATAATACTTAATTCCTTTTACTATTTGATCATACTTATATAGTTATACTATTTTTTTCTATAGTATTTTAACCAAGACAACATTCCAATGTAATAATTATATAAGTTGAAACTCATAATTGTCTATTTGTAATATTACATGCAAATAATCATACTTTTAGTTTTAATATCTTTATACTAAACCTTCAATGATTTAGAAATACAAATATAATAACTTTTATCATAGTTATATTACTCACACTTGTATCACATAAACATACAGTATTATAATAAATTCTTTTATCAATTCATAAAATATACAGAACTTTTTAATACATTAGTAATTATAATTATTGCCTCTTAAACAATTTTTACTATATGATTAAAATTCATTCTCATGACTTTCTATTTTTAAACTTTGACTATTTTATTTCCATTGTGCATATTTCTTTAATTTTCCATTCTTTACTTATTACGGTATTTGGCATATTTAGGTCATCAAATACAAGAATCAAAATCGCTTTTGACACTTTTGCCTTCTTTGCGATGCTCATGGGTACTGGCGATATTTTCGCTCAACGTTAACTAGTCATTGAGCCGTGTAGTGAGCTCTAAATCACATAACAACGGAACTTTGAATACGCTCTTTCCACCAAGTACTATAGAGGCAAAAAAAAAGACTATTAACACATTGTGTTAATACCTGTCCATTGTACCGGCATCACCCGTCATACCATATAGGACTATGATTCATAATCATCTGAATCAACCAAGCTGATTTACTTAATCAGATTCATCTATTTTCATAACAGATTTCACAATTGTAACTGAATACTTTTTATTATCTGGACAGGCTTTTACATTACTCTGATTTAAAATCAGGCATACTGATTATGACTCGTCAGTCAGATGCATCAGTTTATCATTATCAAGTTGACCCATTTAACTTTATCTGATTTATTCCAGATTTACTGATTTTGACTTATGTCAGATGCATCAGTTTTTACCATAGTTATGTTCAACTGGATTATCTATTTTTCATCATTGCATTTCTGTTCCAATTTTAATTAATTATATTTAATAAATATTAATTTTAACAAATTAATAAGTCAACTTTTATATTTTAATTAGATTAATATAAGAATAAACCAACAACTAACCAAAATTTAATTGGAGATCAAGATTATATATAATGTATCACAAAATTACATTGAATTGTATCTAATTTAAACAAAATATATGAAAGAACTCTTCTAATTTAAAAAAGAACTTTTTATTAACTTGCTATATATTTAACTGCAATTCACAAGTGTACTTTACTATAACCACTAATTTAACCAGTATTTATAATATCAATCAACAAATGCACTTTAATGTAATTACTAATTTAACCAGTGCTTTAGATCAATCAACAAATGTACTTTACTGTAATTACTAATTTAACCAGTACTTTACGAAATGTAAACATACTAAAATTCGTGGACCAAATCGTATGCCATTACGTACTTAAGTCTCTTATTCTGTACCTTGCACATTCATAGTCATTGTCATATTTGAATCAATAGCATTCAGTTACTTGCATTGATCGAAATAATGAAGTAGTCATTGTTTACTCTAAGTTGATGATTATATACAAATTTTGTATACATGGTATGACGGTTGGGGGGAGGGGGAGGGGTAGTAAGGGTGGCAAAGTGGAGGAGCCTTGCCAAAATGATCATATAATATAGGAAGATATATATCCTCGATGTGTGCCATATAGGCAATAACCCATACTTACCCAAGTAGACAGCTGCAGTCAATATGATTATCCCCTCTTAGTAAATGCACGTAGCTCTGCATTACAAGGTAAATTAAGTTCCTTACAAAATATAGTTTTTCAAGAAGCAATGAGTTTATATTCATAATTATTTTTCCAGTATTCAATTTCAAATCATTAATCGGCAATAGCTATTTCATGGAAACCATCTAAACAAATGATGAAGTACATCGTCTGAGTATTTTGAAAGAATTATTATAAATTATCGCATTGATGATAATGGCAAAAGATAATCACAAGTTCAGGTAATTAAACTGTAGAATTGTAGAATCATATTAACGGGAGATATGAAAAGCTTACTGAACTAACTGAACTTACCAAGTAGCTGACTATAGTTCTTACTTGAGTTATCTACTTCAGAAAAATATGAATTTTACAAATTTTAAAGTGTTATTACAATGTGCGAATACACATTTCTAACGCAGATGATCTCTCATTTTGCTATATATATCCCTGATGTATTAAATTTATGTTTGCAATTATTCTGTTTACATCAGTTTCGTTAAAATAGAAAGATACAAAATTTTTATGTAATTTTACCTTAAATTATTAAATGACAATTATTTCACTGACAAAGAAAGTTCGCAACCTTTAAATGATTTCTTGGGCTAAAACTATTAAAATATTGCTTTTTACAAAGTTTAGCTTAATTTAAAAAGGCTCATGTTAATTTAATATTTTTCAAGCACGAAAGTAAAATAATTGATTCCGGGTTGTAATAAACTTGATATAAGTATGCCACAAATAGAAGCACACAAAGAAGTTCTAATAATTTTCTAGACAAGCGCATTAAGGGTTGGCCGCATGTAGATCTTCGCAAATCTTTTGCTGCGCTATAGTCAGGTGGCAAAATCCGGATTTGTATTACTTTAAGTAATAAATATAATAAAGACTGTATACTTGAAGGAAAAATCTGCAGCTGACCCTGTTGAAAATTACTTCATTTTGTTATGTCATTTTCTAAATATTTTGATCGTATGTACTATAATTATATAAAAATTAATAAAAATAATTATAGTATATGAGACCCGAGTCTCGGACAAGTAAATACGTGTGAAGGCGGCCGCAATAAACACGGCATGCGCAGCGAGCGCGCGCGCGCAACGAACGAAAGGCGAATCGGCACGACACGGAATGAGCGCGCGCGCAACATTCGCAAGGCGAGTCCGCACGAGCGCGGAGCGCGGCAGCCGGCGAGCGACTCAGCAACGACGCGCCAGGTGGCGCGAGCGGCGTACACGATGCGCCGTGAACGCACCTATATATATCCGCGCCGCGCACCTTTATAAGGCGAATCGCGCTGCACGATAAGCAGTTCTACTCGAGCCCCACTCCGGGTAGTATCGTGCGCACACGTTACTACAGAGAACAGAGAGAGATAGATTGCGCCGACGAAATCGTCTCGTGAGCCCACGTGACGGTTTGGTAGACGAACCGAAACCCGAAACTCCGAATTGCCGTCGTGAGCATACGAGGCAACCCGGAACACCCAAGCGACATCGAGCCTCGTCTACGTGAGCACACGTGACGATACCCGCTGCCACCGTAAAAATCCTAATCAACAAAGCCAGCCTTACACCGACATCTCACGACTCGCTTTATCTCTGTGCGTACACAGGATAAAGAGAGGAACGATACGAGCGACGAAGATTTGTGAAGCCGTACGCACACGACTCCACAAATCCGAGGGATAACCTCAAAACCCGCCACCGATCTGTCATACCGCCACCGTACCGAAACAGCATAGCCGCGAACACCGAATCATTCTTGTAACGAAATCGCGTAGATATTCTTGTAAATTGTCAACCGCGTTAGTTTAAACAATTCTATTTGTAAAGGCGAAATATTTTTAACAAGACACATAATTAATTTCTGTTTCAGCCAATTGCAAACAGCAAATTGCTATTCTTTACTTAAGAAATATATTTTGTTATTATTAAAAATATAAAACACTCTTTTCTTGCCCCATTCCCCTATCCAGATCCTGGAACCGACTGACTATCCAGTCTCTTGGGGAAAGTTAAACCGTTACAGTAGGACCAACGTTACGTAGGAGGATAACCCATGGTTTTCCAGAAAAACAAACAAACAAACAAATATTGCATAAACATTGGCAACGGTTTGTCCCGGGTGAGGACCTCTTCAAGCCTTTACTAAGCCTTTATCAAGCCTTTACTAAGCCTTTATCAAGCCTTTACTAAGCCTTTATGAAGCCTTCTTAATAAAGGCTTGAAGAGGTCCTCACCCGGGACGAAACGTTCCCAATGTTTATGCAACATTAGTTTGTTTATTTTCTCGGAAACCAGGGGTTATCCTCCTACGTTTAGTCCTACTATAATTATTTTTGTAATATGGAGAGGAGTTTAAATATTTAATAAAAATAAGTGGCCTTGTAGGTGCTACTATCAGGATGGTAGCACCCATAAGGCTACATGGCCGCCTCAGTAGCTGCGTATTGCATTTCCAATGCTATTTTCACAATACACAGTTAATTTCATGTTTTATACTTGTGAGAGTTAACGATATGATATTATAAATTAAAGGAAAATTATGCTAATGCAAACAATTTACTTTCAGATTCCTGCAATACCTATCAAAAATTATGATGATTCATTACATCAAGAGAATATCTTTAACAATTTATTCGAACATGAATATATGTATAAATCTTACAATGATGAAGAGGTCTTGTTAGTTAAAGATGCCCGAAAAGATACCGAAAATATTTCCATATTGTTAGATTACTCCATCTAATCATCCTGATCTAGAAGAAGTTAGTTTATTCGAAATACTCTCAATTATAAAAAAAGACTAACAGTAATACAATATTCTTCTATTGTAAAATTTGTATTGTAGTCTCATTGTTATATTCGTATTAATTTTTATATTTTAGGTTGTTAAATACGTTAATGCTGATTGTAAATTTCGAGAGATAGAAAATATATTGATTGAACTGTGTAACGAGATAGAAAATATTGAGTTGATGCAAAAAGATATTCTCGATCAAATATCTTTCAATGATCTTTTGAATCATTCGGAATTCTGTAAATCTATTAAACAGTCCACAGATAAAACGCCAGCTACATTGTTGTAAATTGTTTTAAAAATTTCTATCAAAAATCGACTATGCTTGACCAATATATCTGAGTTAATATCATTAGTGAACAGTATATTTCCAGAACCTGTGTTATCATCTTCAAGCTATATGATCGATAAGTTACTTAATCCAAAGTGTGATGTGGATTATTATGTGACTTGCTCTAATTGTGATATGTACATAGGGAATCTGTAACTATTAAAATCAGATACAAGGTGTGTAAATTGCGAAACTTGTGTAATACTCGTACTTCTAATATGAACTTTTTTATGATTATAAACCCGAGTCAGAAAATTAGTGATCATTTCAGTAAACATAGTGATTATTATGAGTACGTTATTAATGAAAGAATTTCTGAAGAAAAACGCATTAAAGACATTTACGATGGTAAATGTTATGAAGAATTCCTCAAGGATTTTCCAAAAAAATATAGATATAATACTGCTGTTATGAATACGGATGGTGCACCTAAATTTGAATGCTCACAGTATTTTCTATGGCAATCTTCATCAATATTCATCAATCTATCTAATGCTTAATGAACTACCTCCACAAGTACGTTTGAATTATATCATAACATGTGCATTGTAATTTGGTAAAAAGCCTGACTTGAGCACATTTTTAGTACCATTTGTGGATTTGATGAACGATGATAAAAAAATTGACGTAATAGTAAAAATAATGAATAAATTAACATCAATTAAAGTATTCCCACTTGTAACATGTGTTGATTCTTATTGAATTTATCAAGCAAAATAAACTCAATCGATTTTAGAGTAAAAATATCAGTATTTATTATAGCAAAAAGAATACAAGTTGTAGGAAAAATGTTGGTGCAGAGCAGACTCGAGAGACAGAGGTCTTTCCTCGTAGAGAATAATTTCAAGCCTTTTCTATTTACTGATCCGACAGAAAACAGATTACAGCCAAGATCGGGCACGTAGAGCACATCTCTTAATTCGCGCTCATATAAAACTCCATTAAGCCTTTCTTGGATTATAATTGTACCTACTCCGGGCGCGTCGATGCAGCGATTATCGGCAACTTTCACTGCACTGCCTACTGGATTTGGCCTGATTTCAGAGACAAATTCTTTCCGAAAAGTCATGTGTCTTCCGGCACCCGTGTCCGCAATGAAGTAGTCTCTGCCACTTTCTGTACTTATGCACTGGTACGAGGAAGTGATATCACAAACAAGCGCGGCCGTTCCTTTCACTGCTTTTGTACTATTATCGCTTCTCCCTGAATTTTTCTGTGGACACTCGCGTGCCCAATGGCCTTTTTCTTTGCACACTCCGCAGCGAGTTCTTTTCTTTAACTCTTCAATGTCTTTCTTGGAGAGCGTCTTCTTTTTCATATCACTTTTTGCGTCATTCAGCGATGCGTTTTTCACATGAAGCGCAAGCGTTGTTGCTTCTTTTTCGGCAAGCCGATTATCTTCCTTGATTAATCTGGCTATGAGCGTCTTTTGCGTCTGATCATTCTTGGGCGTGCATTCCCAAGCTACCGTGAAAAGTTCAAACTTTTCTGGCAGACTGCTGAGCAATTTTGATACGATAGCCTCCTCGGAAGGCTTCTTATCGATTTCATCTAACTTTTTCACAGTGCTCTCGAATCGCTCTAACTGCACTCTCACTGTCTCGTCCTCGGTAATGTGGAATGCATAAAATTTCTTCCAAGCAGCTTGCTTGGCGTCAGCACTTGTATCGCCGTACAATTCGCTCAACTTGTCCCACATTTCCTTCGCAGACGTACAGTTAATCAGGTTGCATCGTAGCTTCTGATTTATGGAGCACAATATTATCGTTTTCGCGCGCGATACCGATTTATTGTAAACTTTGAGTTCGGTGGTTTTATCCGCTGCTGGCTTCTTCTCCGTTTCGTCTACATAGCCGAATAGATCCTTGCCTTCTAGCGCGATCTGCACTTCGAACTTCCACTGCGTGTAGTTGTTCGAACCTTCAAGCTTTGTAACTTCTAAGCTCTCTTTGTCAGACATCGTGACTGAAAAAAGATGCTTGCAATTAAACGGAGACACAAGTACACTAACACTTTTAATACTTTCTATTTGCTAAGCCAGCGTGGCTTGTCAATAAATACTGATGCGCAGTAGGAATCGTCCTGGGTCCATAACCTATTGAATTTATCAAGCAAAATAAACTCAATCGATTTTAGAGTAAAAATATCAGTATTTATTATAGCAAAAAGAATACAAGTTGTAGGAAAAATGTTGGCGCAGAGCAGACTCGAGAGACAGAGGTCTTTCCTCGTCGAGTGCTAGGGCTGAACTGAGGGCTACAGTCCGCAGAGGTCTGCACACGCAGAGGACTACAGCTTAGATGCATATTTCGCCTGCATAAAAAAAAGGTCCGGAAGCATTTTATTGCACATCTGGATACATCCTAATCCGCGGACCGGGGACGGCGCGTCTCGAAACGGTCAGCGGGCGAAAGGTTTATTGCATTACCTGGGTGTGGGGTTTTTCCCTTAATAGCAAAATGCTTAAAATATAAAGCCGTGCTCGTGCACGTATTTCTTAACAATTCTGTTACGCGTGCAGCTATGCAAGGAAGTATGCAGTTCAATGCAAAATGCGGATGTGACTGGTGCGGACATCCAGGAGAGTATTACGCTGGAAGTATAAGGTATCTTATTCTGACTTATCAACCGCATCTTAGAGATCATGCAAGCACAGTAAGATTAATGAAAGAAGCCCTTCAAACGGAACAACCTGTTCTCGGCATAAAATGTCCTTCACCATTAATAAATCTTCGATACTTGGGGAGAATTGGGTTTTGTATTATAGTATACCAATTTTTTCCACTTTAACAAGAGAAGATAAATTGAAACATTGGATCTTTGTTAAAAGTCTTTATATAATGTTGAAAATGGAGATTATGCACGAAGAGCTGAAGAAGGTCGATTTAATGTTGCATAAATTTGTGGTAGGTGTAGAAAAGTTTTACACAAAAGCAGCTATGACATATAATGTACATTAGCTTCTTCATGTTGCTCAAAGTGTTATAAATTGGGGACCACTTTGGGCTCATTCTGCATACTGCTTCGAAAGTGAAAATTATATTATTAAATGCCATTAAATGCGCCAAAGGAGTTAAAGAGCAAATCTTACGATATATTAATATTCAGAAATGCACAAATTTACTAGAACACAAAATTTTTCCTATTTGTTCTCTAACCATTCATAGTTATTGTGAAAGAATAATAACAGGTCGCATAAAAAATACTACAAAATCTCGTGTTCGGTACTTTGGCAATAAAATTATTGTGGATAATAAGATATTAGATAATCTGTACCTTCCACATAATATCAAAGCTTATGCAAAAAAAGTAAAGAATGGATGCTTATTTGAATCAGAAAGAAAAACAAAAGATCGGTCCTGCAATTATTATGCACAATTAATTACTGGGCAGTTCATAAAATGTTGGCATTTATTATTGATGATAGTAATAACGATGAGTCGGTATTGTGCTACATCCTTGAAACTAAGAAAAGGAAATATTGTATGTATACCTCAGGAAATTGTTCGTGTAAAAAATAACATTGTTGTCATCCCTACAGATCAAATTTTTATAATTTGCGTACATATGTATGTGTATGCTGTTGAGTATATATGTCCAGTACAAAATTTATTATACTACTAAGTCTGTGATAGCTGTTAAAAGCTGCCGAATCCATAAAGTATAGTACTTGAAAAGTAATGAAACAAAAATTATTTATTTTGGTTAAGAAATGAGTTTTTGTCGCTTAATCTTCTCTAATAATTTATAATGTTTAACTGCTATAAACATAAAGATCAATCATTCATTCAATAATATAAGTTATATCCGACATTTTAAGCATCATCGCATTAGAAAATTCGATATATTAATAAAATTTATGTGTACATACAATCATGGTTTTATGTAAAATAAAGTAAAATACACCAAACATTGATAACGAATTACAAAATCATACATAATATTTATTACCTTATATTATCACATCACCTGACGCTGTCTGGTCTTTAGCGAACTAAGTGAGCCGCAACCTCTCTACTGAAATAAGAGTCTGTCTTTGCCGGTGTTTAAGGTTGTGTCGAAGGTAACGTGTCCAATTTTTGACCCTACTCGAGCCTCAGTTCATATTGTTTATTCACGATATACTTCATAATACCATCAAATATAAAATTGATAATTATTTGCTATTGTGTAATTCACCTAGAAACACACAGTTTTTGTTGATTTATAAACTAGAAATTTTTATTTTTTTAAATATCGTATACAAAAGTTGACGGTCATCCCACAGATTCTCAGCTTCGAATGTCACTTTCACTTCGCGTTGTAGATATCATTTTTTGAAAAAGTTATGCATAATTAATATTGCGTAATGAACCAATATAGCAGCACAACTAAAACAATCCATAAATAAATTTCACAACTTAATCCGTCAACTAGCGACACGTGTAAGAAATTATTTAACGAAAGTCATTCACTACGAATTTAATTCTGACCATTTTTTTTTAATTAATGAGCAGAATCGCCTGCTGTCATACTCGAAGACTGGTGCCGTTCCACGAAAGCATATAAATGGATCTATGTATGGTGCTCAAACAGGGTTTGAATAATAAAATTTTGTTCGAGATATTATACAGTGTTATCTAATGCCAAAATCTTAAAACCATAATAACAAATATCACAATAGTAATATTAACTGTTAGGAGTACAAAATACTCTGAAAACTAGTAAAAGAGAAAAATACTGCGCACCTATATAGATATACTAAAAGCATAAAATGAAAACTTTGAATTGTTGTATCTTAAAAAAGCATCGTCTGTCACCCAAATTTTTCTCCATAAGCTCCATTTCACATCATAAGCATGTAACTCCCCGTACAAGCGCCGTAAAAAATTATATAAAATAAAAAAAAAATTGAAATTTATAGAACACATTTTTAACTAGGATAAGCCCGCGCTACAGCTGACTCCACAACTCCAGCAGCGCCACGAGCCAGCAAGCGGTGGTAGCAGCAGTGAGAGAAGGAGAAGCGGTGAGCGCAGCGGCGCAAGAGAAGGAGAAGTGGTGAGTGCGGCGTAGCGCGCGCACATATTAAATTATTTGTATGAATGGGTTTTGTATATAGGTGTGAATGTCCGTGTGAAAGTGTGAATGAGATAGTAGTATTTTCGGCGGCACGATCCCCGCTCGCTCCCAGGCCTATAAAAGGACCCGCACGGCCAGTATGAGCTCACTAGCTCCAGCGCAATTTAGGCGCCTAGTCTCTTCTCAATAGCAACTCACGCTTTGAGAAGATAAATAACTATCGAAATTTTCGAATATTATAATATTATCTACACTTCTAAAATTTCAAGTTAGGCACGATATCGCAAATTAAAGCGTATCAATCCTACACTTTTTCATAAATTCAAAGACTGGTCAAATATTTATAAAAATTTTAAAATAGAGCAGATATCGCAAATTTAAGCGTATCTATCTAAAAATCTATTTGTTCGAAAATTAGTTTAATATGCGAAGAGAGAGAGCGAGAAGGTTCGAGAAGCTTGTCACCTTAAGTTCAAATTCGACGGTTTTCGCTAGCCCGCACGGCACTAATGTTTCGCGAGCGGTCTTCTGCCGCTTTCGCTGATTTGTGTAGTTTAGTACGTATTGCCGAATCACTGTGAGCGCTCGTACTTGCCTCACAGTGTCGTCCGTAAACAATATCGTTTGTTCACGCGTCGGTACTTTAATACTTTAACTTTCACTTCTTTTCCTTAGATCTAAACACTTGTAAATACACACTATATTCAATAAAGGTCAATGCCTTTTTTTACGGTTATAAGTTCACATTAACTGTCGATATTTTTGTTTATTGCCAACTCGTCCATCAAGATCCACAAGTCTCTTCCTTTTCCGGAGACTATAAATACTATTTGTAAAAATCAAAGCGGATATACATATTCAATTTTTGTGATATATAGAATATATGCAAGATTTACGCAATATTCTATTATATATTTATTTGAATATATTTATTTTTGTTATAAAGAACAAAAAACCTCCACTACCTGATATCCCGGACCTGAACATCATAGTTGAGAATTATTATAAAAAAATTAAAATCTTTCTATTTAATCTGTTGTCAGAATCACGACGCAGATTAGTAAATGTTCGCGACTTGTCAGAAAGTAAAATCAATAGATTTTGTATTCTTACATAAATTTGAATACTACAGGACCGAGATAAGTCGTGACCGTTTCAAGCAACTTTTTTCAAAATCATTTAAATAAACTCGCTTTGCAATTCAGCAGAATGTCCTCAAAATTCGGACTAAGCATAGCTTCCCATGTTAAGATACAAAATTTTAAGAGGGAAATTTTACTTTATTAATTTACTAAGTATTAACATTTAAAAAATCTACAGAAATTATGTCGCTTAGAGGGTACAAAAAAACTACGTTGTAGAGGATTCACTTAATTAAATCCGCACTACGACATTATAAATACACAACTTCCAAGTGATGTCACGCGATGATTCACCAAGTTTGGTGACATGTCACGTGATGAGTCACCAAGTTCGGTGACATGTCACGTGATGATTCCCCGAGTTTGGTCACATGTCACATGATGAGTCACTAAGTTCGGTGATATGTCACGTGATGAGTCACCGAGTTCGGTGACATGTCACGTGGCAAATATCCGAGTTTGATGACACGTCACCAAGACATTGTGTCATAAAGTCACGTGACATGTCACGTGATATTTCAAGTGATATGTCACCTTGGATTTTATGATGTCACGTGACTTTATGGCACATCGTGTTGGATTTCAGGATGTCACTTGATATATCACGTGATGTGTCATAATGTCACGTGACATGTTTTTTCTGTAGCATGAAAAATCCTAACAATAATATAGAAGTAAATAGTGTTATGGGTGACGCGGCTTCGTCTGCTTCTCAAACTCGCCTTCGTGGCGCTACCGTGCCACTTGATTAGGCACTCCAAATATGGGAAAAGAAGAAGAAAAAAGTTCCAGTATATAAAGACCAGGAGCAAAGGGGTAAACCTCGCTAGTTTTTCCAGAGTTACCATACAGATGTTTACTCTGCAAGTAGCCAGATCAGATCAGAGAAAATCTTAAATATAACTATCATCGAAGTTTATGTAAAATTATTAAAGTGAATTCACTACGACAAAAACTCAAGAAGTGGCCTGTGACGGACTACCTCCGGACTCACGAAAAACCCCTTCGTAACGAGAACCTGACAGCGGGGCGCCTTCACGTCTACAACTGCAATACGTTTGGGGAAAAGAAACTGCAAGCCGACGACTTATTGACATCCGAAAACGACTGAACCACTGACGCAAGGGTGTTAGAAGGACGAGGCCAGCAGCTGTATCTTCGGCGAGCCGCGTCAAGAAAGAAGAAGACACACACACGCACACACATACACCATAAGGTACTTTTCTCTGCATTTATTGCTAATAAAAAGTAGTACCATTAAGACTAACCCGCGCATTAAGGTAGTACTACACAAAAGTAATAAAATTTAATAAAATTTGGTATGCTGTGTTATGTCCTAAGCTATTGAAAGCTGTCACCGGACAGTAACTCTACGGGTTATTTTGCTTTCATAAGCACGGACGAGGACAAAGCTTCAGAACGCGAAGCTGAGGGCCGTCGGTGCTTGACTACCTTCGCGATCTGTTTAATAGAACGGCCTCCAGTAGCCGCCGGAAAATCTTTCGAAATTGCACTGGTTTTGTTGCACGCACTGACTTTAGTTAAACTCTTTAACGTTGATTCCGTAACTTCCGAGAGATTTGTTGTAAGGACGTTACTCTAATTGTAATGTCGTTATCGCGAATATGGGGCTAACGAGGTCTCTAATTATGAGAGAGAAAGAGAAGTGCGCGATAGAGGCATGCAGCCTATTTAATTAAAATCACTTATCTTTTTCTTTATCTCTGCAATGGGCCTGCTCTGCTTCCAGTACGTCCTTCCAGTGGCTTTGGCTCAGCTTCCGAAGCGGATGGTTTCGATTTGAACGGGCGACAGGGATCAGGAGCTTTCGGGTTAATTATTCACTTGCGATTTAAATTTTAATGCAATGTATTCAATTTGCCACATAATTTAGATAACGCTCGCTCGCAACTATCAAAAACTTTCGAATTATTTTAAATAATCGAAAATAATTAACCACAACGTAAATGTTCTAGTTGTATGATTGCAAGTAAAGTAAGTTTAATGTTAGGAATATTCAAGTTATTTTACTAGCCGAGTATTCTAAGTCCTTACACTGATCTGAAATTTTAAAAGTCCCGAATCGCTAAAATGATTCTAAGTCTTTGAACCGTCGGAAATTTTCTAAGTCTTGATACACCGAAATAATTCTAAGTATCGATACACCGGACCGAATTCGGCAGAGCTTGCGCGTAGTGATGATTTTTCGAGCGGACTGTGAGGACGATTTTTTGTCTCCTCGGCCGGGTGGGTGTTTGGCCAATTAGGAGGCCTAGATGCAGCTTCTTGTCTTATTTGGAGCTTTTTACGCATGTGACGTTGTAGAGAGGGCCAATCAGAAAATCAGAGTAAAAATCCTCTCCTCTAGTACATCGAGTCCCCTCGTGCTCTTCTCCTGTCAAACTTGCCTCTGATTTACCTTCTTTATCTGCAGACTCATAGAAGCTTCCTCTGTGCATTTTGAGCCGACTTGCGCGGTGTCCTCTTTGGCAGCTCCTCGAGCTTCTAGGGCGCGTGACTTATGTGTCACTTGCCGATAGCGTTGCGCGTTTCGCGGCCTCTCTTCATTGCACGTGCATCGCTTTCGGGTATGCACGGTCCATGATGTACAGTAGGCCTCTTGTTTTTTTCTCTCTACTTGCGTCCGCTATGTTCCCGTCGTGGAACCGAGATGTGTGCGTTCATATCGGTGTGCTTCGCTTGATCTCTCGCCATGGAGTCGTAAGGTGTGCGTGCATATTGGTGTGCCTCGCTTAGCTTTGAGCCTCCGCTGTAGAACTGCAATGTATGTGTGCGTATCGGTGTGCTTCGCTTCGCCTCTTGCCGTAAAGTCGTACTGTGTGTATACATCTTGGTGTTCTATTTTATCTTTATTATTTTACGTGAATTTACTATTATTATTGATTTTTCCTAACTGATTTTACTTCGAGTTTAATTATGCTTTTATATTTACTTCGCTTTACGTTGTCGTTCCTTATTCTTATTAATTCAATTAAATATTGAATTGGTCGAATTTGCTATATCTTAGTATACACTGCATTCTAGTAGGAAAGGTATCGATGGATTTACTTTATAATAACTAATCTTATTAGTTTTTAGTATTTTAAGAATGTGAAAGAAAGTGAGCATTTCACAGCTGTTAGATATTGATAAGAAACACTCAGTTAAAATTTAGTGAAGGTTTGGAACTTGTGACAAAAGTTATAAACATTTCAATTTGCGAAAATCTTCACTTTTCGAGTAATTGCTTGATTTCACAAAACTGACCGTTCAGAATTTACCAAAACTTTGCAAATTAGTAGATAAACATGTAACGAATAAGTTGATACCTCAAAAATCTAAACTTGGAACGTGTGAGCGTAGTAATAAACAAATGAAAGTTCAAAAATCTACACTTAACCTCAAAAATGTCAAATCAGTCAAATCAGCTTCTTTTGAAAACTTTTTATTGATAATTACGGTAAATAGAATTGTTTGATGAGAATATTTAATCATTATTCAATGTCACTTTATTTATGCAACTTTTATTAATATGTGTATCTCGCTAATAAACAAAATATAAAAAGTGGACTTGTTTTGACTATAGTAAGGGTAGTAAGGGTAGTAAGGGTAGTACTACCTTAAGTGATTTCGTCTCTGGCTCCCTTTCCCGGAAGGCAGTGACCGCGCTTGCGGTAGCCAAAAGGGATTTTCTTCAAGTAATTTTATTTATAAACGTAGGAACTAAAATACATAATTATTGATGCGTTACGACGTAACACACACACAACTTGCCTCGGGAAGACCGATAGAGCCAACTTCATTCTATTTTTCAATTTTAAATTTTAAATTGTATTGTACATATTGTTGATGCATGATAATATCTTCCTATATTTTAGTTATCTTTAGAAAAAATAACTTTTAAACAAAGTGAAAAGGTTAGGCGAGTTAGATGTATTGCATATCGTCGCTCCCTACGAAGAATAGCACTGTTTAAATTTCACATCATAAGTAGCATGACTCATTTTACGCACGCTAAACTAACACAACTAAAAATTTACCGCGAAGACTAGCACAACTCGCGCATTTGCCGCGAAAACTAGCACAACTCAAACTTTAAACAACGAATTTATATAAAAATTTCCCGATTTTTGCAAAAATGTCCCAAATGAACATTTTCAAATGTTCACAATTCACAAATTTTTAGCAAATTTAAAATTGTTTTCGCAAATACAATAATTTTTTACAAACTTTTTTTAATTTGTTCACTTTTTTTAAAAATTTTCGAAATTTTTTAAAACTTTGAGGTTTGTCTGTCTTTGTCCAAGGTTTTCACGAACTTAACTAACCCAATAATCCAATAAGAACGTAAAATACTCACAATTTGAGTAATATAAGTCGCGAGTTGTGCTAGTCTTCACGGGAAATACGTAAGTTGTGCCACTCTTGGCAGCATTTCTGAACTGTGCTACTCTTCGCGAAAAATCGTGAGTTGTGCTAGTTTTCGTTTGAAAATTTGAACTGTGCTAGTCTTCGTACGGAGCGACGATATTATCATGCATGTAAATAAAATAATTTGACATAATAATATAATTTTGTTTACTATGAAATTACAGATTAAAAAACAACTGACATTAATAACGAAGTCAAGTTTCTAACCATATTATTTTATTGTTTATAATACAGTTATTATTTTATTATACAAAAAACATCAGCTCAATCAAACAAAATTCACTGTGTTTGATTGATGGTTGAGTCAAATAATAGCTAATTTAAACTTAAGTAATATATGAATTAATTACAAACAATTGATTTAATTACCTAGACACCAAAAACCACGGAGTACACCACCTAGACCTCGTTATCTTATTATGTACACCTAGACACCGCCCTCGAATGATTTTTACACCTAGACACTAAAAACTACGATGCGAACTACCTAGACCTTGTTATCAGCCTCCCTGTACATCCAGCACTAAATAATCCGCGCCACTTGATATGATAGAAGTGTGTGGGAAAGCAATATCCAACTACACTATACGTATAGCTATTTTATAATTGACAAACTTCAGGGTCCTAACATTTTTGGCCTAGAAAATCTGGAGAATAATCAGATGATTTGAGCATTTGGGAATCACGCATCCGTTTATTTTGAAAATGAAACAGTTTTTTGTCAATATTTTGGGTAGAATCATAGTGTAGCACAAAAGCATGCTAATGATTTGAAAATTTAATTAAGAACAGTAATAATATGCATTTTTTCTGGATACTATAAAATCCGAACACCAATTTATATTTAAATAGCGTCGCGGCACCGCGGCTTCGTCTGCTTCTCTAACTCACCTAACTTTTTACTTTGGTATAAATTTACTATTATTATATATTATTGTATTAATTTTATTGCTGTATAAAAGGTAATATAATAATATAATCTATTTTCGATTTTGTGTATTTAAAAATACACATGAAGATTAAGGGGGATCTCCACTGATTTTTAATTTTTCTTACATTTTGCACCATCCATTGTCAGATTTTGGAGGCTTAATTGTTGTAATAAAAGAAGGTTACATACCAATTTTGAGCCATTTTCATCCACATATACTAAAGTTATGATATAAAAACCGACAATAATCTTTAAAATTCAAGGTTTTTGAAAAAGTTGCTTGCGCACAGGGTTCCGACTAAATCAATCCCAAAAATTTGAACATACATTTTGAGCCGTACTTAAAAAAAGTAAGTATTTTTCATTACAAGAACCCCATTGTTCATCTGTAATAAATCAAAAATTTATTAAACAGTAAAATTCTTTAAAAAACCCATAATTTAATAATATTCATAATTAAACAAATTCATTCATTGTTGATTGACGAACAAAATAAAACTGACAAATTTTTTGTCTCAATAAAGTCAAACACCATATCTGTTTAAATCCCAATTTCCTTATGCGTTTTCTCAACATGATTTAATGATTCTGAAAATAATAAAAATGCATTTAATTATTTATATTTCAAGCAAGTGCAGTATAAATAATAATATGACTCACCAAAATCATCACAGCACACTTCTTCATTATAGCCTTCAATACACATTAATTCATTAATTACTTTTTTCTTATTCCGAGCCTCTAACCTTTCAGCTCTTGACGGATCACACTTTGTTGTTTGCCCATATATTGTTGAAAAAATAGTGGGAATGTATGACACGCTTCTAGGATCATTTAATTGTTTGCCCGCTTCAAAATGTTCACTACAAATCCTAGAGTTTCGAGTTGGCTCCCATAGTTTATTCTTATTCTCAGTTCTATAAATAAATGATGAAATCAAATTATTTTTCTTAACCTACAACAAGTTTTTTTTTCTTACAAAATATTTTATTATTCTTTTGTTGAAATTTTATTTATCACTGAAAAAATTACTTCAATTTAATCAATAAATAACTAAAAGCTATAAATAAACCAGTACTTACTCCAGACGACGTACAGCAACAATCCACCTCTTCTTTCGATCTGCTTCATAAGCTCGACAGGCGACGCTCGCCGCGGTAGTTACGTAGCGTATAAACACATGTTGATATCGGTAGTCATGAAATGTACTAGGTTATAAGTGTCAAATTTGAATGTAAATCTTCTTATTATCTATTATATCACGTTTGTCTTCTACATAACTTCTAGTAGAAGGTCAGGCCCATTTTGAAACTTTACATCCACTTTTTTACTATAAAAAGGTATCTTTTTACTCTATTGAGGTTGTCGGAGTCCGGATCAAACATTCAGATTTTCATATTTTAAGGTTTAAAATGCAAATAAGGTAGCCTTAACATACATATAGGGCTTTAAAAGTATTTTGATCGAAAAATTCAGAAAATTTCACAAAAAAAGTATCCAGGTAGATTTAGTTAAGAATGCATCCCTTATAAGCTACAAATCATTGAAAATAGGCAAAAAATGGAAAAATTGCTTGAAACATCAACTTTGACCAGCTAGAACCCAAACCCAAATGAAGGAATCGCGCTGAAATTTTATTTGGGAGTCAGATACAACATTATCGCTTATACGCTCTAATGGCTACCGGTAGCCATTAGAAAAGTTGAAATCAATCTTTAGCTGCTAATGGCTTCTAGCCTACTGACAGTTAACATCCACAATATCTGCATATAAACTATTACTCGACCTACCATATAAATTAATTGTTTTTGTATTTGTTTAATTTTCTAAACTTTTTAGTAGTGTAAACAAATAACGTCTTTGATCAAATACAATGATGAGTCAACTAAAAACAAAAAAACTTATATTCATAAATAATAATAATATAAGGTGTTGAAATCATTCAAATGCCAATGAAAATAGTGCAGATTTTGAATGTTCTTATTTGATAATCATACTTGCCACCACATGTCACATAAGTAAGGTGTAACTTTAAAAGCTCGCTTCAGCGCTCTCTGCAGGGGATTAAAAGTGCGAATATCTATGTGCAAAATTAAATTCACTAGTTTTGAAGATACCCACTCTGCGCAATTTAATATTTCCAACAAAGGGTTATAAAACTAAATCAAAGAATTCAAATAATTCTTTTTTTTAATTAATTACGATACAAAAACTAAAGAATACCTTGTGGACAAAAAGACTTGAAGAAAATGAATAAAACGTCAAACACCGGATTACAACGACATGGTATAATTTTGATATTAGCATCAAAGTGTTGAATCATTACAGTCCGCAATTTTATTGGGGTTGTACCCCATATAATACGACTGTTAACACGAAGGAGTGAAGATTTTAGCTTCATGTGAAAGCATACATCTTAGTTATGATTATCATAAGATAATAATTAAAAATCAGGCCGCTTATCATAAATAAATTATAACCTGTTTTATCTTAATGTCTAACACGTGATTACAACGACATGGTGTTCTATGAGTCTTTGTATATAGGAGTTGAAGTAGTAAAGTCTGCGATCTCCCTTGAGATGGGAAAACGTAAACTACAGTTTACACAAATCGCCTGTATTATCGTAATGTTGATTAAGGGATTTCAACGATATTTTTTAGCTGGCATCATATGAACAGCTTCAAGGGATTTTAGCGACGATTTTTAATATCTGCAAAACATCTAAATAATTGGAAAAAATTTATCCTTGAACAACGAAGATTCTTGCCACCTGTATTCTTTTATGCTATTGCAACTTTTCACACGGGATTACAACGACATGGTGTTCTATTAATCTTCGTATTGTAACGTGTTGAGCACCGCAGCTAACACGAAGCGGTATGAGTACCGCTGCGCCGCGACGAGAGTACGTAGAGTCGCGCGCGCGATAGAAAAACACGTGCGAAATTTGAAGGCGCGAGAGGAACGAAACGAGCGAGCGCGCGGGCTAGTCCAGCGAGAAGGACAGATAGCTTTCGGCTCCCGAATCGAATACACGCGACTTCGCTCGTATCGGGAAAATGCGATCATCGGTTTTTCGCGGTACGTGCGGCGTTGAGCAAAGAGTGTGAGTGCGTTAGGCCGAGCCAGGTCCTGCCGAGCGGTCCAGCACTAGGACTCGACGATTAGCGACGGCGTCATCGAGAGGACCAGCAGAAGGTTAGTGCGAATCCGCGCAGTGATTGAGAGAGAGAGATTGTGCGCGAGGATACCACCTGCGTGGTGCGAGACGCGCGGCCTTCGCGGCGAAACACGCGTCGAGCGCAGATACTCCGGCTTCGCGACGAGTCGCAAGGTTGTTGCGACTTGGGCATCATTATTATTTTGTCTCTCGATGTATCATAAATTCACGTTTATCTCGCGAACTTAAATATAACCTTAGTCTTTTTATTTTACGACATTTTGTTATTATTTAACGACCGCCACCTTGCTAATCCCTTCCCGCGATTACCGCCGCCTACGCGGGCGTTGAACAAGCAGCTTCAACGTATCTGAGTAGCCGAGCACGCACCAGAAGGTGCGGTATCCACGAGAAGAAGCAGCGGGACAAGCTGCATTGCAACGCGGGTTAATCGTTGGCGTTGAGGTGCTATCCGTCGCAGCGTGGGATAGCGATCTCATTCAACGTCGTTTAGGCGAATACAAGTCTCACCCCGTTACAGTATCTATATACTATCTATATGTATCTATATGTATCTATATCCTATGAGTGGAAGTAGTAAAGTCAGCGCTCTCCCTAGAGGTTCACAAATGTAAACTACAGTTTGCATAAATGGTTCATATTATCGTAATGTTGAACAAAGGATTACAACGACATTGTTTAATATGCGCGAACCATCAAAATAGTTCGGAAATATTGATTATCAATAAAAATGATGATTCTTGTAGGTATTTGTTATTAATATTATTGCAACGTTTCACTCGGGATTACAACGACACGATTTCTATTTATCTTTGTATATGAGAGTTCCAGTATTCATATAGAACTTCGAGGCGTAAAGTCTGGGATCACCCTTCAAGTGCGTAAACGTAAAATACAGATCGCCTGTATTATCGTTATGTTGATCAAAGGATTACAACGACATTTTTGAACTGGCATCATATTAACAGCTTCAAGAGATTTCTTATTAATACTATTGCAACGTTTTATACGGGATTACAACGACACGGTATTCTATTAATCTTTATAGATAGGAATTCGAGTAGTAGAGTCTGCGATTTCTCTTTAGGCGCGCAAGAAGTAAAATACAGTTCGCACAGATAGCCTGTACTGGCGTAATTTCAAACAGGGGATTACAACGACATTTTAAACCTTGCATCATTTGAACAGATTTATAAAGTTTTAACGACAATATTTAATATGCTCAAACGATCAACATGATTAAGATAATTGATTTTATTAAAACGAAGATCCCTTCAACCTGTTTTGAAGTAATATCTTTCTTACGTTTGACACAGAA
The DNA here is from genome assembly GCA_016647725.1 of Nasonia giraulti. Lineage (NCBI taxonomy): Eukaryota > Metazoa > Arthropoda > Insecta > Hymenoptera > Pteromalidae > Nasonia > Nasonia giraulti. Next base: position 35,755 of record QLYP01000613.1, read on the forward strand.
TGCAACGACATGGTGTTCTATGAATCTTTGTATATAGGAGTGGAAGTAGTAAAGTCAGCACTCTCCCTAGAGGTGCCCAAACGTAAACTACAGTTTGAGTTCAACTTCAATTGAACCTATATCGCTTCTACTCTATGTTCATCCACGTTGCATTTATTTACCATGTTGTTGTAATCCCGCCTTAGTTCTCTAATTTTAATTCTTAAGCAGACAGGTCTGCTAGAATATATTATTGATGACATATAATTCAATATCCTCATCTCTATTTTTAGACGCTGGATTTTGTGAATTGAACCCATTCAGCTTCTACTCTTTGTACATCTACGTTGCATTTATTAACCATCATGTTGTAATCCCGCCCTAGTCCACTAGTTCTTATGCTTGCGCAGAAAGGTCTGCTAGAATATAATATTCTTGACCCATAATTTAATAATATTATCCCTATTTTAGACGCTACATCATTGTGAATTCAACCCATTTTGCTCCTTTTCTTTGTACATCCACGTTGCATTTATTTACCATGTCGTTGTATTCCGACTTATTAATCTAATTCTAATGTTTGCGCAGACAGGTCCGCTAGAATATACTATTCATGACACATAATTTAATATTCTTATCTCTATTTTAGACGCAACGTCATTGGGAATTGAACCCATTTCGCTCCTTTTCTTTGTACATCCAAGTTGCGTTTATTTACTATGTCGTTGTAATCCCGCCTTAGTCCTTTGATTCTAATGCTTGCGCAGACAGGTCAGCTAGAATATATTATTCATGACGCATAATTTAATATTCTTATCCCTACTTTAGACGCAACATCTTTCTGAATTGTACACATTCAGCTTCTACTCTTTGTACATCAACGTTGCATTTATTCACCATGTAGTTGTAATCACGCCTTAATCCACTGTTTTTTATGCTTGTGCAGACAGGTCTGCTGGAATATCTACTTGATGACACATAATTCAATATCCTCATCCCTATTTTAGACACAACGTCTTTGTGAATTGAACCAATATCGCGCCTTATCTTTGTACATCCACGTTGCATTCATTTAACCTGTTGTAATCCCGGCCTAGTCCTCCAGTTCTAGTGCTTGCGCAGACAGGTCAGCTAGAATATATTATTCATGACGCATAATTTAATATTCTAATCCTCATTTTAGACGAAACATCATTGGAAATTGAACATATTTCGCACCTTTTCTTTGTACATCCACGTTGCATTTATTTATCATGTCGTTGTATTACCGCCATATTCCTCTATTCTAATGCTTGTGCAGACTGGTCTACTGGAATATAATATTCATGACGCATAATTTAATATTCTAATCCTCATTTTAGACGTTACATCTTTGTGAATTGAACCCATTCAGCTTCTACTCTTTGTACGTCAACGTTGCATTTATTTGTCATGTCGTTTTAATCCCTCCTTAATCCTCTAATTCTAATACCTGCGCAGACAACTCTGCTGGAATATATTATTCATGACGCATAAATTAACATTCTTATCCCTATTTTATACGCCACATCTTTGTGATCTGAACCCATTTTGCTTCTACTATTTTTATATCCACGTTGCATTTATTCACCATGTAGTTCTAATCCCGCCTTAATCCTCTGTTTTTTATGCTTGCACAGACAGGTCTGCTGGAATATCTTATTAATGACACATAATTTAATATTCTTATCTCTATTTTAGACGCAACGTCATTGGGAATTGAACCCATTTCGCTCCTTTTCTTTGTACATCCAAGTTGCGTTTATTTACTATGTCGTTGTAATCCCGCCTTAGTCCTTTGATTCTAATGCTTGCATAGATAGGTCAGCTAGAATATATTATTCATGACGCATAATTTAATATTCTTATCCCTACTTTAGACGCAACATCTTTCTGAATTGTACACATTCAGCTTCTACTCTTTGTACATCAACGTTGCATTTATTCACCATGTAGTTGTAATCCCGCCTTAATCCACTGTTTTTTATGCTTGTGCAGACAGGTCTGCTGGAATATCTTCTTGATGACACATAATTCAATATCCTCATCCCTATTTTAGACACAACGTCTTTGTGAATTGAACCAATTTCGCTCCTTATCTTTGTACATCCACGTTGCATTCATTTAATATGTCGTTGTAATCCCGGACTAGTCCTCCAGTTCTAATGCTTGCGCAGACAGGTCAGCTAGAATATATTATTCATGACGTATAATTTGATATTCTTATCTCTATTTTAGACGCAACATTGCCCAACTCTTTGTAC
>QLYP01000613.1:38025-66898 GCA_016647725.1 Nasonia giraulti
TCTAGGTCTGCTAGAATATATTCTTCATGATGCATAATTTAATAATACTATCCCTATTTTAGACGTTACATTTTTGTGAATTGTACACATTTTGCTTCTACTCTGTGTACATCCACGTTGCATTTATTGATCATGTCGTTGTAATCCCGCCTTAGTCCTCTAATTCTAATGCTTGCGCAGGCAGTTCTATTGGAATATATTATTGATGACATATTATTTAATATTCTTATCCCACCGCTTTTCACGAGAAAATTTTACGAGTGAAGAGTGCTTTTTATATTAATTAGAAAGCGGTGATTTGTGTACATATCTGGCAGTAGAATACTTTCTGTTTACTAGGATGATGGTGTAATAATACTTATCTATGCGTACCTGTTGATAGTACCATAATTATATTGACTTTACCGCATTTTCATAGAATATTGTTTCTATCCTGTGATTTACGTTACACTTATACCTCTATATTTTGTTAAACGTACTGGGAGAGAAATATTAAGATCGACTAATTAACTGTAACGGACGGTAAGGAGACGAGTCGGAAAGCGGAAAAGAGTAGACGCGCGCTAGAACTGCGGACTCCGAGATTAACAATCGGGAGTTTTAACCACTGAACTAACGTCTTCGATGCATTCGGACGCTATACATCGTAGTATGTCTCGGCGGCCTTTTATCGCTGATTCGTCTTTGCTTCTCGCGTTGCAGACGTGTGCGTCTGTGACACTACCCCCCTTTGAGGCGAGCCGTCCTCGGCTCGCGCACTTCCTTACCGATAGGCAGTTCCTGCTTTCTTCGGCCTTGTGTCTCGGCCTTCGGCCATGTTCGGACACAAGACTGCAGGCTGCATTACCACGCAGATTAGAGGCGTCCACGCATGATCTATTCAGACTCATGACTTACAGGGGCTTGATCTGGTGCGTCTATTGGTTGAGTGGTGTCAAGGGTAAGGTAGGTATCTGCGAGTTCGAACGCTCAGTAGATCTGTTTAGCAGGGTTCTAAACCGACGATCTACCGAACAAAGGGATGCCAAGTATAACGGACAGAGAGGAGACGAGTCGGAAAGCGGAAAAGAGTAGACGCGGGCTAGAACCGCGGACCCCGAAATTAACAAGCGGGAGCTCTAACCACTGAGCTAACGTCTACGATACATTCGGACGCTATGCATCATAGTACGGCTCGGCGGATTCTTATCGCTGACTCGTCTTCGCTGCTCACATTGCAGACATATTTCAATGTCCCTCTTTAGAAACAGAAAGTCCAAAAACTATAATGAAAAAGAAACCGCTACCAAATCTTTGGCACGTAGCTTCATTTAACCTAATGTATTACTTTAATACGAAAATCATGTTTATCTATCTTGTTTTTCAATTAATAAAAAAAGAAACAGAGAAAACGAATCTAGGTAGATTTATTTTACAGACGCTGAGATAGAAGTGATGCAGTTTTCAGTTAAACAGAGTATACAGGGTTTAAAAACAAATTTTGAACCTGAATATCTTCAAAACTAACTGGTTTTGTAAATAGTTCAAAAAACGAGATAAAGTTGCTGCATAATGCTAACTAAATACAAAATTTGAACACGATTATTTCCTTTTTCCTTCAGTTATCGCGTGCCATAGAAAACGACTTTTTCAGTTTTTGGCGTTTATTTACGAATCTATCATATGAAATAACTTAAAATTAAGTTGTGTATAGTTCTAGTAATCTTCAATAATCATGGCTTTTTTTAAAGGTTCGAGATAAAATGTTCGTGTTACATAAAATTGCACTTTATGGTGTATAATACAAAAGGACGAACGATAATATAAATTCTCCGCGGTGGAAAGGAAGGTAATTCTTTTAGGTACATATCAAGCAATTTACTTTTATTGACTTTTTTAATAACTTTACTACAAAAACAGAAATCTTAAAACTAAAAAGCGTTATAAAAAAACGCGTTAACAAAATGTAAAACGGACTTTTCCTTACTACGTTGCAGTAAAAATAAAGAAAATGAGACTTGGTGGCTTAAAATCCAATGAGTAGAAGCTGATATACAGGCATATACATACGCACAAAAACACATAGATGCATGCGGACATTTTACAAAAACACTATTTTAACTTAAAATGCATCAAAACACACTTCTCACGTGTTTTTACACAAACTCCAAAAATCACTATTACAAAGCTTCCTTAGGAAAGAAGCAAAATAACGCAAAAACTTAGCTTGATTTCTTAGAATTCAGGGGAATGTAATAACAAAAATCTCACTTATAAGAAAGAGAATACAAGTGTGCAGTAAAAACAAAATGAAACAATAAACGAGAGTTATAAATCATTAAAAAATGTAATAAATTTAGTATATTAAAAAATGAAATAAAATTATATTTTTTTACCTTATTTATATTATATTGCATTTAACGAATATTCAAGCCATTGGCTCCTAGTTTTCTTGCACCCAGTTTTCTTTTTTTCTACCATGTTGTTGTAATCTTGTATAAAATGTATAATTTTTAATGCACGTACAAAGAGTTCTCCTAGCATTTTACTTTTTACGTAAAACTTTAATTAATTCCAATTAAAATTTAATCGACTAAAAAAGGGTAATTTATATACTGTTATACTTTTTTGTAAACGTTAGAAATTTGTTTTTAGTTACGATGTCGCCGTAATCCTGTCTTTTAGAAGTAATGTTTGAAAATTGGTACTGTTTGGAATACAATACCTGATAACTAGGAAGAAGGCATGTATACACTAATTTATGTGTAGTGGTTAAGGGTACTCGAATTACATTGACATTATGCATGTATTTACAATATTGCTAATGAACTTTAAAACTTCAACTGTGTGATTGCCAGAATCCCGTTATAAAATAAAAACATGAATCGTGGCTAATGATCTTTAAAAGACGATCACTTATTTTGTAAAATATCATTGTTTAAAGAATAACCTTAAAGTTAACAGCATTCCTTATAATCATCAAAAATTATTACTGGCACACTTAAGCTAAAGAATCCGAATTCACAGGGTTATCCTAGTCCTGTATTGTATTGGCTTCTTCTAGTAATTCTTCGTGTAAATTTGAAAAATAAATGTTATAGTTCTTTCGGAGACTTAATAATAATACTATTTTTGCATGACTTTCTGAAATTTAAATTATTATTAGTAATGGTTTGTGACGGGCGGGTATGACGGGAAAAGCGCCCATCTAAGAGCTAGTCGGCGGTAGTGCGTCGTTGGCTCAGTGGTTAGAGCACGTGCCTTCAGATCATGGGGACGCGGGGTCGAATCCTCCTCGTCGCTTTACTTTTGTGCGATTTAGTTCCCGAAATCTTGTTGAAGGTTATACTTACTTTTATATTATATTCATCTAATGGAAATATGTCGCTGCAAACCACAATTTAAATGAATGTTTTTATAAATTGCTTCTTATATATGCATATAACGATGACTTAACCGTTAAATCACATATTTAGAAATATTTAATAATTATTTACAATAATAAATATAATCATCGTAACTGAGTTTTTTCTATAATGTCGTCATAATAACGTCTTGAACTGACAATTAAAGGATACGTATCTGTCTGCAGAAATAGCAAAATGCCTGAATAGTTAAATAGTAACATTTCATCTATGAGTAATTTTTAGGAAAATTAAAAAAATATTCGTAAAATGTCAAATTTTGTAAATTGAACTATAATCTGTAGACGTAAAATTTTTTTTTATCCAATATTTTCCGCAAACTAAAAAAAACGATCGTAATAATGAATTACAGCCTGTAGAATTCAAAATTAAGACAATACACAGCGTCGTCGAAACTGTGTGTTATTATAATAATCTCTTGCATGATTCTATAGAATTTAAATAAAATAACACATCTTTGATTATTTCATAATAATAAAATTACAGTTATAGGATAATGACAGTCTCTTGATATTTCAAAATTTATTCATAGGTATTGCCTTTTTAAATTATCTTTTTATAATTGGAAATCAGAAAATGGCAAATTTTCAAGAAGGGATCACACCCCTTCAGCCCGATTATTATATCAATTGGCATCCCTAGAAGGAACGTAGAATTTTTTGATATGCTGTCTTAGGAATGTTTTTATGGAGAAAACGTTATTTTGATTTTAACGACGCTTAATTTTTTTCAATCTCATCCTACTGTGCGGTGAAATAACTACACCACTTCCGCATCTGCTAAACTACTAAACTTCATTAACCCAGCAACATAACATAATCTAGTTTATATCCAGAAAAAAATCTCTCAGCTTAATCATAAGGAGAACAGTAAACCGTTACATAATAATTATTGCAACAAAGTGAGCATCGGCCTGCTGTATCAGTTTGTAATAAAAATACTGTTTAAAAAAAAATAGAAAGATCTACAATTACGATCACGCCTATAGCTAACCTGTCTACTATTTAATAAGCTGTTTGTTAAGCTCGAGCAGAAATGCCCGTGCGTTTGAGAAGCTACAACTAATCGGGTATTAGTCACTCCGAATTTTTTCCTGATAAAAGCATCATTGATCGCCAAAACGTCAGAAAAAAAGAAATAATTTCCTAGTTTATACTTATCCTTTATATACAACCTGCCTCGGGAGGATCGATAGACGCCTAAAAACGTTTTTAAAAATCGATAAAATTATAACTATAAAGAAATGAAATCTACCGCATTCCATCTTGTATGTCGTAGTGTACGTAGAAGCCTTAAGCTTATATCAGTATATTAATGACATCTTTGATATCATTATATTAATATCATGTTTTTTATGTGCTATTAGCTTGTGTACCCTACATTAATGACAATTTTGTTGGGTGCCATTAGCCTGTGTATCCTACAATAGGTGGTTACCATAAGCAGATATATTATATTCATGACATTTTTTGTCTTTATCATAAGTTCTATAAAGTTTCAGTGTAAAAGGATTGTATATATATGTATTCAGAAGCACATTTTACATAGTATACGCGGTAGCCATAAGCCCGTAAAAGCATATATATATATATATATATATATATATATATATATATATATATATATATAGTTTGGGCAAAAATTAAAATTTTCATCTTTGATTTTACAGAGAACCACCCACCCTACTGAATAAAATCACCTGATTATCACCTGATAACCATGCCAAAACGTCAAGTGATAATAACCTGATTCTCACCTGATAATCAGGTAGATATTTGCATCGAATTGAAAATTATAATGATATAATCTAGTAGAAAATTTTTTTATAATTTTTAACAATTCATAAATATCCTTCGTATCGCTGGAAGAGCATCTAAAATCAAATTTAAAAATTTGCTCAAGTTTTATTTTGCAGTTGATATTATAATGCAAAAAAGAGGTAGGGATAAAAATTTGCTTCTATATGTTAAGAATATTTATTTAGCTTATCAATAATGTAACAAATTTGGTATTGGCAAAAAATACATAACTGTTGAAATTTCCATGAAAATGCATATACTTTTAATGTCACTGGCTCAGCCAAGTATCTAGGCGTAGTCCTCGATAAGAAGCTTACCTGGAAGAAGCTATCCTGGCTGCTCTTTGGACATGCCGTAGGGCCTTTGGCAGCTCCTGGGGACTCAGTCCCCGGATAATCATATGGCTTTACAGGGCCGTCTTGCTACCGCGACTTGCATATGCCGCTCTGGTCTGGTGGCCAAGGGTGGAGCAGGTGGGGGCCAGGGCAGAACTGGAGAAACTCAGAGGACAGATGCTAAGAGGGGTGACAGGAACATATAGAACCACGCCCACCAAAGCACTTGGGACTCTGATGAAGGTGGAACCACTTCACCTTACCATCGTTGGGGAGGCGGTCAAGGCAGCCCATCGACTCAACGGATTTGTACAGTGGAGAACAGGAACGAGACACACGCGATTACCAGACGGATTGGGTCTCACACCTGAATTCACCATGCAAACGGATATGATGAACCCACGCTACTTCTTTGGAAGAAGATACAGGATTGTCATACCCGCTAGAGAGGAATGGGAGACTGGAAGGGACAGCCTGCCGGGGACGGGAGAAGTCTGGTATACGGACGGCTCACGGACCGTGGCGGGAGCTGACTCGGGGTATTATTCTCGGAGGGATGGAAGAGGCACCTTCTTCTCCCTGGGACTGAATGCCACGGTCTTCCAGACCGAAATATTCGCTATACTAACCTGCTCGCAGAGGATCATGGACCTCGGAAAGAGAGGGACAACCATTACCATCCGTTCAGACAGTCAGGCAGCTCTTAAAGCTCTTACAGCTCAAAAGACTGCCTCCAAACTAGTCTGGGCCTATAAGATGGCAGTCAATCAGCTGGCTATGGATAACATGGTCAGACTGCTATGGGTACTAGGGCATACTGGTATCAGAGGCAATGAAATTGCCGACAGACTCGCAGCTCTGGGGGCTAAAAATCCCCCCATAGGACCGGAGCCTTTCGCGGGAGCCGCAAGGAACCTGCTAGGAGGTGTGGTCCGAGAATGGGTTAGGAAAGAAAGCGCCAGAGACTGGCGACACGCAGGTGGATGCAGACAAGCCAGGGCGCTTGTTGGACAGGAGGTCAACGCCGAATGGACTGTATGTGCCGTTGGCAACTGCAGGAAGGACTCTCGTCTCCTGATACAGATCGTGACAGGACATATTCGTCTTAGATATCATGGAGGACGAGGAAGGAGAATGAGGGCTTCTGCAGATGGTGTGGAGGGGGGGGGGAACGAAACGCCCATTCACATATTGACGGAGTGCCCAAAATTTGCCTACCTTAGACACCTGTACCTGGGGGATCACTTCCCCACGTGCGAGGACATCGGTGCAACCTGCTCGGAGGCTACACTAGACTTCTGGAGGAAGGCTGGCCTACCCGCGTAGGGCACTGCTTCATTAGGGGGCGACACAATGGGTTTTTACCTAAGTGTCCGGGATCTCCCTTGGGAGGCCCACCTCACCTTTTAATAATAATAATAATAATAATGTCACTGGTAGGTACAATGGAGTATCCTGATTCGATTTTTCGTAATATCGGATAATAGCGGGTATTACACTTTCGCGTCTTTATAATATTACAGATTATAAATTATTTTTTATTTTCTCTGTCTACAACAAATTGGTTTAAACGAGCAAATTTGTTGTCTGATAATATTACCAATGAATTATTTGATCTTTTTTTTTTTGAAGTGATAACTTCTTATGGGACGGTGAAATAGTTCTGGTACGCAATTGCCTCCTGAAAGAGCTTTGTCATTAATGATCGATACTAATTTATACAAACAAGTTTAGCAAACAATAAGAAATGTTGCACTGGAATATGGTCACGTTTTTTTGCCACCTTATAACGAATTAAGATTTTTAAATAAATAGTTGGAGTGTTTATGCTGTCTGAAAAATCTGCAAACTCTGATAAATCAAAATATTTATTAATTTTAGATAGTAGTTATTAATAAATATCAAATTAAATTTGATTATTTATTTGTTACTTTGCAATCAAGTAATCTCTTTTAATATTTTTAAATATCAATTATGCGCGCACATTCAAAAATTTTTAAGAGAAATAGATTCGTTCAGCTTGGGTCAAACTATTTTTTTTTACATAAAAAAATATTGATTTAAAGATATTTCTTTGGGAGACCCTGGTGAAAATAATATCATTCACACAATTGGTAATAAAATTCATTAGCTTTCAATAACTTATTTTAGGCAAATAAATTTTCACCTGGGGAACAAAAATAAATTTCAAATATAATTTTCATTCCGGCCTTATCCCGCAAAATGACCATAATTGTTTTATTTAGGTTAGAGAACTACAAATAAGTCTTATCCAAATGATTAAATAGTTACGAAAACAAAATGTGAATTAAAAAACTTACTGAGTCATTCACTGAAATGATTATTGAAGTATTTAAATCTCAAATTTGATCGAACAGCTACACAAAAATTAGTATTTCTTGGTAAATATGGTTTTGACGGGACAAACGCTAATGTTTATAAGCCAAAGGGTAAGAGAAAAATGCAAAATTCAATAGTATTTTTTGTTCATCATTCGTGTCTCTAAAATTATATGATATGGAAAGTAACTTAGTATATTGGGAAAATAAAAGTTCATCTTCACCAAAGTTTTGTCAACCAATCAAAATTATGTTCAAAACAGAAACGGATGTTTTATGTATCCAAGAAAAAGAACAAGATATGAAAAAGCAAATTTCAGAGCTAAATAACTTTGAAACTACAGCATGCTCAATATCCTACTATTTAAAGCTTACGATGATAGATGGCAAGGTGTGTATGTTACGTGACAACTTTCCTGATTTATATTTGAAATAATAATTTCAAGTGTAGAATCGAGAAAGTTCCACACGTATGAAGGTACAGCGAGACTCAAGGCCACAAAAGTATCAAGTGGCTAAGAATCTCGCTAATCTAAACAACTTCCCCGCCAACGGCTAGAAGCGCACGTGCGGAGCTACGTTACAGTTTCGGCGCGCAACTAGTTGCCGGGACCCGTAAGGCCTAATGAGTGCAACAAGCGTCGACACTGTAACGTGGCGAAGGGGAAGTAAGCTGGCGGCAGCGTGGGAGGTCCTGAACCTCTTCCGAGCGCACTCGAACCACGCTACTCTCTCCCTCCGTGATCGGGCAGAGAAGCCGGCGGACCTATAGATTTCAGAGTTTAATTCAGATTTTAGCATTCAGATATTTACACTTGTTCCATTCTTTGAGATTCAATATTAGATATACCCAAGATTTTATTCAAGAGAGTTTCCTGCATTTGTACCCAAATTCATTCAAGAAAAAAATATACGAAGTACATTGGTCCACTAATTCTTTGTCACGCTGAATCATTTTCCAATAATAATACATCCACCCAAGTCTTAAAGCAAAGAAAAGGAAAAGAACAAAAAATCAAAGGAAGCGAGGCCAATCAGAGATTTCTCTGATCAACAAAAAAATAAGGTAAGCGTTTTGATTATCGTTTCGAACTACCACTGGAAGAAGGAGACGGAATTTGCGGGCAGGGTTGGAAATCCTGACCAGATTCTACTCTGTACACCTGTACAGTGTGTCGGGTAGGCAGACTCATGTAAAAGGGGAACTCTTCAAGTTTCCACCTAACAGTGTACATGGCAAATCATTTTCTTAATTACTGAGGACAATCGTTAGGGTAAATTGATTGAGCAAACATTTCGTTATACGCTATTTTTATGCCAAATAAGTAGTCGATTATCCACATAGATATCCATGTTCATTCACATTGATTCAACGTGGATATTTGCATGAATTATCTGACTAAATCATTCTACATGAATTCTTTGCATTAATTTCTGAGTATATTAAATTTTAACAAGTCTATAACTTGGTGAGACAATTGATTCGATGTTGAATTTGCACAGCACCATTTAGATGGTACAATCAATATGAACCATTTTGTATCTTAAAAGCTCCTTGTTTTTTATTATCAGCCCCGCTTTAATATTATTTGAAAATTTAAGTGGATAGCCTATGCAGATATCTACGTTAAATTAAAGTAAAATCAATATTAACCAGCATGGATACATGGATATGTAGATAATCCACGTTATTCTACCCAATTAGTTTAAACACGTTGGGTTGTAAACTTTACAAAATCAACTTTATTTTCGTCTAAATATATTTTATCAAAAATAATTAAAATATCTATATAAAAATATAATAATAATTTTAGGTTTGCAATGCACTGAATAGATCGTCAAGTCAAAGATATTTGTCTGTAGTGCTACTATATCAGAACTGAATAGTTTGGAAAATGTAGTACGAAGAAAAATTAATGATAATAAACAGTTAACAATTTATCCATACGTAAAGATCGCGCGGGAAAATAAACAACCAATTTGTGAGCGAGAATCAGATAGTTACAACGACCAATCTTGTAACAAATAAAATGATTATCATTTATTTTTGAGAGTGGGACACTGATTCAATTAAAGCATTTTAATTTAACAATTAAAATATAAATAAAATATAGTTTGTTTGCCAAAAACGTTAAAAAATGATATGTTGATAGCAATCAAATATATTAAAACTCTTTTAGAATTCGACATCGTCTTATTGAAGAAGTTTTTAACCATTTTAGGCACTATATCAAGTAGTAATAAAATTAATACAGTTGCCTTTAAAGAATATTGTTTTCAAACAGTCAAATTGTATGTAAATAAATACAACTGGTAGAATATGCCACCTTCGATGCTATTTTGATTCATGGACATGCTTGACAACTTTGCTTGACCAATTAGAATGATGTCAGAGGAGGCACAAGAAAGCAACCACAAACTTTAACATTACAGTATATATAATTTGAATCATATATAATTTTAAATATTTTACAGCTTTTTTAAAAAAGTATGAAACAAAATTTTTATTGTTTCTTTTTTTTATGGTAGATACAAACACAGACATGTTCAAAAGGTTACTCATTAATTTCGATCCTTTTATAACGTTGTCAAGGCTAAAATATCATAAAAAATACAAATACTTATCTAAAGATATAGAAAATTTAATTATTATACCACCACATACTCAAGATACGGATTATGAGTCTCATGAATCAAAAGATGAATTAAGATATGAATCAGAAGATGAATCCGAAAGTTGACCAGAAGATAGATAAAAAATAGATCCTAAGAATTCAAAAGATACAATATAGATTACTGTTGCTACAGAGCATCGTGCACAATATTATTTTCGTTAATGATTGTAGTTAAAATTTAAAACTTTATTTTATTATATGGATGTTATACTTGTTTGTATAATTTTGAAATATCTTTCATTCATTAATAATTTCCTAACCAATAATATATCATATCTGGCATTAGATCTAGCCTAAGGTCATATATAAGAACATTTATCTTTAACAGCGAACTTATAAAACAATTCAAAATGGATCCTATGTATGATCTGGTTACCATCACAGGAAAATAGTTTTTTTTCTCAATATTTGACTTAAGATCTTATGTATATTTGTGGTTCAAAATAATTGTTAAGATCATGGATATATTCTTGAGCATTATCTGCTATAAGGTCTTGAGAAAGTCCTTACGACAAATGTAAAGATATATATATATATATATATATATATATATATTTATTTATTAACATATATGTGTGTGTGTACAGAGATAAGTTGAAAGATGGGCAACGGCAGGAGTTTGGGGAGGGGGCCCTTTTGAAGCAGTCGCCGTGGCCTGACAAATTTTGGCGTACCATATGGCAGATCCCGAAAAAAGGATTCGACTGAGAACCTTTTGAGGAGCAGGCAAAGAAACTGTGTTTAAATTTCCTTTCTGCGGCAGTAAATTTTTCTCCTAGCTCTACAGAGACGGCCGCTGCGCTACGCTGTACACTGAGCGCAGTGAGCGCCCGGTCACGTACCTGCAAACCCCGAGCTAATCCGTTTTATTACGGTTTTATTACGGTAAACATCATTTACTAGCAGTTAAAATGAAAAAAACAGTTAGAATGAAAAAAAAATCGAACAATTTAATGATGCGTAATTGATATATCAAGCGTTTAATCAAATGCGGCCAATCAAACAAGGCATAATATTTGTCGTTTTCATACATAAAAAATGGATTATCAACTGTCACTTTAAACTATTCATTATACGTTTATTGATTCGGTCAATCTTGATTACATGCAACAATCTTCACAATTGCTCCTACATTTTTAGCATGCTATAACAGCCCTCTTTAACAATTTTTTTCCTCGCCTGTTGCACCTTTTCCAGTAAAAAAAAAAAATAAGCAAATATTTGACGCCACGGATTTCCTAAATTTATGCTATCTAAACATGTTTGTAAATTTTTTGTGAATATATATATATATATATATATATATATATATATATATATATATATTGTTGACTCTTTAGCTATGTCTATCACCTCTTCTTTATGTTTCAGTACTACCACTACTGCTATGTCGTCAGCGAATCTCACGACTGTTGCTCCTCCAGATAATTATAGCTTTAGTACCCCGTCGTACATGATGTTCCAAGTCAGTGGGGGTACGCCTCCTGTAACTTTATAGGTCCTGATACCATCCTCAGTGTCATATAATAAGATTCTGTCCTTCAAGTAGTCGGACATCATCCTTCTTATATATAAGGGCATATCCTGCCTCCGGAGTGCCTCGTGTATTTCACTCCATCTGGCCGAATTGAATGCATTTTTGACATTTAATGTAACTATAGCGCAATACTTCTTTTTTCATCACTAGACTAACTGCGTCCAGGGTAGAACGCTTCTTTCTGAAGCCATATTGGTGTTCCGCTAATCCACCTTTTCCTTCTACAAAATGATCCATTCTGACGCAGATAATGCGTTCCAGGATCTTGCCTGGGGTATCCAGCATGCAGAGCGGTCTGTATGATGAGGATTCCTGGGGTGGTTTCTTTTCCTTTGGCAGAAGCACTAGTTGCTGTTTCTCCTAGATTGTGGGGAATATTCCCTCTTCTAGACATGTATTGTACAAGTCTACAAAGACCTCTGGATAAGCGCGAATGGCATGCTTCAATGCAATATTTGGAATGCCATCCGGCCCTGGGGTCTTGTTGTTTCCTACCCTTATGCAGGCGGCTAATAATTTCTCAATCTTGATCGGAGGGATAGCCTCTTCATTCACACCTCTTTCGATGGCACTTGGCTCTTCCAGTTGACTGTGAAACAGTGTGGTTACTACCCGCTGCAATAGTTCCGGGCACTTTGGTATAGGCACGTAGCTTCCTTTAATCTTCTTCATTACTATTTTATACGGTCGACCCCAAGGGTCTTGTTCGACCTCGTCCTGTAATTCCTTAAGGCACTGTCGTTTGTTTTCGCGTATTTTCTTCTTAAGACTTCTTTTAGCGTCCTTCATTTCTCGTCCGCGGGCATCTACTATTTCCTTGCCTATACCAGTTTTATAGTATTTCTTCCTCACCCGTTGTTCTCGTCTTCGTGTTTTCAGCTTAGAATGGTTATCAAAAATTTTCGAGAGAAACGAAAAAAAGAAAAAATTTTTTTTGAATTTTCAAAACTCCCTCTCTAGCAGATTTTTTTATTACGCGCCAAAATCACCATCGCTGATCAGTCATAGGTACTAACGTTTTTCCAGAGTCGATGGTGTTGCATTCCGGTGGCGAAAATTGGAACTAGACAAGCAGCGACGGTGACACATGATCTCGCGCTCTTTAGTTCGGCTCTATTTGTATCATTTTCTAAAAACACTTGATTTGAACTTCTAACACACCAAAAGTATTTTCTAGAAGTTTTGACAAAACTCAAATTTTACTATTACAAAGCTTCCTATAAGAGAAAGCAATTATTTTTCAAGTTCATAAAAACTTATATAAGATCTTATGTAAGAACTTGTAAAAGATTCTACATAATATCTTGTGTAAGATCTCGTGCACAGTTTTGCGTAAGATCCTAAATGAATATTTGATAAAGATAATCATCTTATTTTGAAAGTAAGCATTCGTAATGAGATCCTATGTAAGATCTTACGCAGATTTATAGTAAAAATCGATGATAATCTTGTATACGATCTTGGACAAGATCTTATGCCAGAAGTTCTGTGAGATCGCTCGTCCGATCTCATCTCAGATCTTGCAAAAATTTGCAAAAGGGTAACTTCAGCATTATCTAAAAGGACCACATATGATAATTTTTATGTAGCATTCTCATGCACTTTTACTTGTATTAGCGTATGCAAAAAAATTATACATTTTTGTATCAAATAATATATATGCGTGCGTATGTTCGTGTGTGTGTGTGTGTGCGTGTGTGTGTCAGCACGTAGGTAAGTAAGCTACTTTTCTAATATTCATTATTGATGTTTGCAAAAACTTATTATTAAAAATTACATTTCTGATATGAATCCATGTGTCCATATGCAAAGATTAAAATTAATGTTAAAAAATTAATTTTAACAATATATTTTTACGGAATGTAGGAATGTTTAAAAAAATTTTAATATTTTCAAACTTTTTCAATATTGTATAGAAGATAGATTGATAGATTAAAGATAAAAGATAGAAGATATTTATATCACGTCGAAGATTTTAACACTTTAATACAGGTATATTCCACACATTTTTACGCTCCGCGGACTATCGCAAATTAGTCGCACATTTAATAGCGGCAGCGTGGCTGTACTCTGGTTTTTTCCTATCGTACTGACCATGCGTACCAGTTCACATGCGCCGCCATGACAGTGTTGTGGTGACAATAAAAATTATTTAAACATATTCGTTCTGCTGTTTGTACAACTGTGTTAAAAATAACACAAATGTCTATACTTACCGAAGAATAGTAATATTGACCAACAGAAACGAATTTATTAGACAATCTTGAATTCACTACATCATATTCAGCATATATGCGATCACCATTATCATCAAAAGCCACTCGTCCAGTGGCACCATTTTCAAGAGTTTGCTGTCTCACGTATCTGAAACAAAAAATTTATATACATTTTTATATTATGTAATTTTTAATGAGATTAACAAGACATAGTCCATCCCACCTCGTTATCCACCTCATTGCTTTGCACTCCCCCCCCCCCTCTTCTAGTTTTACCACTCTTCTCCCTATACTCTTGTTAAAACTTACCAAGAATCATTTTAGAAAAACGCTGCATTTTTAGGGCTCAAGGAGTCAGAAAGTTGCTTTTTAGTTGGGAGAGTAATGATAACACAGCTCCAAAATCTAACATGAGATCTTATTTGAGAACTTACCTGAGATCTTATATTGGACTTTTCAATAGGAAGTATATTTACACTCATTTTAAAGTAGAACGTGAAATTTTTTGTAAATTTGGGATTGCATATATTGGATTTTTAAGCAAGGAAATTAAAATAAATATTTTTATTATTTGTTCGCTGATCTGGCTTGGATGCAAGTGGCATCCCTTTTTCAGTCAAAAAAATTAACTAGAAAATTATATTAAAACAATTCATTGATGTATGTCAGACAATATGTACATGATACAATCGTTGGTAATATTAATGAAAATAGTTATAATTCTGCGCGTTAAAAGCGTATACAAACCTAGCTGTATCCCTAGATAGAATCCCATATGTACAAGGTTAGTATCTTTCAAGAACCACGCACTTCTGCTAGAGCATAAGGGAAAGCCCGCGTAAAACTGTCACTCACATGACTCATTCCATAATGATAATATTACCACTGCAAGAAGATTTTTAACATCTGTTACCTACTTGAGCATTTCATTGATATTTTAATAAAAGGTCATCCGCGATTTTTAATAGCAATAACAATAACGACATTATTAATATCAATTAAAATAAATGCACTTTTAATGCTAATAGTATCATCGTCCAGCGCATAGGGTAGAGCTCGCTGGGATTTATACCTTGGAGGGTAGAGTGGAAATAAAATATGCTCGTTGAATCAAATTAGGCCGCCGCGTTTGCCGTGCGGTGCGACCCATAAGCTGCCATAAGGAGATCCTAGGTGGGAAGGTAATCCAAGGTTGCAAGCCAAAGTGACCTGAACCACAATTGGCTCCCGCTGATGGCAAGACGGGGGGCCGGTTACATAGCCAGTACCATTCAATCGGCTAAAGCGAGTGTGTGATATTGCTTGATGTCTGCCAGAAACTCTCCAGAGAGTGAAGCACATTGTTTGGGGTGGGAGTTTAGAGGTGGGCTCGGGCAGTACCACGTGCTATACCCTGGTATGATGTTCCCAGTGTGGCACAGCTTACAGTCATGTGTTAGGGCCATGTCAGCTGCCTCCATAGACGGGGGAATGGCGGGTAGTCGGACACATACCGGGATGAAGACTATTATCGAGCATGAATAATTTAACCGAGCAAGGAGAGAAAGCAAGAAAAGGAGCTTTCGAGATCTGGAACACAATCCGGGATGCTAAGCAAGAACGAGAAAACATACGGGAGAAGATCCGAGACATGCTGGACTCAATAGATAATGTTGTGTCAAACGCATCCAACATTCATAAGTCTGTTAAAACTGATCTATCGGCGATTATAATCCAGGTTAAGCGGCTTGATAAAGGACAAGAGGCGCTGGAAAAGAGCAAGGTTGAATTAATGCTAAGTACAGCGGAAATCTTACCGTATCAGCAGCATATCTAAAAAAAGGACGTCATCACAGACGATAGAAGCATCAAACGCGGTGACGACAAGAACGCTAAATAAGCGTCAGGCAATGTCACTAAGCCAATCACAGCAGTCTTCGGAAGAAAAGGCAGACCCACCCTGGCAGGAGGTTATTACCTGAGAGAGGAAGATGAAAGAAATGGAAAGGACAAAGGATATACATGTAGGCACCAATGCCAAGAACAAAAATGGCACTAGAAAACCACGAGAAAGACTCACCAGGCCTAATTCATTTGTTACAAAAGCTGCTGAGGGGGATTAGTACGCTGATATTTTAAGGAAAATAAAAGCAAACCCTTATCTGACGGTGCTAAGTAATGGCGTAAATAAGATACGCAAAACAGTGGCAGGAGATCTTTTGGAGCTACGACGTACCAAGGAAGTAAAAATGCAGGAACTTCAATAGAATATTCTAATATTCTATTCAGAATATTCTAGAAGCTCTAAGTAAAGAGTTTTCAAAAGAAATGGAAGTAGTAGAGGAGACGTCCGAAAAGACCCTCCGGTAAACCTAGCTGCCTGTCCAGATTGCCCAAAAGGCGATCGTATGGGGAAAGCTCAAAGTAGGTTGGGTTAATTGCCGAATCAGGAAGATTAGTCAAGAGATGCGACCACCTTAATGCTATAAATGCCTGGGCTTTGACCATATCGCAAAAAAGAGTACAGAGACATACAATAGAAGTAAATGCTGTTTTAAGTGCGCAACAAAAGGACATGCAGCGAAAAGTTGCACCAACAAGCTAAGCTGCATTCTCTACCGGTGAAAGGACGGAGAAGAGTGACCATGCAGCTACTAGCTATACATGCCCAGCCTATTAAGGGGTCAAGCCTGGGTTAAATCCTGCAGAAAAACAAAAAGATATTTTTCTTACCAAAAAATTTTTGATTTGATATAATTTGAAAAAAAAATTCTATTGAAAATATATCAAATATACACCAGAGCGTGTACTTCTAGAATACTTCTCGATCCATATTTACTTATTTTTAATAATTTTTATATTAACTGTAAGCTTTGTTGAATTTTCATAAATTTTGGCTCTATATGAATTTCAATTGTCTCATCTAAATTAGAATTTCGTTGTTTATTTGTGATGTTATAATTTAGGTAATAGTCTGCAAAGTGTTTAAATCAACAGCTTCATATAAGTCCGTAAGATTTGCTTTGACACGTCGCACAATCTTTTTGTTCTTCTTATAAACTATATTGACCGTAGGCAGTGAGTTTAGACCTGATTCCCGGAGATCCACAAACGTCTTCTAAACTATTAAAATGTCGTCCGGATGGGTCAACACTTATAATACACGAACTTGTTATTTGAGTGAAAGCTCAAGTAATCTAACTTATATACTTTCGTTTAATTCGGCTAATAAAGAACCGACTGAACACATCGATGCTTTTAATAACACTGGCTAGACTGAAAATAATCAAATGTTTTAAGAGTGCTCTATACCTCTGGGACAGCCAATCAGAGCGTTGGATTTTAATTCATCCGGATGTATTTTCTTCGACTAACTACGAATTTATTATTAAATATTCTAATAAATAAATGATTGTAAACTATTCTTTATATTTTTTCGCACGTAGGATGATTCCGTGTTTTTGCAAATAATTCTTCTGAAGAGGTAAAATTAATCTCAACAATTTTTACTGATGTGTCGTCTGCTTTTGCAGCACAAGTCACCAAGAAGGATGGACGAAAAATGCTTAACTGTTAATTACCTGGGCGAACATTCTACTAGAACGATATCAGCCCACGTACGGAAGAACCACAGGAAACGTCGTAACTCTAGCTAGAGCGAAAGCTGGCAAGCAGATACGATATCTCGATGTCTGTTCGCTATACCCATATATCTGTGAAACGGGTATCTTTCCGATCGGGCATCCGAAAATACACGTCGGAAATATGTGTCGCGAGCTAGTCGGCGATAATTTCAAGCTTTTTACCGAAAACGCCGAGGGCCTTGTGCAGTGTGAGATACTTTCACCGCGCAATTTATTTTATTCGGTATTACTTTTAAACTGCACAATCGCTTACTTTATCCGCTGTGTCGCACGTGTTGTGAAATGATGAATCAGGGCGACTGTGATCACAATAACGAGAATGATCGTATTTTGTCGAGTCGCGTTAGAAATAAGGAAAGCACTAGAACACGGTTATGTACTAAAGGCAATAACGGTTATTCGGTAGTATGAGGTCACAAAATACCGGCGTGCGTATTGCTCGTATCCTGACGTACGTTTTACGGTGGTAAGAACGCTTGTAGATATAGCGCAAACAACTGTGCTATGCCGAACTGCAAGCACTATCCGGAGTATAAGAATAGTTTAACGGGTCTCGCAAGGCGCAGCATTCTACATAGTTTAGTACAGACAAAATATATGCTGCGCCATTGATACTATAACCGATACTATAATGATATAACGATGAGCATGTGTATGAAAGGTTTATTTAAGAAATACGTATGTATTGATTGCATGTCTTCAAAATGCTGTCGCCCTTCTTGCTCTAAATATAAAGTGAGACTAATTAGGGCAAACTTGTTGTATAGAGACGCGCACGTATCAAACTTGGTGCATATGATAGAAAAAAATGTGATAAGTTCTATAGAGTTTGGTTGTTTGAATATTCGGGGAAATTATAAAGCGGCAAAAGTAGATGTAAGATTTAAATGTAAAGCGCACAGACATGTTGTATAAATGTATAAAAATAATTTTTATATGAATAGATGTATTTTTAAACAAAATTATTTTTATGTACATTATTTCAAAAACGCCTTTTTCTTATGAGAATGTACGTGACTCGTAGCGTTCTGTAAATTAGCAGGCATGGTGTGTCTTGATTAGCAGAAGGTCAAGGGTGTACTAGATGTACTAGACTAGATCGCAGGTAAAAGGTAAAAACTTGCAAGCAAGGAGTGAAGAAAGCGAAGGAGGGACGAGAGAGGTGGATAGAGCTCAAGAGCGTATAAATGACAAAGCTCCACAGGCCCAGATACACACTTGTCAGCAAACTGTCCTCGTAGCAGCAGCTTCATCACCATCGCCAATAGTACTATCAAAACTAACAGCAGTATCTAGGCAACTGTCCTACTAACACCAACAACAGCATCGTAACACTAGCGACAGTAGTCGACATAGTAAGAGGATAAACTATAAAGTATTTATTTTAAATCAAATTTTATCTTTTAAAATTTTAAATATTATCTGTTTTAACTGAAAATATTTTTTTTAGTTTTAGTTAAAAAAATGCGTGCAATGGATTTGACGCTCGAGGCTATCCTCAACGTTGATAGCATGCTGCTCAATCAAGCGTCGCATCAGGCGGTGGACTTGAGAGCGTACACTCCAGCGACCTCGCCACCTTCTGTTTGTGACGAAGAGTGGATAGATTTGGAGAAGTATGGGCGACGTTACTATTCACACCGTCCGCAGAACCAGGCCAATTACTGGGTTGGTTTGGTGGATGCTATGGACAGGGAGACACAGCCGTTGGATCTTTCGCGGCTATCGGGAAAGGATGTATCGGAGGAGCTGTCATCATCTCTGCAGGAGGGCGATTCTGTACAGGTATATGATTAACCTGCAACGCCAAGTCTTTCGCCGCGAGACCCATTGCCTCTACCTTTGGGGCCTCCAGCATCACCGAGCCCGCCGTCACATCCTGTTATAACGCTGGATGATGAGGATGAGCCCATGATCGTGTGCGAGTAAACATACGGCAAGGCCAACGACGACATAAAAATTACATACGAATATGTAAATATAGCGTAGCGTATATGTATTAGAACATAATGTATATTTTTTCATTTCAAGGTTTATATAAATAAAATAAAACGATGTAAATAAAATTTATATTTATTTTTTTCCTCACCCTTCACCCTTCACATTTCCTCCTGATCTTTCATTCAATTAATTTATAATACATAAAATTGCGTTTTTTTTAAGAAAAATTATTTGGTGATTTCTTAATAACTTTGCCGGGTTTGTCGTATGTTAATATTGGATGTCTTAAGCCCGCTTGCGCATACTCTGCGACGTTAAAAGTTATAAGACAAGTATTAAGATGTATTATATTCTCTTTGGGACCGATTCTTTTTAGATAAACGTATGCCGAATTTTTCAAAAGACCCCTGTTGGTAAAATATCTGCGAAATTTGCCAACCTAACGTCTGTAATTTGAAATAGCTACAAGCCATTTTTGTCCAATAGCTGCCGTCTGGTCTATATAATGCGGAAGAATATAATAACATACACCACATACGATTGTTTGCGGCGGCAACATCTGAAAATTGTTTTCTCAAATGTATATTCCTTGGTTTTCGTGCTCTTTTGTCAGATTGTATACGACGATTTTCTTTGATAATGCATCACGTATGAACTCCACGTTTAAGTAGATAAATGATCATCTCTGGCTGCGATAAAAAATAAAATTAGCTTTACATATATCTTATCGTTTTTTGTTTGTACAAACATTTTTGTTTTCGGCATTACCTGTAACTCCTTTAAATGTAATTTTTTCAGAAGGTGCTTCGTAATAATCCAACATATCTTTTTTAAGCTGATTGTATACGGCATCCTCCTCAAGTAGTTGAACATAAAACAACGAGGATGCGTTGAATTGTGTAATGCGTAATTCTTTGGTCTGTAGCAGAAGCGCATCGATATCGCGACGCACAATATCAACGCTCATTTTGAAAAAGTCACTATTACACTTAATGGCTGGTATTTCCACTTTGCAACTTCTCACTCTGTAGACAGCTAGCTACACACTGTGCTAGTCTGCTGCAGCTAAAAAAGAACTGAGGGTTTCGTGTCAAGTGGCGGACGGTGTGAAAAAAACAGTTTTTTGTATTAAAACCTAATATCTCACGATTGAGTGAATGGAATTGGATGAAATTTGGTTAGAGTATAGTTTGAACTATACTCTAACAAAAAACATCTCCGATGATATCTATAGCAATATGTTAAATAATTAATAAGATGCGAAATGTGGGTTTTGCCGAAAAGTCAGCTTTATTTTTTCGTATGATAAAGAATTTGAAATACAGTATTTGAAAGGCCTTTAAGGTATAAAGACCTGTTTGGCTGCCATTTTTTTTAGTAAAGGTTCGGGCTCTAGAGTTTGAGGATTTTGGGGTTCGAGGGTTTAGAGAGATTTGAGGTTTTTAGGGTTACGGGATTTTGAGGTTATGGTGTTTTGGGGTTTTGGGGTCATGGGGTTTTGTGGTTAAACGGTTTTGAGATTTCAGGGTTATGGGGAAAAATAAATTTATTCCTTCAAATGAGTTAAGGTATTCATACATTCATTTTTAATAAATGATCCAAATGTAAAAATTGGACGAAAATTGTAATGCCCGCCGTATTTTTCGGGCAAAAAAAGCAAGTTATATGTCGTGTTACCAACATTTTATAAAATGTAAAATGCTTTTTATCAAAATAAAAAAGTTTACAAATATATACATAATTTTTTACCAAAAATACACAATTTATCATATTTAAGTCGATTTTCTTAAAAACTGAAGGAACTCAGATAACTTTTCTTGATAAATGTAAGTTCAGTAGACAAAAATTTGCAAGTCGAATAGTTTTTTTACAAAAAAAATATTATAAATATTGAAAAAGGAAAAGATTTTATCGCTAAAAACGCAAAATGGGCCTGTTTGCCTTGAATTTTGGGACCCTTAAAAACTATTTTGGGACTTCTGAATATTTTTCTCGTATTTCACATAGTTCAAACTATAATTAAAATAAAACTGTAACCAAATTTCATCCATTTCCATTCGCTCAATCGTGAGATATTAGGTTTTAATCCAAAAAAAATGTTTTTTTTCACACCGTGATGGCGCCTAGGGGGGCGAGGTCTTTCTGACGCAACTTTCCGCTAGAAGCACGAGATGTTACACGAGGGTAGTGCTGGTGATTAGTACGCTGGAAGAGCGTACTAGTCCCGTAGCTAGCAGCACTGCATTAGGGATTAGCGGCCTTCAGTTTAAGCTAGACACCCCCGCGTATTCAAGCCCCTCGTAAGCAGTCGGTAAATATGCTCACCACCGCAACGCCTGCCGCCGCCCGCCGCCACTGCCGCGCCATTGAATAATACTTTTTTAAAAAACAAATTCAGTTTGTATTTTGTGCTTAAACAGACAGCATCGTAACGTCATCATCATCATGGATACTTGCTGGACACATCTTTGGGCTAGCATGATATGCGGTCTAACTTCGTATGAAAAATCTTTGTTTATAAAACGTTTTCTACATTTTATCAACTAAATGTCTGATGTGTCATTTGACCTAATCTTATTTTATTACGCAGAGGGACAGGATGGTTACAAAAGTGAAAAATTGCTAAAAAAACGGCAAGACTATAGAAATTCGAGAGGACTTGCCTGAACCCGAAGATTATTCCAATGATCCACAACTAAAAAAACTTTTGATAATCAACGATATGATGCGCGAAGCTTTGAATCACGTTATTATCAATCTCTTTACTAAAAGCTCGCATCACAAAAATATATCTGTATTTTTTATCACACTAAATCTGTTTCATAAAGGCACGTATGCGCGAGACATTAGTCTTAATGCATCGTATATTGTCTTGTTCAAGAATCCACGTGATCGCGCAGAGATTTAACATCTAGCCCGACAAGTTCACGCCAAAGATCCAACATTTGTCAAAGAGGCATATCAGGATGCGACAGCAAAACCGTTTGGCTACTTGATGATTGACTGTAAACAGAGCACTGTGGATAAATATCGGTTTAGAACCTGTTTATTTCCAGACGACGCATATCATTTTATTTACTTCACAAAGTACACCACCAGCGAGTGGTAGCAGTCATATAATAAGCTTGTGGATTTTGTCGCTTAAAAAGAAGAGGGCTGGCGTGGAATTCTTCAGTCGCACGTCAGCTATGTCAAAGCACGCATCTAGCTCGGATAGAACGAGTCCAAAAAAACTCCGGATTGAAAAAAAAAATATATATATATATATCGCTCTCTTCGACGCTCTTAGACATTCTGACAAAAATCAGCCGAAAAGTTAATCAAATATATTTGCGAATGCGCGTTAGACAAACTTTACGAAACAGTCTCGTTGGAAAATCATTAAAAGAAGAAGCTTAAAAAGCACAAACAAATTTAAAAAGAAACTCGCGGCAAAGATTCGCAAAAATTCATTGAAAAGTAAAAAACATGTCATTATTCAAAAAGGCGAAACTTTCTGACCGTTTCTATACTAGAGGGCGTATTGTCAATTTTACGTTAATCACGTGAAAAAAAGAAAGTGTCGAGCATAAAAAAATGGTCTTAATATCCAAAGGTTAGCTAGATAGAATGCAACGAGAGACACGCCCAGCTACATCAACAGCAGCATCAGCAGCAGTAATGCCGTGACAAGTGGCTCTGACACTGCAAGTACCGTCAGTCTTGGAATTAGCCAAACTGTCGGTAACAATTTTAGCCGCCTAGTCGATGAAATGAAAAACATTCTTGATTCAACAACTTACACAGATGCAGCCTATTTAGTTATAATCACTTACCTTTTTCTTTATCTCTGCAATGGGCCTGCTCAGCTTCCAAAGCGGATGGTTTCGAATTGAACGGGGCGACAGGGATCAGGAGCTTTCGGGTTAATTATTCACTCGCGATTTAAATTTTAATGCAATTTATTAAATTTGCCACAGAATTTAGATAACGCTCGCTCGCAACTATCAAAAACATTCGAATTATTTTAAATTATCGAAAATAAAGAACCACAACGTAAATTTTCTAGTTGTATGATTGCAAGTAAAGGAAGTTTAATGATAGGAATATTCAAGTTATTTTACTAGCCGAATATTCTAAGTTCTTACACTGATCTGAATTGTTATAAGTCCCGAATCGCTAAAATGATTCTAAGTCTTTGAACCGTCGGAAAATTTTCTAAGTCTTGGTACACCGAAATAATTCTAAGTATCGATACACCGGGCCGAATTCGGCAGAGCTTGCGCGTAGTGATGATTTTTCGAGCGGACTGACGATGTGAGGACCTGTTGCTGGGCTCTTTTATGCTCTCGTAGGGAAGGCGATCTCCGATTTTCGTCTCGAGTTTTTCGAGTTTAATTATGTTTTTATGTTTACTTCGCCTTACGTTGTCGTTCCTTATTCTTATTAATTCAATTAAATATTAAATTTTGTCGAGTTTTCTATATCTTAGTATACACTGCATTCTAGTAGGAAGGGTATCAATGGATTTACTTTATAATAACTAATCTTATTAGTTTTTAATATTTTAAGAATGCGAAAGAAAGTGAGCATTTCACAGTACCTAAAGAGTTTATTGGAAATACTGAGCTCTGGAGTATCGTTGGTGCTGTATCTACAAGTCAAAACTGGAGTGAATTAAACAGTTACAATAATCACTAATCTCGGCAAGTCAAAGTCTGAGTTTGCCCTCGACAAAGATGACGACGACGACAAAAACAGCTTCCTAATAATAACAAACGTTTTTAATTAGCTGATGACGAGACTGCATTACTTGCATCCAGTAAAATAACGACAAGAAAACGAGGCAATACCGTGTATAGCTCGATAATAAAAAATCGCCTAAAAAATTGTTAAAAGTACGCTGAATCGTTGTTTGAAAAAACAATATTTCGAACCCGACATCCAGCCAGCTTTTCCGAGGCTAGAAATCTTATTCGTGAAAATAAAAATAAAATTTCTGCAGATAAGATAAAAAAGTGGCTTACAAAGCACGACAGATATACTCTTCACAAAGCTATTGAACAAAAATTCTCGCAGTTATTTTACACTGTGGATGGTGTGAATCAAGTTTGGGAGGCTGATCTCATTCAACTTACATCGTTAAAGTCGTATTATGACAATATTGGCTATATTTTGGTGGTAATCGATGTTCTATCCAAGTATGTCTGGGCTCAGCCACTAGCTGATAAAACCCTCGAGGTCTCTAAAGCATTTAAAAATGTTCTTGACAGCAGTCTGAGAAAACCACGTACGCTACAAATAGATCGCAGAAAAGAGTTTGTCGGTAAAAAATTTCAAAACTTATTCAAAGATAACTTTCGTGTTGTAAGTAATCCCGATGTAAAAGCTGCTGTTGTCGAACGATTCAACAGAATGCTCAAAGAACGCATGTACTGATATTTTACATATAAAAATACGAAATGATACATTGACGTTTTACAGTTATTGGATGACGCTTACAATAAAACTCCACATTCGACAATTAAAATGGGGAGACAGCCTCTTCGTATAAAGCCGAAATATAAGACCAGCATGTATTTAAAACCACTTATTAGCCATTATATCATGTTTATTTTCTACATTACTTTTAGTAGAAGGTCAGGCACATTCTGAAACTTTACAGCTACTTTTTTACTATAAAAAGGTATCTTTTTACTATATTGAGGTTGTCGGAGTCCGGATTAAACATTCAGATTTTCATATTTTAAGGTTTAAAATGCAAATAAGGTAGCCTTAACATACATATAGGGCTTTAAAAGTATTTTTATTAAAAAATTCAGAAAACTTCACTAAAAAAAGTATCTTGATAGTTTTAGTTAAAAATGCATCCCTTATAAGCTACAAATCATTGAAAATAGGCAAAAATTGCTTGAAACCTCAACTTTGACTAGCTAGAACCCGAAGCCAAGTGAAGAAATCGCGCTGAAATATTTTTTTGGGAATCAGGTACAACATATAGAACATATATATACAGTTTGGGAAAAAATAAAAATTTTTATCTTTGATTTCACAGAGAACCAGCCATATATACAAATTTCTTTTTAATAGATAAAGGTCACACGCTAACTGTAGTACTATCTAGTGTACATACTAGTATATACTAGTGTATACCAATCCTGACCAAGGTCGTGAAAGATAGGTCTGGTTGCTCGTTTATTGTATATAATCGAAAAATCCTATTCTGTCCCCAAAAGTTGCTAAATAGTTCCTTATATGATGATCGTGTACTTTCAATGATATTTTAACAATGAATACGAAGGTCGTAAAAAGAAGGTTTAGAATCTCGTTTATTTGATACCATCTAACAATAATAAATAGTGCGTGAGTAGACAAATAGTTATATTTGAGTGAATCGCTTAAATGAAATGTTAATCTACTGATAATGTTTCAGGTCGTGGAAATGCGGTCTTATCGTCCCTTCATTCGACATAATCTCAAAATTATACCAGATGATTTTGAATAGTAAAAAATATTTTTTTTATAGATGAAGGTCACATGCTAACTATAGTATTATACCAATCATAACCAAAGTCGTGAAAGTAAGGTCAGATAGCTCGTTTATTGTATATAATCAAAAATTCATATTCTGCCTCCAAAAGTTGTTGAATAGTTCACTATATGAGAATTGTGTACATGCAATGATTTTCTACTAATGAAGACGAAGGTCGTGGAAATAAGGTTTAGAAGCTCGTTTATTTGATATCATCTAATAATTATATCCAATGTCAAATATCGCTTAAAGCGAAACGCTTTGCTTTTCACATAAGGCACTCGCCGATATTTAAAGGTTCGCTAATAAATACACATACATGCACACACATTTAGACACACATACACACACAAAGTATGCTGATATTCAAATATTGTTGATAATATCATTAAACTGTAATGGAGTAAGACTTGACGATGAAAGGAAACATCGTCTTTTTTTCCTATTTTAATTACCGGTTGTGTTACCAGATAGTATTTTCAATATTGGTAGTTTAAAGTTGCAATGCGATACTAGCGGCAGCTTCAGGAATTAAAAAACATGGCGTCAACTAAGTCTCTGTTTACATTGGCGGTTGGTGATAAATGAGGGGTTTGGTGCAATACATAATATCATCCATTATTCCAGTGGACCCTTCGGGTTAGTGGCGTATCTTTATTTCATACTTGTTGGAGATTACACTTATATCGTTGGATACGTACAACATGTGCTCGGGCTCACTACACGCTCTCTGCGGTCGAGCTGCTTCTCTGCTCTATACTCACGCTCTCACTCTATACCTATAGTTACCGCTACCGCGCGCTAGTCTATCCTGCTTGCTATAGTCGCGCACGCGTGCCTGTTCACATACTTTATATAGTGTGTACGGATAGTAGCATATAAATTACTTATATCTCAACAGTAATATATAGGAGTTTAGTATTTTCAGTCAATTTTTAAATAACAATTATTGTAAATTGTATGCTAACTCATTAAATCAACTTCTAGAGTTCTAGGGCGAAATGTATTTTTGTACTGAATACAGAAAGCTTACTAAAAAAAGAGTCTGCTACACTAATTCGTTCCTCAAGGACTGTAATTCAAGAATGCAAAAACTCTGTCATTAAGTTTTTACTGAGTATTCAGCAAAGGAATGATATTTACTACAAATTGACTTTAAAACATTTATTTTGTGTATCTGAGCAAGAGTACGAACAGTTCTTTTTTTCAAGTAACACTCCTACGTCATTTTTATCGTTTTAATTTTAGTAAAAATATCCCTGTGACCAGATAAGGCTTACATTTCAAAGAACTTGATTTTAAAACTAATGAATGCAGCTCAATTTTTTCTGGAGCTTTTACGGAGCACCACACATATTAATCATGCCAGAATTTATAACGTTCTGGCCTTCTATCATGTTTCTTGATGACGGTGTAGCATCATCCTATTCACACGGAGTGTGTGAGGACACTGACAAGATTTTATATCATGTAAAAGTTTATATTTCTACATTTTATTAATAAAGCTCCATAAGAGCCCTGTGTATTTCGGAGACTTCTAACCTTCAAGCGCGCAAACCGAGCGCCCGAACCAAGTTTAAACTCCCAATACTGACGATGCTTTATAAAAGAAATTCGTATTCTTAGGAAACAGATCAATTTTTCAGATTCGTCAATTGCATAGTCTAAATAAAACTACTTAGTTTTTATTCGAATACTTTTATTGATCTGCTGCAGCAAAAAATAATGTTAAATCTTAATGACAATTGTATAAGTTAATGATATAATTAGAAAATAATAATAGTAGATAGGCTATAGGCATACTAGAACATAGGCATACTAAAACACCCCCTCTCCTCTCAGAGTGTTTTGGTACCCGATGAAAGAGGAGGGATCCCCTCTCTCTCTCCAAGATACTAGAACACCCTCTCTCCTCTCAGGGAAAGATTGCAGCCCTCCCAAAAGAGAGGGAAGCGCCTACATTTGCTTGGAAAAGCTCCTCCTTCTCTGATTTTCGAGAAACGTGTGAAAGTGTGTAAATACATCCTTATAAGATAGCACATCTGCTCGCTCTCGTGAAGTGATGAATCCTCAAAGCTGTTTCCACGTTAGATTGTCACGAGCAGAGATAATTTTCACACACACTTGAAATTACTGTCGATTCTTAAAGAGATAATCTTACGCTCAATAGATCTCACAGGGGTATCTGTGCGGCAAACGCGCAGGTATACACATTTCCTCGACCGCATGCTTACCTGCACGTGTGTATACACATCTGACCACCTTTCTCACAATCTCACTCAGATGTACTTTCTCATCCCCGCATGCTTATTTACGCGTACATATGCACATCTGATCTGTCCCCTTCTCGATCTGGCATACATATTTTCCCGACCGCTTGCTAGCATACGCGCAAGTATACACATCTGGCTGATTCTCTGATTTTGAGAAACGTGTGAAAAGCGAAGGTGGTGGAAAGTGTGTAAATGCATCCTTATAAGATAGCAGTCAAAG
>QLYP01000614.1:72-25094 GCA_016647725.1 Nasonia giraulti
ATATATATATATATATATATATATATATATATATATATATATATATATAAAGCGATATACTGGGTAAACAAGGCATGTCGCCGTAAGCGGCATTCACACCTTATACATAAAAACGAGTTATGTTAAGATTAAAGAACGTGACGTTCGTAGTACCCAGAGCAGTAAAAACGGTCGTCAAAAAAACAATACTAGAAAACTTCGAATATTCTTAAAATATTTGATTTATTTGGGAAATTAATTTACATCATTGAGTAGCTGTAGCTAAAAACGATATATTCGGTAAATAATAGATTTAATCAAAAGCGGTATTCAGACCCAACAACGCAATTAATAAATTCAATTAAAAGTTATTGATTAATATAATTACATTTCGGGCTCAGATCAGTAAGATGTGAGCAGACAAACGTGAGGAGAAAGTCAATTGAATAAAGGTTGTTTAAAACAAAGAATAATCGTAATTGTAATTCACGCGAAAGCATGAATGGGTTGCATCACCAACTCATCCAAAGAATGTCGCTGGAAGCGGTATACCAGGCTTATCTACAAGCTTCAAAGGCCATTAAATTATGTAAGGTGCTTTGAACAGTATTTAGAAATAATAAAGTAGCTCACTACAAATGGCGACACGAAATTTCTAAGTTTAAGCATAGGTTAATGGCTTATATAACTAAATATTAGTCTCAAATCAGTTATAGCCTGTTGAAAATAATGACGTCATTTTATGGGGGTCATTCATTGGGTTAAAATCTCACAAATAGGTATGTCGCTAAAAGCGGCATTCCGACCATATACATAAAGCTAAGAGACCGTTAGTTAAGAGAATGTGGTATTTACAGCATCGGGATTAATAAGAAGGTGGCTTTAATTTAAGGTAGTTCACCGTCTGCAATAGTGCTCAATTAGGGTTTTTATTCTAGAATTCCTTTTTTAAGATATTATATAGTGCTATCTAATGTCAAAACTTTACAATTCATAGTATTAAACATTAGAATGACGATATAAATCGTTTAGAGTATAAAATACTCTCAAAACTTGTAAGATAAAGGAACACTGCGCACCTACATAGATATACTGATAGCATAGGATAAAAGCTTTGAATTGTTGTATTTAAAAAAATCCTCGTTTGCCCTATCCAACTTTTTCTCCATGATTTGTATTGCTATTTTACACCTTAAGCTAGTTTTTCAAAAATATCCTAAGAAAACTCGCTTTGCAATTTAACTAACGGTCCTCAAAATTCAGACTCAGTATAGGCTACCTACGTTAAAATACAAAATTACAAGGTTCAATATCTCTAAAAATAATGTCGCTTGGAGAAGTAAAAAAAATACTACATTGTAGAGGACACTTAAATGAATATGTAAACATAGTTTGAGCTATATCCTAAAAAAATAAATATCCCGATGAACTACCTTAAGTTCTTAATAAACAAAGAAATGCCAAAGAAAATGCCGAATCATCTTAAATTATTCATATCAATATTATTTATTGACCCACTCATAAACGTATTGTAGTCAATAGAGCAAGGTTAGGTATGTCGCTGTTAGCGGTGTACTACAATTACGATTTCCCTGCACACTATATAAGCCGCGTGAAATCGACACGCGAACGAATTCGGGACCGAACAGCTGAGAGAGCAACACCTCTATTTCCTCTCTCCCCGCCGTCCGGCGGGGACGAGACATATCCCGCAATATCCGCATGTATATACCAGCAATCGACTACTATTTCTGTAAGTGTATTCTTAACTACTCGCTATCGTTTTAAACTGTAACCGAGATCTCATGTACATATTAATATGAATAAACAGTTTCCTGATAAAGGTGGCATTGTCCACCGAAACGTCGGAGGAAGATATAACGGTGCTTACTACCGTGTATAAAGGATCAGTAACGAGTATACTGATCTAAAGAGTATCGAGAGGAATTGATGCAGCAGCTCGTAGCAGGCTTCTTGAAGGCTATACGAAGCCTGGCCTGTAGCGCAGTATTATCGCGGATGAAGTAAACGCATATTCGAGAGGGGTGAGCGCGGGGAAAAGGCAGAGAGTCAGGCGTGAAATCACAAAAAGTAGGTGGAGTTTAGAATTATCATCGTGTATTGTAAAACCAGCTAAATACAGTAGCGGCACAAGGCGAGAGAGGGACAAAGGGGAGAGAGAGAGAGAGAGAGAGAGAGAGAGAGAGATCAGCGATCGAGCAGGTACTTACATTCGCTTCCGTGCTGTCTCGCTCGGATGTCTCATGGCTCGTCTTGAACGGCGCAAGCGGATGACCGGGGCCCTCGCTGGCCAGCAGAGTAGATGCCTCGTGGCTTTGAGTGTGCGTCCGACTACGGCGGGAAGACGAGCGGCAGCAGTCGCTCAGCTCGTAACGGACACGCGGCGTGAAGTTGCACTCAGAGTGATAACACCGGCGATACACCAGGACACGGCTTGCTAGAGGCAATCTCGCGGGTTTCGCGCACGCAAAGTTCACGAGGGTTCCCGACACAAGGAAGAAAGCGAAAACGTTCGACTGTACCCTTCGGCGAAACGAATCGAACTTGTCTCGCGCGGGACGCGGCGGCGAAACCCGCGTGGGCTTTCTCCCACTCTCCCTCTCGCGGCACGCGCGTGGCTCTCTCTCTCTCTCTCTGTGTGTTCGCACGCTGGGTCTTCTGCTCTCTCACTTACCTTGCTGCTGAAAGAATGTACATAATATATATTTATAAATATGTATATATATGTGTTGTACTGAGGGAGAGAGACATAACGAGAGTACGATAGTCAGCTCGTTATAAAGAATAAAGAAAAACCTTGGGTTTTTTCTCCTTCCTCGCGCACAAATTGCCTCGGGAAGACCGATAGAGCCAACATCATTCTATTTTTAAATATCCACCGAGGAATCGAATCAACGTAGGAGAATTACTACTCTCTCTAAAAATAATTGAGCATCTATAAAGTTTTGCCGAAGTCGATCCTAGAAAACTCGGACATAAATTTGTATATAAAGAGCTAGACTTGCTCTGAGACCCATCTATCAATATGCGGAGTCCACAGGGCACCGAAAATATAAGGAGCCAGAAAGGGTAGGCTTTATCAAAAAACTCGAGCTTACGTAGCTCTAAAAGTGTACCGCTGTATTCAAATATCAAAATTTCAAAATCAGATGGCTTCATTATTTAGTTAAAAACTAAACAACAAGCGTACAATTTTATCGTTTATATATCCAGTAAGCAAAACTGCAGTCAAGCGATACGCGCAAGAGAAAAAACAAGTTATTGAAAATTTGAAAAATAAAAAGGGAAATCTTCGCGAAGTAGAACCCATTGCTCAAAAGCTGAATAGATTACGCTAAAATGCAAGATCAGACCATACTTCGTAGCATCTCGCCTCGGCCTCTCCTGATAACGTGAAATCAAATCATCTCTAAAAGCAGAAAAAAACTAAACTCCAAAAAGTGGCGCAAGAGACACGGGCCTCACTCGGCACCCAGCGTTAGAACTAATAATAATTAGTATTAGTATAATCATATATTATATGTATATGTGTATCTCATATATTTTTATTATTTTAACAAAGTTTATACATTCGTAAGGTAAGCCGTAAATCGGCAAAGCCATTTTTTTGTCATCTATAAAAGCAGAAGCAACATATTTATGTACGTAAAGTATTATAATTTTTAACATGATAAAAGATACGTGGTGGTCACACAGCACCCACACGCACATACACACTCACACACGCGCGCAGACTCCAGCGTTCGTGCCTCGAACGACGCGGCCCGGATTGGAACTCGGTTTTTCCGACCCGACCGAGCTCATTAGGACAATTAAGTTCTCCGCATCGAGGAAGCAGTAAAACGCTCGGGCCCGCGCTCGAACCCTTTTATTGCGGTCATCCGCACCTCGATGCGGGCGGCTAAAGTTCGCCGGCGCGGGTAATGCCTGGCGTAATAAAACAGTAAACGGCCGTCCGTTTGGGCCAGTTGTCCTCGCCACCGACGCATTGTCCGGATCGCGCGCGCTCTGTCCCTGCCAATCCGATTGGCGATCGTTACAGGAGGCGGAACGATCGAGACCTTCGACGGTCGACGCTGGAGCCGACCAAAAGCAGTTCAACGGGAGCCACGACACGAGTCGCATCACCTCCAGATCTTGTCACGCGAATATTCACGACAAATAAAACGACCGCTCCGAAAGATCAAGTTCTGCGTTATTCGATTTCTTCACCTTACATTTTCCTTCACTCTCCAGCGCCACCTCACTCCCAAAGATATAACCATATACAATTTTAAAGTTACCAAATTGGAAATTTAATATGCTATATTTGATTAATATCCATTCAAGATCAAACGTAAAAGCCTCGAAAAAAATGTTTTTGTAAAATTTACTTAATATTAAAAAAAAAACTAATTAACTTGTATATCTAGTTCTTAAAAGAAAAATGTATATATTAAGGAGTTCCGATCCATACAATTTGTGGAGCAGCAGCGGCTGCTAAGGAACAACATCCGCGTTCACACACATACACACACACAAGACACACTTGTCTAGCGTCTCGCACGCAGAGGACGGAAGAGGACGAACCTACACACGCACACGCACGCACTCTCACGATCCAACTGTAAGCCATTCAAAAAAAAGGGGACACACAGGCACATAATTACGCATACATTCATACAAAATTCACACACACCCCTGCACTCTCCGGCACGGTGTTCCATTTTTTCTTATTCTATATTTTCTGTTTTTTTTTCGGGCCACGGGGACGTCTGCCCACGCGACCTCAGACGTGTCACGGACGAGCCTTGGGTTCTCCGGCGGCATCTCCGATGGCCTGCGTTTTGCAGGCGGCACCGCGGCCCGGAAGTCTTCACATGCAGAAGTGCAACGCTGCACTTAGGTCGACGAGCGAGCGGGGAGATTACCGAGCGACTACGAGCGAGGACGAAGATCCTTCATCACCGATACCAGGACTTCTTATTCCCTCCTCGTGACATCTGTACCTTCCGTCACAAGTGTTATATTATAATCCCACAACCCATGCAACCACATACCCACGCTACTAAATATTATTTCTGATAAAAAAATCAAATAAATTGTTAATTACATTAATTAGTATTATACTAAATTACTTATATTATTTAATTCTAATAAAAAAAAAAAAAGAAATTAGAAATTACATATAAATAAATATTCTTATCGAATTTATCAATTTAAAAAAATATTAGTATTTATAAAAAATTATTAAAATTACATGACATTTTATTAATATCAGAAAAAATTAATATTCTATAATATGTTTTTATGTTATAATTTATTTGTTTATAATTAAAATATAATTTTGTATTATAATATACGTTAAAGGAAACATTATGTTAATCAGCATGTTAATCGCGAGCGAAGCGAGAATTAAGTGTACGTGTTGCCGTGCGTACGTAGGTTCGCAGGTAAGTAATGGAATTGGATATGGATTTCAATCACGTTTATTTGATACGTCTTCACAGCTTGGAGACCCGACAGAGACTGGCTCCTTGACGGTTAAAGAGCCTTTTTAAAACGGTCAGTAATTTGTTTGTGTCACGGACGAGCACCAGGCTCTTCGTCGGCACATCCGGTGGTACCACCAACGATGCAGGCGCATCGTCAGCGAGGTAAGCCGCCAACTGAGAGCTCGCGCGTGCAGAAATGCAAGGTATGCATCTCCACCCGCGCGACCGATCGCCATCGACGGGTCGCGTCGACGACAGAACGGGCAGATTACTGGCGACCATCAAACTGGACGGAGCTCCTTTTTTGGGACTAATACACGAGCTTGTTCTCCACCTCTGCCTTCTTCTTTTCTGCGCCTCCAAGTATTCTCTGGGAGCACCCACCCATTCCGTGACATCTGACATCCCTACGTGGGGCTCAGCAGTAGCCAAGACAGCAGCTGAGATTTCGGCAACTTTCGACCGTAGCCGTCCAAAAATTGCTCAGAATATTTTCAAAGAAATTGGAGGAAAGCGGTAAGCATGCACGTGGCACCAAGATAGCCACCGCAGAACATACAACAGCGAAAAGTCAAGGAAAATAGAGAACTCAGCCAACAAAATAACGAGGTCGCCGAGGCTCATGACAACCGTCGGAGCTAAAAAGATAACGCAAATCGAAGCCAATATCTACCGGCCAAAGCGTCAAGTCTTGACTGCGAACCAAGTCTTAAATAATCCATAAAGTCCATCTGGGCCCACAAAGTCGATCTTCGGCCCTCAGAGTCCATCTGGATCAACGAAGCCCATCTGGGCCAACGCACAAGCAGCAAAATCGTCGCGACGCGGACCAGCCGCCGACGAGCCAAGCAGCTCAGCAGACGCTACAACCAGACAACTGGAGCCAGCACCAGCCTCCACGCGCAGCACAGTGTTGGCGCGGAACAGCCACCGACACAATCGCCGCGCTGTCAAACATAGTTGTTTAAACTTATTAGATTTCGGCAACAATTCGAGAAATAAAATCAGCAAAATCACCGGCGACATCAAGAGATTGGTCCCGAAGCTCAAAACTAATCGAATGGCTCAAGCTAAAAAGAAAAAACATGTACAAGCTGATTTGCGCGAAATGAGCCGGGCCAAGGCCATCTTTGATAATAACTACTATCCAGTTGATCAGAAATTGCCGGACCCTCGC
Source organism: Nasonia giraulti (assembly GCA_016647725.1). Taxonomy (NCBI): domain Eukaryota; kingdom Metazoa; phylum Arthropoda; class Insecta; order Hymenoptera; family Pteromalidae; genus Nasonia; species Nasonia giraulti. Next base: position 6,724 of record QLYP01000614.1, read on the forward strand.
AACAGAGCAAACTTAATGGTAATTATCCTATTCAATGGCAATCCGAATATTTTAGAAAAATTAATCCAGCTCTGGTTGCGTTTACTATGGCTCGCAGCAATTTACAGCGAAAAATACGAAACGACGACTAGCTTGCGCTGCACGCGTCAAGGCTACACTGTAAAAGAACGCGGAACAGCCGAGTCAAATATCGGCGGCTTAACATCCGTCTTCCGAAATCAAAAGATTTTAGCGATCTAATTTATCAAGACGTCGCATAATTTCGATTTAAGAAATTAAATAAAATAGAAGGTTAGAATAAAAAAATATATATACACGTATAATAATTACATCAAATAACAATAACTAACAATAAGTAAAAACGAAAAACCAACCTAAAACGTTTTTAAATCATATGACTTAAAAATAACCACGATAAATTCACGGCACAAGATTTGATTTTTTTGAAGATACTGAGACGGGTCATATTTTGCTCAATTCTTTAAAAAGTCTAAAGAAAGTCTAAAGAATTACATCAAAAAGTTTAAAGAAAATAATAAAAGAACTGCTATGTGTCAAACAACAATTAATTCTGTCGAGCAAAGCTAAATAAACAAAAATTTTTAATGCAAAATAGCAATTTGAAACGGTCACGACTTTTCTCGGTCCTGGAGTGTAAAATATCTTAATCTTTTATCGAAAACCAGTGAACATTTACTTAATCTGTGTCGTAATTTTAACGACAGATTCAAAATGAGTTTAATTTATAATTTTTAATAATAGTAGTTCAGGTCCGGGATACCAGGTAATGGAGATTTATTGCAATAAAGAGATTTTTGTTCTTTATAACAAAAATAAATATATTCAAATAAATATATAATAGAATATTGCGTAAATTTTGCATATATTCTAAGTATCACATAAATTAAATAAGTAAATCCGCTTTGATTTTTACAAAAATAAATAAACAGATACGCTTAAGTTTGCGTTATCTGTTCGTGTTCGAAAATTTTATAAGTTTGAAGTCGGTAACGAAATTTTTCTAAGTCTTTCTTTTACATGAATTGGAACTTTTACAAGTATAGGACGGATACGCGTTATGTTGCGATATCGTTGCTTATCTTGAAATTTTATAAGTATAAGAAATCTTCGAAAATATTCTAAGTCGTTTACCTACTCAAGGCATAAGTTGCTCAAGAGCAAGGACTAGGCTCTTTAGTTGCGCTGGCGCTTAAGTTGCGCTTCGGCTAGTGAGCTGGTACGGATCGTGCGGGTCCTTACATAGGCCTCGGAGCGAGCGGGAATGCCGCCTAAATTACTTTCACATTCACACATTCACACATTCACACATTCACACATTCACACCTATATACAAAAATCATTCATACTAATACATTAAATTAATTCGAAAGTATAATTTCCAACTCTAAGATCACCCTCACCTTCGCAAATGCCCAGTTTGTCCATGATCATATATTTCGTTTTCGATTCGCTCACCTCTAGCCCCGTGTCCTCAGCCGCATTTATGCGAATTTCCGCATTTCTCGCTACCGCTGCACTGTCATCCCCCAGTATGTCCATGTCATCCGTATATACCAGAATTTGTGTTTTTCCGTTAAGGGTTGCACCTAGCCCGCTAGTCTGCATTTTTCTAGCAACATACTCTAGCGTTAAGTTAAAGAGTACCGTAGAAAGACCGTAACCTTGTTTCAAACCGTCGCGTATAATGAATGATTCGGATACGTTACCGCCTACTCGGACCTTTCCCGTGCTTCCGTTCAGACATATTTGAATTAATTTCACGAGTTTTTTTGGTACTCCGAGGAGCACAAGGATTTGATACATTTTGCTTCGTTTGATAGAGTCGTACGCTTTTTTAAAGTCTATAAATAGTTGGTGTATTGTTTCGCAATGTTCCCATTTTTTCTCTAACAACTGTCTTATAGTAAACATTTGATCGCTCGTCGACCTGTTACGCCGGAATCCACACTGATACTCTCCTATTATATCTTCCGCGAAGGGCGTGAGTCTGGCCTGTATTACGTTTGATAGAACTTTGTAGCAGGTAGCTAAAAGTGAGATTCCCCGGTAGTTATTGCAATCTGTCTTATCTCCCTTTTTGAAAATCGGTATGATGATGGATTCTTTCCAGTTTTCCGGTATCGTTTCATTTTTCGAAATAGCACATACTAGTTCGAAAATTCTGAATGTAAGCGCGGTGCCCCCATATTTAAGTAGTTCAGCTGGTATAGAATCGTTTCCCGCGGCCTTATTGTTTTTTAGTTTTTTGATCGCGGCTTCTACTTCTTTGTAGGTCGGTTCTTCCATATGGAGTTCAGCAGTGTGGATTTCATCTCCCATTTCCTCGCAGTTTTCATGTACGTTTAGTAACTTATCAAAATATCCTTTCCACAGCTTTAGCAGTTCATTTTCGCTTGTAACGAGATTCCCGCCCTCATCTTTCATTAATTGCAATCTACTCTGGAAACCCTTCCTAATAGCGTTGATTCCTTTGTACATCTCGCGCGGGTTATTTTCCTTACTGTTAGTTTCTATTTTTCTAATCTCGCTCTTTTGATACTCGCGCTTTTTATTTCTGTAAATCATACCCACTTGCTTTCTTATTTCGTGGTACTCTTCTACGGTCCTATCGTTTCTATTGTGAACGCTGTCTACTTTAGCCTTTTTGCGCCTTTCAAACCAGAGTTCGCACTCTTCGTCAAACCATGGTTTGCTCTTTGGCTTTTTCTTTTTACCTAGCACTTTGTTCGCGGCCTCTTTTACCGTTCTTTCGATAGCCCCTCATTGACTGTTTGGGTCGTCATCTACCTCCGTCGGTGCATCTGTGTCCTCGAGAACCTGAAACCGGTTACTTATTTCTACTTGATACTGAATTCGCTCTACCCCGTTTCGTAGCTTTTCAATGTCGAAGATTTCTACTTTGTTCGCCCGTTTACTATTTTGCCCGGCTACTAATTTGGCTCTTAATTTGGCCACTACTAGAAAATGATCCGAGTCGCAATCCGCCCCCCTATAGGTTGTTACGTCAAGTACATTTGTGTGGCGCCTCTTATTGATAAGGAAGTGATCGATTTGATTTTGCGTGGCTCTGTCCGGCGATGTCCACGTTGCTTTGTGTATATCCTTGTGCTTAAAGCACGTAGTTTTTACTATAAGATCTTTTGCCGCCGCGAAACTTATGACTCTAATACCGTTATCGTTGCTGGTTTCGTGCAGACTTTCCTTGCCTATAGTGGGCCTAAACATTTCCTTTTTCCCTATTTTAGCGTTGAAATCCCCCACTACTATTTTGGTGTCGTAAGACGCGAATTGGTCGATTAATTGTTCTAAAGCTTCGTAATAAAGATCCTTTACCTCTTCCTCTTTGTCCTCCGTAGGACAATGTACGTTAATAACCACGTAATTGTACCACGCTCCTTCGATGATGATATACGAGAGTCTGTCGTTCACGAATTTGAAACTTTTAACAGCGTGTATAATTCTTTTGCTAACTAGAAATCCGGTACCTAAGGAGTGTTCGCTCGCGCCCTCGAATATAAAGATGAAGTTATCTTTTGCTAAAATCCCGCTATCTTGCCACCGAGTTTCTTGTATTGCTACTAAATCTAATTCTTCTTTTAAGATTTCCTGGTACGCGCCTGCTCTGTATAAACTGCGTACATTCCACGTTCCCACCTTTCAGTCCCTATTGGTTTTGGTTTGGTTTAGTTTTTTTTTTGAGCCATGATAGTAAGTTAAACCCGCGCGTTTTGGATCCTGTTCCGATCGCAGGTGAGTCAACCGTTCTAGAGGTGATAACCCCCATACCTCTCTAGAACTAAGTATGAGAGCTTTCCGACTTTGATGAGGACAGAGCCAACTCATCGTCGGACACACTACGGAATCATTCTCGTATCCTAACGCCCCCCTGCAAGGCAGCGCGCCTTCGCTGGCCTTCATTACCGCGTAAGACCAGGTGGCGAATCATTCTACACATCCCCTTTCGGGGCAGTTGTCATCGCTCCCGCATCCTCCACGACAGCATGATTTTTGTAATGTATGCCAAAAGAGATAGAATATAGACATAGTGAGGTAGAAAGAAAAAGTGAAAATAGGAAATATTGTTGAGTGTTCGTTGTTGTGGTGGTGCTTGCGTAGTGTTTCTAGATGAATGCGTTCGCCAGTGTGGGCTTATCATACCCACGCCCAGGCCTATCGGCTGTCCGCGGCTGCTTATTCGATTTATTCGCAGTTAACCTCCTTCTCAGGGGCCGTTCCTCTATCCGCAACCTGAGGACGCGCTGTGTAGTGGTGATAGGCACCCACCCGTCCACTCTGGACGACTACGCCCAAGACCCGCTTAGGGTACCGGCGTTGCAACAGGGGAGAGTGCGATATACTCGGGTAAAATCTATAATTTTGTTTAAAGATTTTTAGTTTCTAATTATAATTTAGAATTTTGATTCGGAGCCTGTACGGGGTGTTACAAATTCTTCTAGTTAATTAAAGCGTTTCAAAATCTGCGAACCCCAGCTTTATTCGTTTTTTTTACTCTTTTTTTTTTACGCGGCACCGGACATGCCGCTTAGAGAATGCAACATAGAACAAAATTTACAATAATTGCAAACAAAAAAAAATCAGTAAATGAAAAACGAATAGCAATAAACTAATTAACAAATTAAATAAGTATTCACGTAAAAATTCAGCGAAAAAGACGCGACCGACGAGCACGTGAAACATAATATTACATAAACACACTCTCCGTACATGCCGGGTCTCCTGAATCAATTAAGATTCGACATTGCCATTAGGAATATAACTAATCCTATTGTTCTCTACCCTACTTTATTCTATTGCATTTTTAATTACTTTCTTAACTACCATTTTTATAAGTTCAATAAAGTAAGCTTATAATTTACAACGCTAATGCTGAGATGTGAAAATCGAGAAACGAAGTGAAATCGTATACACCGAAGAAGTAAACGATTAAATCAATAGAACACAGTTAACTTTGAAATAAAATATAATAATTGTATCGCAAATGCTATTATTTAAATTTATTTTTAATTAAATAAAAACAATTTTACGCGTGCACACGCTCAGACGATAAACCAAAGTAAATCAGTCGCTGGTACATAGCAATACGCTCAAACGATATAAAAATAACTATGACAATTCAACGAGTTGTCTATACGCAAATCTCCGCTAATGACTTTCAATTATTAGAGGTTGAACTTCCGGCGTCTTGAATTCTCCGAGATTGTCCTCCACCCTGTGTCCTTATATCAGCAGGTTCTTTCCTCCAAAAATCTTCGTTCCGTAGAACATGACTCTGTTTTTATTACTATCAATTTTTATTCGATAGTTACTGAATATTAGTGTTAAGTTATTTGAAAGTAGATATGCCAATGCCAGAGGTTCATTCGTTGAAATTATAATTGCCTTTGAGTCTTCTGCGAGGATCTGATAACATACATAGTCGTTTTGATATATCAATTGACATCTCCTTGAGAATAATTTTATTATTGACCCATCCAGCTTCCATAGTATGGTTATGATCTCCGTTTGATTTCTTTGGTTGATTATAGCGAGTCTTTGAAATAGGGAAAATTCAATGGAATTAAGAATAGGAATTTTGATTGTGTATATTATGGAATCATGGATTGTTACGACTGATCCCTGAGCAAATCTGAAGTCCAACAAATTATGATAATACAATATTAACTCTTTTAGGGAATAAAATTCTAATAGATAAGCTTTTATACTCGATATTTGCTCGTGGGTTAATATTTCTAAGATAAACCTTTCATCGGTAAAAACGAATGATCTTTTTATCTTTCCTAATAAATTTAGAAAGTGTTGTTCTTGTACAATAAGAGTTATAACTGTTTACAAACTATTATGACAACTCTTAATGACCAAAATACGCGATTTGAATTATTTGAAACAGTTCAATTTTTGTTAATTATTTCGGTATTTTCATTTATCATTTTACTAATTTGGTTCATACAACTTATTGATTTGTTCAAAACCGCAATATCTTCATTTTATTGCTTCCCAAAATTTTCCAAATAATTGTTAATCTTTTCCAAATCATCTGAGTCTAGATTCCCGAATATATATTTTATCATTTTCTCCTTCATTTATTAATCCTCTTTTCCTTTTTCCGCCAAATGGTGCAATTTCTTGTAAATCTTAATAAATTTGTTCACATAATAATTTGGCTTCCATTAATAGGCTTGAATTTTTAAGTTCTTTCCTTGAAGATAGTACAGTGTAATCAGTTAGAATTCTGCCATAGGTATACTTAAGTGATGACGTGTTTATATAAAAATGCACATAGTGATAATTTTCTATAATTCTTCCAACTCCTTGCTGGTACTCATAACATGTTGCATCGGGGATACTATATACTGAATCTTGAGCTTATCCTTATTTATTTTTACATCGTGATCTCTTCCTGATTTTATTATAATACTGTAATTAAATGCATGAATATTTTTGTCTGTTATAGGCAATGAAAATACTGGATCTTCCTCAGCAGTGTGGGCTGTTTCCAGATCGTCGTTAGGGTCTTCGTTCACTTCCTCGATTCGGCGTGGTTATATCTGAGGCTTGGGGAACCATTGAAAGTGAGTCGTCATCCTCTTCATGATTATTAATTTCTATTCTGCTTAGGGCGTCAGACACATAATTTTCACATCCTTTTTTGTCTTTAATATCGTAGTCATATTCTTCCAATTTTATTCTCTATCGAATCAAACGTGAATTTGGTTTTTTTAAAGACCAGAGCCAAGTGAGCGGCTTATGATCTGTTTCGATTGTAAATTTTTTTCCGTATATGTATGGCCTGAAATTTCGACATGCTCGACTATTGCTAGTAGTTCTTCGATGGTCGAATAGTTTTGTTCGGCTGAATTCAAGGTTCTTGAAAAACATGATATGAGATGTTTATCTTGTGATAAAACGGCGCCAATTGCGACATTTGACGCATCTGTTGTAATAGTGAATACTTTTATTAAATCGGGGTAAGCAAGTATTGGTGCATTGACGATTAATTCTATGAATGTATTGAATGCTTCTATGTATTGTCTGTCCTCTATGTTTATTGTTTCTTCTTTCTTAAGCACCTTCGTTAGTGGTTTCGATATTTTGGCATAATTTTTTATAAATTTCCCATAAAATCCTGTTAATCGTAAAAATGCTTTAATTTCTTTTTGTGTCTTTGGGATTGGGTATTCTAATTATAAGTCCTAAAAAGGATACCTCTTTTCGTAAAAATTAAGTTTTATCAAGTTGCATTTTTAAACCATATTCCTGAAGTTCCTCAAATATTAGTTTTAGATGTTGTAGGTGTTCTTGCAGTGACTTGGAAAATATAACTATATCGTCCATGTATACAAAACAAAATTTGTGTAAATATTTTCTGAGAATTTTCTCCATTAACCGTTGAAATGTAACTGGTGCGTTCTAAACCGAAGGGCATACGACAAAACTCATAATGTCCATTTTTCACGGTGAAGGCTGTTTTCTCCACAGAATTTTTTTCAACTGGTATTTGATGACATCCCTGTGCTAAATCTAATGTAGTAAAATATGTGCATTTTCCCAAATTCTCTAAAATATCATCCATCATTGGCAAAGGGTCTTCAATAGTTTTATCATTCAGCTTACAATAATCAATAACCATTCTCCATTTATTTTTGCCACTTGCATCTTGCTTCTTGGGTACTATCCAGACAGGTGATGAGTAAGGCGAATTACTTGATTAAATAATTTCGTCACTTAATAATTTTCTCACTTGATCTTGAATAACCTTCTTCAAATGATATAGGTATTTGTAACTTTTGACATAAATCGGGTTTTCATCCTTCGTTCTTATTTTGTGTGTAACTGCATTTGTGGCTGTTAATTTTTCACACTCATTATAAAAGCAATCCTTATATTTCCGACATAATGCTATAATTTTCTCTATTTCTTCCTTATTCATGTGCTCCGTTCGGATCTGCACCTTTATCTCCCGATGATTACTTAGTATGATTATCTTACATTTTTCTGGCATATTATTTAAATAGTTAATTTCAAATTTCGGTGTACTAAATACTTGAGTTCTATAATCAATATTTGCTTTTAAATTTCGTAGATCTTTGTGACCTATTAAACAATTATATGTAGAATGACAAGGGGCACTTAAAAATGTAATTGGTGTATCATCTCCTAACTCTTGTAAAATTGGAAAAGTGAGTGCGCGTATTCCTTGCGTTGTTTATGCACAGATTTAATTTCGAATTTATATGGAAAAACATCATTTGAAAATAAACCATAGGCTACTTTAGGGTTAATAATTGATGATGATGCTCCCGAGTCTATAAGTATTTTAAGCGATGGATTTGTAGTTATTATGTGTGGTAGTTCAGGTGAACTACCTATACTATTCAAATTCACTATGTTTCTTCGGTTGGAATGGAATCCTGCTGAAAATTTTCAGTTTCTACATTCTACTGGTTTTCATAGTTGCTATCATCTCCATTAATATTTTCTTTTTCCTCGTTATAAGCTACTTCCTCTACTGGCTGCTCTTCCTGATAATGCAGTTCTTCGGAAATAAAACTCGGTGGTCCAGTACTCCTAAAGAACTTATTTTGAGGGGCGAAATTATTTGACCAGTTATTTTGATTATTATTTGACCTATTGGTGTTTCTAGTATTAACCGACATCGGTGTAGGTTAAGGGTTCTAGGTAGGTCTTCTGAAATTATTTGCAAACGTCGGTACAAAATTATTTTGTGCATTCGCGGATCTGGGTGCAAATAAAAATGGACTTTTATTCGCTCCGAAGGCATTGAACGATCCGTTATTTTTTTTATTTATAAACGGGTTTGTGATTTTTGAATTATTATTCGCATTGTTAGTTTTTGGTTTGTTATCGCGTTGTCTCGTAAAATTTAAGCATGCAGCTTTTTGCTCATGATTGTCAAACTTCCTGCACTTTATGAGACAAGCTTCTATATCTTCTAGTTCAAAATGCATAAGATGTGTGTGATACGGCTCCTTTATACCGTTTATAAACGTATTCTTTGCTACGTTTTCATAAAACCCAATCTTCATAGTTATCAAGCCACGATCTTGATTGTTTAAGTGAATATGCTCTTTTAGTTTATTTAAACGATTTTTGATTTCATCAGCATATTTTTCATAGTTTTGATTTGATAGTGAAAACAAGAGCCAAGTTTATTAAACAGTAAGTCCTTCGAGCTAGGATCACTATATCTGTTTATTAGTAGCTTTTTACATTCGTTCCATGTTACTGGATTATATGCTACTATTAAATTCAAAGCTTTTCCGTGAATTCTTGATTTAATTAACGCAAATAATGCTGTATTTAACGCTTCTTCCGTAATGATTAAATTTTCAACAAATTATCACATGTTTGGAGAAAGTGAGAGAGGAGCTTTGTTCCTCCTTCGTAAATTGCTATCGACAGTCGACTCACAGTCCCCGTACAGATCGGACGTGTTTACGTTCCGTCTGTATACAGTGATCGCGAGTCCCATTCCCAAGTGTGTAGTGTAAAATCACAAGTGTTTAGTGTCGCTTTTCTCTACGTGTTAGTGATTTCCAACGCCGGTAAGTGCAAGGGGTGCAGTTGCAGCGTTAATCCTATAAAATGCATTCCTCTGACCACAGAGGTGCATCAACCAACAAACTCAACAAGATGAACAACAAACAAGAATCTCTACAAAATACTCAACCTTCGCAATCCAACTATTCAGGTGCTATTAAATCAGATTGTTTACCGAAAAAAGATCAAGCTATTATAATTGATTCTATTGAAGGAAGTTCGATCAAAGAATACGTAAACGTAATTTCAAAGCTCACCCCACCAACCAACATTAGATTTACCTCCAGAATTTCTAATAACAGAATTTATATTTACCTAGCTTCTAAACATATCGCTGGCGATCTTATTGAAAAACAAATAACAATAAAAGATGCTACAGTAAAAATCAGGCCGTTGATTGTGCATGCTAAAAAGTTAATCCTCTCAAATGTCTGTCCTGTTATACCGCACGATGTTCTAGAAAAATATTTGACTACTTACAAGGTTAAATTAGAATCAAAAATGACCTTTATCAAAGTGGGTTTCTCAGGACCGGGCTTTGCGCACATTCTCAGCTTTAGACGATGAATCTATGTAAACCCGGAAGATATACAGAAATTATCAGATTCCTTTAAAGTGACTATTATAACACTACGTATTGGATATACGCATTTACCGATACTCCCAAATGCTTCATATGTAAACAAGAAGGTCACCTTGCCCGGCAATGTGAAGCAAATCAAAACAGCCAACTACCGCTATCCATCGATAACTCCATCGATAACTCAGTCACCCCAAATTTGACTGAATTCAAAAATAAGCCCACAGAATATCTAGACAACTCAAAATATTCCAAAAGCCCAGCCAAGAAAAGTAAAGTAGAAAAATCGAAACCCGAAGAATCTTCCAATCTTAAAACTAAAATTCTCCCTCTTAAAGTGATATTAGAGAATCCAATAAATAATTATCCTCTCAACTATTTACAGCTTTTAAACTTCCTTGATAGATCGAAAGGTCACCCAGATATCGATAGATTAGCCTCAGAATTCTCACCAGTAATCACTAATATATCATCAATGATGATACACATCTTTATGATGATCATCAAGAAAAAATATAATATTGTAATAACCAAAGCCAGCATAAATTCTCCAAATCGAATAAGATCTGCTGCGCTCGCTCAAGAATCCACAGAAAATCAATATTCTCCAGTAAACTGCCCTCTTCTACTACATCATGCTCAAACTCTTCTAACTAAAGCAATAATACTACTCTGGCAAAGCAAATGGCGTGACTCAAATTCGACATTTTTAAGCTCGATTAGAGAGAATATTTTCCACAAAATTCAATACCATAGACTAACACGCAAAGACCAAAAAATAATAACGAAACTGAGGATAGGACACACGCTCGTGACACATCAACACATTTTTGAAAAAAATGCTCCTGCTTAATGTGACACCTGCAAAGTGCGATTGAACATTCCACACATTGTATCAGAATGTCCCTCTTTCATAGAAGAAAGAAGAAAAATCTTCCTCGAGAGATAAAGATAATGCTCACCGACTCTCGAGAGTTTAACAAAGTGATAAACTTTTTAAAAGACATTAAACTCAATGATGTAATCTATACAAATCATACTATGTATATTTTTTTATATTTCCTTTCTTTTTAAATTCCTTTTATTTCTTCTTACAACTATGCTAAATATTGTACCAAACTATTATTGAAATCATGTAATAATTGTGTATAGTCGCTAATGGCCTAGTTGTCAATGCGACTTTAAATAAAGCAAAAAAAAAGGTATCGTATCGCGCCATATAGTTAATCGCAATTTAAATTGCTCTACTGAGATTTGATTTGCGGCTTGAGCCATTTTGCTTTTAGATCAGTCGTATTTAAGGATAGGGTAAAAATAGGAGAATAAGGAATTCCAAAGACTTACTTTCATCTTTGATGATTCCAGGTGAATCCCTGGTTAAAGGTGGGCTTGAAACTTGACGTTCCAAAAATACTGCAACGAAGGGATTGAAACACTAGCTGCTTCCCTCTGATGATTTCCGTCACGAGATTGGAGAAGAATCTTGATTCGGTAGCCTCGCAGTATCCTGTGCACAGCGCCAGTTAAGTGTACGTGTGTGTTGCCGTGCGAACGTAGGTTCGCAGGTAATGGAATTGGGTATGGATTTCAATCACGTTTATTTGATACGTCTTTACAGCTTGGACACCTGACAGAGACTGGCTCACCTGGCGGGAAAAATCACGTGATTTATCACACGACCAATCACGTGATCAGTCACTTGATTTATCACATGACTTATCACGTGTTTTCTCACGTGACTATTTAGCGTGATTTCTCACGTGATTTCTCTGGACGTATTTGACTTTACTAAATTAAAATTGTACTGTCACTTATTTTATTGTTCTTTACTTAAGCACACTCTTATAATCGGATAGATTGACATGGATTCCATGTGGATCCGACATGGATTTCAGCTAGATAACCCACCTAGATATTCACATGGATTATGACAAGATCCAGATGAATTTTCTAGTCTAAAATTGAGCTCAAAATAATCGTAAAAAAATTGAGACCTAGTCTTGAACTTGGAATCTTTTGGCTGATAGACTTGCGACTTAACCACTTAGCCAACTCATCACTTACTATATAAAATCTCATAATGTAACATACATGGTAAACGTATTCTTAACATAATGTTGCATTGGATTGCGTTAACTGATGTGAAGAATTTATCTTTTTACGCAGTAGACCAAGCACAAATTCACATGAAAAATTCTGGTGGATTTTCTAGGTTGAGTTATTTTGTATTGTCCCTGGATGTGAATTTTCAAGCTAGAATTTATGATTAATTTCGATTGTAAAAAGACGCATTTTGTACATCGGTTGATGCAATTTAGGAATATGTTAGATTTACCATGTATGTTACATTATGAGATTTTATATAGTAAGTTATGAGTTGGCTAAAGTGGTTAAGTCGCAAGTCTATCAACCCAAAGATTCCAAGTTCAAGCCCAGGTCTCGGCGCTTTCTTTTACGATTATTTTGAGCTGGATATCCAGCTGAAAATCCAGGTAAATTATCCAGCTGGATATCCATCTGATTATTTACAACAAGGTAGACTTATAGAACTTACTACTTCGGAGATTTTATGGATTTTTCTTCAATGATGCTTGTGATATCTAAGGATGTATCACGCTCCACCATTCACTATCTCCATGCACTTGGGAAAACGTGTTGAAACCCGAACGAGAGAAGTGGCAAGTTGAATGTTGCAGCTCTATCTCAGCCAGCGATTTGCAATCTTTTTTAATTTTTCAAAATCCACAGAGCTTGAAACTAAAATAAACTCTCTCGGCTTTTTCTTCACTTACGTGGAATAGTATAAGTCTAGAAAATTAACAGTCTAATAAAAAGTATTTATTTCTCTATTTTTGACCCAATCCCTCGGTGATGATACAAAAAACATTGAAAAGCGTCTATCGGTCTTCCCAAGGCAAGATGATGGTGAAAGTGTAGACAAAATTACAGTATTTTTTTCTTTATCCTTAAACGTTTCAACGAAACGATGCCGTCCTCATCAGGAAACTATCAAGTGGCGCGATAACACCACGAAGGCGAGTTTGAGAAGCAGATGAAGCCGCGGCGCCCGTGATACTATTTACTTCTATATTGGTGTTCGGATTTTTCATTATACAAAAAAAATACTTATCATTACTGTTGGTAAGGTTTTTTGGCTTATTAGAATGTTTTCTGAGCTAAACTATAATTTCCAACAAAAATGTTAGTAAAAAGGCTGCTTATTTTTATAATATGTAAGTGTATAATCCATAAATGCTCAAATCACGTTTTTCTTCTTCAGCCCGAAATGTGTTAGGTCCGTTAAGTTAGCCACAAGAAGGTGGCTATATCTAAGGTGGCTCAATGAATATATATTATTTACAAAATGAATATAACGATGTGGTCAGCGCGCGTATATACATTCTGTGAATCCCAGTTGAAAATAAACACATGTTTTTATTACATGTTTCTATTATATGATAAAAACATAATTTTAGTAGAGATTAGCATAAACAAGATACATTATACGAAAAGCCCTGGGCCCTTCTATTACATCTTTCAAGAATGTAGCAATTTACTGATAGACAGACGATCGAATTCGGCACCAACCAAACAAACAAAACTAACTTTGTACGACAAAAACGTGATGTGAGGTTATGTCCTTACACAGGGACTATAGGATAATATACGCGAAATACGCAAAGATCGTAGATTGGTACTCCGCGTCTAATATGTTCGTGTCGTTGCGTATAATTCCGAAAAAAGTTTGCAGCTACAGAACAAGCGCATTTAAAACTATATGAACATTTGAGAGAACAAATTCGTGTATATTTATTCCACACGATAATGCTCCGGAAGAGTATAAACCTTTTATCGGTTCTAAACTAGGTGAAATGACAGATCAACTTTTTGGATATGGCAAAAATACATACATAGATAATTTTGTTTCGGGTAGGCTAAAGTTTTACGCTTATACAGCTGTAACTCCTAATAAAAATAATAAAATTGAATGTTGTAAAGTAAAAGGTATTTCATTGAATTTTGCAAATGGTATAAAAATAAATTCCGATAGTATTAAGAGTTTAGTCATCGATGCCTTTGCAACCGATGATCAAGAATCTGAAAAAATGAATGATTAATGTAATAAAATACGATTAAAATTTAAGGCCATAAAACGAACTAAACTGCAATCAATGTTGTATAAAAAACAAGTATAATGTAACAAAAAACTGATTAAGTTTTGAAGCCATTTGACTAAAGTTTTTATTTTTTAAATTTCTTTTTAAATATTAAAAATAACATATTTGACAAAAAATGGTTACCACGATAACTCCTGAAATTTTACAGGTTTATCAAGTATAACCTAACAAAGAACTGATTAAATTTTGGAACCGATTTACTAAAATAAAGCGCGTTAAAAAAAACGTTTTAACACTAAAAAAAAGTTAAAATAATAATTTTGAAAAGTGTAACTATCTTATTTTACTATTAGTTATGATTGATTCTAGCATATCTGCTGATCTTTAATGCTTGACCTTTTCAAAACTGATTTCACTACACTCACTAACGTATATATTTATGAGAATATATGGAAAAACTTTTGTAAGCTACAAACATTTGACAATTCTTTTAAGAATTTCGTAAATTTTTAAGAAGAAATAAGTATCATAATACAAAGATACGTCAGATTTGTGAGGATGGAGCCATAACTTATAGTTGCCAACATTTTACCTTGTAAAAGGTTTTTTTCAAACCGATATATAATTCTATAAAGTTTTTGTACTTTCTGACATCCGTCATAATAACGCGCGCTGATTGACAAAGAGAAACAAACAGATGAAGGAACTCTGCACGTTATAGTAAAAATGCCTCATACCTGTTTTTCTCCTGACCTGCTTTATGAAATGACTTGAAATTAAAGTAGTCTATAGTTATAATCAGAGGCATTTTAGATAGACGGAGAGAGAGAGAGTGTGGGGGTTGTCTCTAAAGTCGGGTCGCCGTTTGAATTATAGTACTTTAATAAAATAGGAGACCTGGTTCTGCGATGCCGCCGTTCCGTCTGACGGCACCTGGATTTCCTCAGACCTTTATTAGTGCTCGGCTTGGGTCTCTATTTTATTGTCGCTTTATGGTTTTTTCCATGTATTCGAGCTTTTGTTGTTCTAATTCTGAAAAAAATCAGCTGATAATCAGCTGCTTTTTTTTAGTAGGGTAATTATTAGCATTTATGAGCATAGTCTCTAACTGTAAAAATGTTTATACTGATTTGAAGACAATTTCCCAAATAATCTTGCTCCATACTGCAAGCCATAGATATAGTTTACTCAGTCACCTAGTATTTCATTGTTATTTTAAACTCTCAATAGAAACTGACTTGACTCATTTTTAAAGTTAAATATAACTTTTTTGTTTCCAATAAATATTTTTTAACACTTTTATCTCCTTTATTATGGTAAACAGAAATGATCAACACTGTTCAAATATTCATTATTGACTGCAAAAATTGTCAACGAAAATGGAACGGTATTTAGGCACAGCTGTGGCACAGTTTTGGCACAGTTTGGCATAATCAGTTTGACATAATCAGTTTTACTACTATTTTCTACTCAATTTTCGTGCATTATGGCACATTTTGGAATGATATTGGCACAGTATAGCATGATTTCGGCACAGTTTGGCACAAATCAACACATTTTAGTATTCGGTATAAAATTATTGTTTAAATAAAAATTTTGGAGCTCAGAACCAGAGTTTTGGTGTTATCATCCGGATGGTTACACCTATTTAGGCCTTCAATATGTGAATTTTACAAATTTTAATAATTCTAAACAACTTCCCTAGTGAAAAAAAATTCTGTGCCAAACTATGCCAAAACTGTTCCAAACTATGCTAACATTGTGTCAATCTGTACTAAACTGTGCCGGGTAGTGCGATAAAATTTGCACACAATTTTATTAATTTTCAGTAAAACAAATTGTGCCAAACTGTGCCAATAATGTACCATAAGTGTGTCAAATGTCCAAAATGTTCATGTTTTGACACAGTTGTGCTACAATTTTGACACAGATTGGCACAATTTGGCACAGTTTTGGCACGGTTTTGGTACAGAATTTTTTTCCACTAGGGTGCATATAAATTCAAGATGGCCGCTTGTTTTGTTGCTGTAACATATTTCCAATGCTAGGTCAGAAAGATGTAATTAATACTATAAGTCAAAAAATAAGTAACCCTTACTCTAGGATTAGAGGAATGCCGGTTCCAAGCAATTTTATGTCTCAAGTACATGATTAAAGTATAAATTGTTTTAATTGTATTGAACCTTAACATAATTAACTTAAATTTTCTATATACTTTATTAGGTCTTTTACTTTCTTTGATATACAAATCAAAGAAAGTAAAAGACTCCTTTGATAAGTTAAATATTTCCAGATTTAAAAGTTCAAAAAAAGAATATGAAATTAGTAGAATATAAAATCTCTCAAAAAAAAAACTTTTTTCAAAAGTGAAAATTTTGGCAAGAAAAAGGCTAATAAACGTAGTGAAATCTCTAAATATAAAAATGTCAAGTAAATGTTTTTTTGCTATACGCATTAAAATATCATTTTTTGGGAAAAAATAATTTTAACTTTAGTTTTATATCTTAATGCGTATAGCAAAAAAACATTTACTTGACATTTTTATATTTAGAGATTTCACTACATTTATTAGCCTTTTTCTTGCCAAGATTTTCACTTTTGAAAAAAGTTTTTTTTTGAGAGAGATTTCACATCTTTTACAAAGCATATTCTTCTTGTTATTGCCCTTCATTAAATCTTGATCTATTCGATAGACAGCAAGCTACTATTGGTTCAGACATTGATCGCATCGCGCATATAATCGTATAACAATATATGCATACATACGTATAGCATTACATGCATATTATAATCGCGTATCGCCGATTAGCAGACGAATGTCGGTAAAGTAGATTAATTACTGTAACCACTGGCGTATAATACCAAACATACTCACCGGAAATCACGTGACCGGAGGAGACGAAAAATATCGGGAGAGGATGGAAACTCTGAACGAAATGAAATATACCTGTTGTAAAATGTAAATATATATGATCGTGATACTACTCAGAAATGGTACACGTCGCGCCATCTATTGGTTTACGACGATTTTGTGCAGTTAGACAAGCTCACGCGAGAGCAAGCGTATCGCGCATGCGTCGCGACTATACTCTAAGCGCCTATACTACACTGTACACTCTGGTTCGTAGAGTCAGACTATACCGCGCTGTACTACACATTCTTTCTCTCGACTATAAGACTCACAAGGAAGGTACCCGAACCCGACCTCACCGATTTTAATGATTTTACGATATGTTGTAGTACATGTGAAAATAAGAGACAAGTATTTTTACTTATCGGCTCATAAGTGTATTTAGGGGGTGAAAACGACCCCTAAACTTAACCCACAAAAAGCGTTTTTTCTGAATATCTCGCCTTAAAATAAATATTTTTTAACGAAACAAATTCGAGGTTATTTCTTACAACAAGAGCAAGTAACTCATGGTGATTTGAAGAATAAGGGTGGCATCCCCTATTTTTTAGGGATCGAAAACATATTTTTTGGCATAATTTAATAATAAAAAAGTTTCAAAAGCCTCAAAAAATTGGAAACAATTTGAAAACATCCATAATAATAAAATAAAGTTGACGTCTTTCGGCTTTTTAAAAAATATTACCCCTAAGGGGGGGAAACCACCCCTTACACAAAATAATTATAAGTATATACTTTAATTCATAAAATTTCGTAGGAAGTTCGTATATAAGGATTACGAATCTGTTATCAGATTTTGACAATTTAAAATGGCGGATCCAATATGGCGGACGAAATTAACAAAAAAAATGTTATATAATAAAACAAGTTTTTAACGACTTAAAAAATTCGAAAAAATATGTTAACATTTATAATAAAACAATAAAGTCTTCCGATTCTTTAATAAATATTACACCTGAGGGGGTAAACCACCCCTAACACAAAATAATTATAAGTATATATTGAAGTACATACACGGAGTGTTAAAAATGGCTTTTTCGCCCTCTGAAAGAGAAAATGTCGTACAAAACACGTATGATAAAATGATCTAGACTCATATAAATTGACACTCGTCCCACACTTGTTAATAACTATTTATTGCATAAGTTATTTGAAATAAATA
>QLYP01000614.1:30094-74001 GCA_016647725.1 Nasonia giraulti
TATTTATTTCAAATAACTTATGCAATAAATAGTTATTAACAAGTGTGAGACGAGTGTCAATTTATATGAGTCTAGATCATTTTATCATACGTGTTTTGTACGACATTTTCTCTTTCAGAGGGCGAAAAAGCCATTTTTAACACTCCGTGTATGTACTTCAATATATACTTATAATTATTTTGTGTTAGGGGTGGTTTACCCCCTCAGGTGTAATATTTATTAAAGAATCGGAAGACTTTATTGTTTTATTATAAATGTTAACATATTTTTTCGAATTTTTTTAGTCGTTAAAAACTTGTTTTATTATATAACATTTTTTTTGTTAATTTCGTCCGCCATATTGGATCCGCCATTTTAAATTGTCAAAATCTGATAACAGATTCGTAACCCTTATATACGAACTTCCTACGAAATTTTATGAATTAAAGTATATACTTATAATTATTTTGTGTAAGGGGTGGTTTACCCCCCTTAGGGGTAATATTTTTTAAAAAGCCGAAAGACGTCAACTTTATTTTATTATTATGGATGTTTTCAAATTGTTTCCAATTTTTTGAGGCTTTTGAAACTTTTTTATTATTAAATTATGCCAAAAAATATGTTTTCGATCCCTAAAAAATAGGGGATGCCACCCTTATTCTTCAAATCACCATGAGTTACTTGCTCTTGTTGTAAGAAATAACCTCGAATTTGTTTCGTTAAAAAATATTTATTTTAAGGCGAGATATTCAGAAAAAACGCTTTTTGTGGGTTAAGTTTAGGGGTCGTTTTCACCCACTAAATACACTTATGAGCCGATAAGTAAAAATACTTGTCTCTTATTTTCACATGTACTACAACATATCGTAAAATCATTAAAATCGGTGAGGTCGGGTTCGGGTACCTTCCTTGTCAGACGTGAGCGGATGTGTTTCTCATCAGAATATTGCCGACTACAATATATAATTATTAATTATTAACCCAAGTGTCCACTTATGTATCCAACCTTCCAACATGGTAGCAGAGCTTGGAGACTTTTATTTTCATTTTTTACATTAACCTTCGGGAAGATGTAAAAAATGAAGGGGGGTTAAAAAGTGAGGTTAGAAGAAAAGCCATGTGGAAAAGAAGTTAACGGTTATTGCTAACAAAGTGAATCGCACAGTGAAAAATTGAGCAGTGAAATAAAAGGAGACAATTTCTCGATACAAATTATAAGCTTGTGAAGCATGAAAATTCGAATTTTTGCGTCGAAACGTCTGTCGAAAAAAGAAAAATTTCAAGTGAAGATTAGCCAGTTCAGAAAAGGTTAAAGTAAAAAAATATATACTCAGTGACGAAGATAAAGTTGTCAGGTACTAAACAATAAGAAGATTTTTGAAAATTAATAAAGATTAAAATGCGATGTCAATAGATTAAAGTCAGCAAGTGAAAAATGTGGTGACGTGCAGGTATAGAGTACGTGTCCAATTTAGAGGTTAAGCACATGTTTTGGTGGCTTAAACATATAGTAAAACAAGAGAATGAATTAGATGCTACAGATATTGAATTAACAAAGAAAATTAAAATATTATTGTACTGAAAAATCAAGTATACGAAAATATGAGTTAAAGAAGATGAAATGGCTAAACAAGCAAAAATTGAAGATATTATGATATCCGTGTTTGATGGTACAAATTATTTAAGTTGGAAAATCAGACTAATGATTTTATTAGAATATAAAGAGTGTAAGGAACCAGCAGTCGGTGAAATGTCTATTATGTTGAAGGCATCAAGCAAAATTTATTGAGTTTTTCTAAAATCACAAAAAGTTATACGATAGTAGCAAGAAACGAAAATGCCAAAATTTATAATCAGTCTAGAGTATTAGTAGCTGTTGCAAACAAAATTGATAATCTGTATGTTATTTTAAAGGTAATTCAAAAAGAAAATAATCAAATGTACGGAAATTCATTGAAATTAACCGATAAAGCAAAATGGCATAGGACACTTGGCCATGTTAACTTTCAATATTTAAACAAATTAGTAAAAAATAAATGAGTTGAAGGATTGCCGGATAAAATAGAAAATGTCGAAATGAAATGTGCAAATTGTATAGAGAATAAAATGGCAAATGTACGGTTCGAAAACAATAGCACAAAAACTACTGAAATTTTGGAATTAATTCATACTGATTTAAATGGTCCACATAGCACAACTGGTTATGGCGGAGAAAAATATTTCCTAACTTTCGTTGATGACTATAGTAAATGCACGAGAATTTTTTGTATTAAAAGTGAAGCTGAAACAGCTAGTTGTTTGAAAGAATTTGTTAATTTAGTTGAAAATAAATTCAATAAAAAGGTAAAGAAAATACGATGTGACAATGGCAAAGAATATTTAAATAAGGAAATTTATGATTTTGTAAAATCTAAAGGTACCCTAGCGGAAATAATAAATGTGAAAAACTGAAAATTTGTGAAAGAATGTGAAAAATCAAAATTTTATATTAACATTTGGAACATCGCTAAAAAAAAAATTGTCATCATTTTTCACATTTTTTCACAGTTTTTCACATTGTTACACATTTTTACACATTTACGCGTTTTCAACCAAAAAAAGTGCTTTTTCATTGTAACACTTATGCACGGTATTTCACAGTTCCTCACAATCGTACACATTGTTTCACATTTTACATACATTGTTCTTGGGAGCAATTGGAATCCTTTTTACACCATTTTTTATAAAAGTATATACATTTTTTACGATCAACATACTCTTAAACCATATCCTTAAAACCTACCCCACACGACTTGAGTTTAAATTGATTTTTTTATAATACGTCGGCATGTACATACTTCGGAGGAATGCGAGCCACGCAAGTTTTTAGATCAAAGTGTCAACAAGTAGCTAATAATATATCGTCAGTCCCTACGAAGACTAGCACAATTCAGAATTTCCCGCAAAGAGTAGCACAATCCAAGCGCGCATTAAAAAAGTAGCACAAGTCGCGTACTTGCCGTGAAGAGTAACACAACTCAGAATCTGCCGCGAAATGGTTAAAATGTATGCAACAATTTTTTACATATTTAATACGATAAAACTTCAAAATGTCGATAAATTATTAAAAAATTCTTAAAATTTTTAAATATATATATATTTTTTTTAATTTTTAAATGTGATATTTAACTTTGTGGGGGTTTGAAATTACGCCGTTTATTTATTTTAGCGCGCCGAGTTGTGCTAGTTTTCGACGCGATAATTCGAGTTGTCCTATTCTTCGCGGGAAATTGCGAGTCGTGCTACTTTTCGCGGCAAATTTTCAGTTGTGCTAGTTTAACCTTCAAAATCTGAGTTGTGCTAGTCTTCCACGTAAATTTGAGTTGTGCTAGTCTTAATACGGACCGACGATCTTGCATAAATTTATTTAATCTTGATCATTATATTATGTATTATTATATATACTTTAATTTTGTATAAATATCAGAGCCTATTAACTTAAGTATAATTAATTTTAAGTTTATGAGGCTTAAGAATCTTTAATTCAATTCAAGACTTATATTCGGTGCTCGTTATAAGCAAAAAATATATCTAAAGAAATTATAAGAAAATAGCTCAGGCGGTTAGACGTTTAAGTGGCACGCTGAAGACCCGGGTTCGATCCCACCTCAGATCACTTTTTTTATTTTTTTTTCAATTAATTCTGAGCGTGTAAAAATGTAAGAAAATGTGAGAAAATGTGAGAAAATGTGAGAAAGTGTGAAAAATGGTGTAAAAATCGCATGGAATTTTTAATTTTGAGTCACAAAAAAATTGTGAGAAACCGCCGCGTGAAAAATCGTGAAAAATGTTTCTATAAATGTGTAATGTGAAATAAAGTGTAATATATTCAGTAAATTAATTTTTCTTCTCGTTCCAAAAGTTAATGCTTTTTTTAGTTTTTCACAATTGTACACATTTACGTTACAATGTTTCACGTTTTCACACGATTTATCACAATTTTTCACATTTATCATTTCCGCTAGGGTATTGAATTATTGCGATGCCCACCGTACGTCCATGAATTAAATGGAGTAGCGGAAAGATACAATAGATCCACAATAATGGATATGGGTAGGTGCTTAATGCGAGAAGCTAAAATGCACAGGCGTTACTGGCCCGAAATCATGAAAACGGTCGCGTATTTAAAAACCCTTACAATTGCAAATACAGCGGAAAATAAAACACCGTACGAAATATTTTTAGGAAAAAAATCAAATGTCGAACAATTAAAAATGTATGGAACTAGAGTTTTTGTAAGAGTACCAGAAGCATTGAGAAAAAAGTAAATGGGACGATAAAGCCAAATTAGGCATACTTGTAGGCTACATTGAAAATGATATAGTTTTAGTTAACGGTAAAATAATTAATGCTAGACATGTTCAAATAGTGGAAGAAACCACTGAAATCATTTGTTTAGAAAAACTTGATGAAAAAGATCGAGATTTGGAAAATATCAAATCCATTAATGTAGCAAATGAAATACAGGAAAATGAATACGATGTAAATTCAAATAAACCAAACACTCTTATCTCTACTCAGACCTTAGGGGAAAGTACAGATAACGAATCAAATCTTGACATTGTTGAAAACGAAAATAAAAATACAGAAAATTTAACTGTAAAAAGAACGTCCAATAGAAAGAAAAGTCCTGTAAGTAGATATGGAAATCCTGTAACTCAATTTATTTATGTAAATAATATTGATGTAAATGTACCAAATACATTCGAGGAGGCGATAAACTCTAGCGAACACAAGCAATGGAAAATTACAATAGATTCTGAAATTAATAGTTTAATGAAATATAATACAAGCAAAGATCCAATATATATACTAGTCTTTGTAGATGATCTCTTAATTTGTTGCAAAGATAAAATTAAAATAAACAAAGTAAAAGCCAGTCTAATGAAAAGATTCGCAATGAAAGATATGAGCAAAATCAGCCAATACATTGGAATTGATATAGATTATAGTAATGATAGAACTAAAATTACCTTAAGTCAAACTAAATATATTGAATCTTTAGCTATAAAATACACTTTAGAAAATGCCAAACTGTATGATACTCCAATGGAGACTAACCTAAAACTAGAACAAGCTAGTGATATTGGTGAAAATATAAAATACAGAAATTTGATTGGCGAATTATTATATATAAGTACAGGCACAAGGCCAGACATTGCGTTTAGCGTAAATTACTTAAGTCGATACCAAAATTGCTACGACCAAACACATTATAAATATGCAATGCGAATTTTAAAGTATTTATAGAAAACTAAAGATCTCAAATTAATGTACTGCGATAATCTAAATAGTTAAATATTAGATTGTATGGTGGATTCTGATTACGCGGGAGATAGTGTAGATAGAAAATCTACAACAGGTTTTGTAATAAGACTTTATGGTTGTAATGTATTGCGAAACAAGCAATAGATGGCGTTGCGAACATACCACCTATAGCCCGCTTTATTGTATATGGAGAGACGCACAATAGCCATCCTGGAGTTCGGTCGTTTATAATAAAAAGTGCCGTTCACTATATTACATAGTTATAATTTTATTAATGTCCACCTACTCCCAATATATTACAATTGGCGACGAGGCAAAAGGAAATGCCAACATTTGGAATAATAGACGAGCAAGACGATACGGAAAAAAGCGATGTACACGGAACGCCGTCCACAACTCAAGCGGCTCAAGCTCTTTTGAGGTTGGCATCGACACAGCGACCGAATTCGACTACTGAGGCAAAAGGAACTCAACCAAAGATGGATGGGGTTTATAGTCCAACATCGTATGGTACTTATAAGTCGGCGGCAGGTGAAGAATTTATAAAAAATGCAGCAAGCGAGTATGTCAAGATTATACTACAAAATCAAGGGGCTGGACTAGGATAAAATGGTGTACCGAGTCCAGGTCAACCGTCAGTGATTAACGTTAGTGCCGGCATAGGAACACTGGAAGAGTTCAAGTCAGATACTGATTGGAACATTTACTGCGAGAGGCTTCAGCAGTATTTTAACGCAAATTATGTGGACGATGCAAGGAAAGTGTCGGTGCTAATCACGTTAATTGGATCAGAAGTATACAAGACACTACGTGATTTATGCGATCCAGTGTTACCTCATAATAAACCGTATTCAGAGCTTTGTGAAATTCTTAAAAAGCATTTTTCACCACAGATTTCAGTATACAAGGAGAGGAAAATATTTTTTGAATTGAAGTAGCAAGCTAGTGAGAATATAAGTCAGTGGAACATGAAGGAAGGAAAAATCCTAGACAGAGTGTTGTGACAGAAGAAAATCACACAACAACGTTATCTAATATACGTGAAATTGCCTTGAAGAAGGAAGCAATATTGGCCATATCAACAGCAGCATCCAGCGTCGACGTGAATAGAGTAGCTTTGCAGTATAAACAGAGGGCCCAGCAGTCCAATTCCAAGAAGAGCAGCGAGACGCCCACGAGTCAGGCGTCGGGAGCGGACGCGACTAGACAAGGGACAGAACCAACAGAACTAGCTTAATGGGACGTGATATAATGGATAAGTTAGGATTTTCGATAAGCGGCATTAATCGCTTGTCTAGTTCGAATAGTGATATACAGATCCTCGTAGATAAATATGCTAAGGTTTATGATAACATACTAGGCTTATATACAGGAAGAAAAATTCGCTTAGAATTAAAAGAAAACGTAAAGCCTATTTTTAGGAAGCCGAATCATATAGCGTTCGCGTTTAAAGAAACAGCTGATAAGGAATTGGATCAATTAGAAAAGGATAAAATCATAGAAAAGGTACCTACAAGCGAATGGGGAACGCCGTTAGTACCGATCTTAAAAGAAGATGGTACTATAAGATTAGCTGCAAATTATAAGATCACTGTAAATGAATATCTTAAAGATTATAACTATCCTATTCCTAGGAATGAGGAATTATTCACGGCTCTGGAAGGAGGCGAGGAGTATACAGTTTTAGATTTATACAAGGCTTATAATCTGCTGGAGTTAGAGGAGGAAACGAAGTTACTACTGGCGTGGAATACTCATAAGGGGGTTTTTAAAATGAATAGGCTATATTTTGGTACGAAACCTGCTTTTGCTCTGTTCCAGGAAATTATTGAAGAAGTTTTACAGGGAATTCCAAAATGTAAAAATTATTTCGATGATATCATTGTTACTGGCCAAGATAGGCAGGAGCATCTTAGAAACTTAGAACTAGTACTTAAAAAATTAGACGGGTGTGGGTTGAAATTAAATATAAAAAAGTGCAAGTTTTTGCAATCGAAAGTTGAATACTTAGGTTATGTGATAGATAAAGAGGGGTTGCATAAAAGTCATAAAAAAACAGAAGCGATTGCTAAGTTACCAAGACCAGTTAATGTAGGGGAAGTTCAAGCATTTGCTGAGATGATTAATTACTACGCTAAATTCATTCCTGGTTTATCGACTTTAATGAACCCGATTTATCAATTAATACGAAAAAACCAACGATTTAATTGGACTGACCAATGTGAGACAGCTTTTCAAAACATAAAGCGAGAGATAGTGTCAGATCGTTCCATCGTGCATTTTAATCCTAAAATACAAATGAAATTAGCTTGTGACGCATCGAACGTAGGTGTAGGGGCGGTACTTTTGCATGTATATCCGAATGGGGACGAAAATCCAATTTGTTTTGCATCAAAAACACTTTCTAAGGCGGAAAAAAATTATTCGGTTATTCATAAAGAAGCGTTGGCTATATATTGGGGAGTTAGAAAATTCTATCAATATTTAATAGGCACTAAATTTATTCTACAGTCTGATCACAAGCCATTGTTAGCTATATTTGGCGAAAAGAAAGGTTTACCGCAAATGGCTGCAGGGAGGCTGCAGAGATGGGCTTATTTCTTGAGTGGATTTAACTATAAGATGTAATATGTCAAGGGTAGTGATAATGGAGGAGCTGATGGTTTGTCTCGGTTGCCACTAAAGAAAGAAATTTTATCAAGCGATGTTGAGTATGATTATTTTAATTTTTTGATAGAGGATAAGTTGCCTGTTGACTCAAAACAGTTAAGAAGAGAAACGCGGGTGGATCCAAATTTAAGTAAGGTTTTTGAGTATGTTAAAAGCGGATGACCTGAAAAGGTTAACGAATTACTGACACCTTATCGTATTAGAGCTCATGAGCTTAGCATTGATAGAGATATGATATTATGGGGGTACAGAGTCTTAATACCGCAAAGGTTTAGGGAGAACTTGTTGCAAGAAATGCATAGTACACATATGGGCTCTAGTCAGATGAAGTCTGTGGCTCGTCAATATTTTTGGTGGCCCAACCTATATAAAGAGATAGAATTGTTTGCGAAAAATTGTAATGTTTGTAATGAAGTGGCAAACAACCCTAATAAGGCTGTATTAATAAAATTTGATCAGTGCAGCGAAGTACTGGAAAGGGTTCACTTGGACTTTTTAGGTCCTATTAAGAGAAAAATCTATTTGATAATAATGGATTCGTATTCCAAGTGGCCTGAAATTTATTGCATGAATAGGATTGACTCCGAAAGTACTATTAGTAAGTTGCGTAATTTTTGTGCCAGATATGGACTGCCGAAAAAGATAATATCCGATAACGGAAGGCAGCTAGTATCTGAAGAATTTGAGCGGTTTTGTCTAATGAATAAAATTAAACATGTAACATCAGCACCCTATCATCCATCTTCCAATGGGGCGGCTGAAAATGCAGTGAAATCGTTTAAGGTCGGATTGAGCAAAACTCTCTTAGATACTAAGAATGTAAACGTCAGTGTAGAAACTCTTATATCTAGATATTTGTTTGCGTATAGAGTAACGCCACATTGTTATACGGGAGAGGCTCCTTCAAAGCTAATGTTCAACAGGAGTGTAAAAACTCGTTTTGATTTCTTAAAGGACAATAATTTAGAGGAGAAGGCCGATAGGCAAGTAAAATACTATTCAGGGAAAAGGGATGTTGATTTTGATATAGGCGATTTAGTATGGGTAGTAGATTACCGGAATCCGAATAAACCAAAGTCGGTGAAAGCAGAAGTTGTAATGCGTTTAGGTAATAGGAACTATATTTGCAATGTGTTAAAATATAATTTAAAGTGGAAAAGACATACTGATCAAATGCAAAAAGCTAGAAATATGATTGATCTGGCGAGGGAGGAAGAAGTAGAACATAAGGAAAGCGAGCCAGAGTATCATAATGTGTGCGAAGAGGCATATCATCAAGAACAGAATTTTGAAAGTAGTTGTAAAGGGGAGCCAGCCATGGATCAAGGAAATAAAAATGAAGGCTTGGAAATGCATGAAAAGGTAATTGAAGATAATACTGTTAGAGATGATCAGTTCGAAGGTATAAGCGAATGAAACAATAATAAAGCAGAAAACGATGTAATTATTGCGAACGAAAGTAAAATTATATCAGTGACAGACACGAAAAATAAGATATCTTTAAATGTAAATGAAAGACCTAAGCGTATTATCAAAAAACCGGATCGATTGAACTTATAGTTTTTAATTGTTATTATAAGTGCGAATTTAGGAGGGAGAAATGTAATGTATTGCGAAACAAGCAATAGATGGCGTTGCGAACATACCACCTATGGCCCGCTTTATTGTATATGGAGAGACGCACAATAGCCATCCTGGAGTTCGGTCGTTTATAATAAAAAGTGCCGTTCACTATATTACATAGTTATAATTTTATTAATGTCCACCTACTCTCAATATATTACAATGGTAATGTAATTTTTTGGAAAACACATAAATAGACTACAGTAACAAAATGTTCTACTTTCGCAGAATATACTGCTATGTCAGAAGCAGTAACAGAAGTACTGTTTATAAACAATCTTTTACACGAAATGTTCAATTTAAAATTCGATAGACCTATAAACATGTTCGAGGATAACTCAGGTGCAATTGCTATTGTAAAATACGGAAATTTTACAAAAAATTCAAAGCACATCGAAATGCAATATCATTACACAAATGAAAATTATGAAAATGGAATAATTGACATTGTAAAAATAGATTCAAATTCGAACTTAGCTGATATGTTAACTAAAAGTCTAGACAAAACCAAGTTTTTGAGAAACAGAGAAACGTTAAGATTTTTATAAATTGCAAAAAGAAAATAATGTTTGTAAAAAATCACAATCATAAAATTTAGGAGGCATGTTGCAAAATGTAAATATATATGATCGTGATACTACTCAGAAGTGGTACACGTCGCGCCATCTATTGGTTTACGACGATTTTGTGCAGTCAGACAAGCTCACGCGTGAGCAAGCGTATCGCGCATGCCTCGCGCGACTATACTCTAAGCGCCTATACTACACTGTACACTCTTGTTCGTAGAGTCAGACTATACCGCGCTGTACTACACATTCTCTCTCTCGACTATAAGACTCAGATGTGAGCGGACGTGTTTCTCGTCAGACTATTGCCGACTACAATATATAATTATTAATTATTAACCCAAGTGTCCACTTCTTCATCCTACCTTCCAACAATACCGAGAAAATTTTCAACTTGCAATATCAAGTTAATAACTTAATATTCTTGAATGAACCTTTTATACATGAAAAATTAGGATAATATATTTAAGTAGATACCAACAGATTGCGCATACGCGCAATAATAATGATTTAAATGCAATCGAGATTTTTTGTAAGGTTAGGAACACCTAATTTCAAAGTATATAGGGTCGCGCCGTCGACAAATCGTACTTCGTACCTTTTCTAGCCAAAGCGGCGCTATCGCGCCCCTTGATTAATAATAGTCAATAGAAAAATTGTTATATTTTACTACAAAAAAAGTTGATACATTAAGAACAAGCTTGTACAAATTGGTAGTCCTTTGGAGCCTGAGATAACAGTTATAAGCATTTAAAGTTTACAAAATTGCACAATAATTGTAATTCTTAATTAATTAATAACTCTTAATTGTATAAAAATGTTGGTTCAGAATCCACTCAAATTTTGCAGAATGTTAGTTAAACAACAAGCGAATAATTTAAGTACTTATAAAAAGTGGTTGGAGCCTGTGAGCATTCATTTCTAAAAGGGAAATTGCGGTAGTATCGTATTGAAGCTCTTACAGAGCCAACTTCAGAGAGTTTAACAACAAAATCAACACGCGTGACACCCTGTTGAAAATATTTACATAAAATTTTACATACGTTAAGCAAATCCCAGATAACAGCACGTGCCGGGCATAACGTGCTCTTGACGTGCCGCACGTCGTGCTGTCACTGTGCCGTCCAGTTGCTGTCTCGACATGCGTCGCCCCAATAACAGCACGTGCCGGGCATTTGAGGGTCACGCGTGACGAGCACGCGTGCTGCAGTTGTGCTGTCATCGTGACGTCATACGTGACAAAAATTTTTCGCCGTCCACCGACGCAGGCACGTTGCCGGCACATCGACAGCATGCGTGCTCGTCACGCGTGACAGCAAAATACCGAACATTTGAGCAGCACGCGTGCCGGCGGGACTTAGTAAATTTCAGGCCGATGTTCCTTCAACTTAAAGAAACGTTGAATACTCAGCGGATTACATTATCGAGGCGGTGCAGATTGTTAATATGGATTATTGTTCATCAATCTGATAACGTTAATTGCCTATTTGCAAGTGTTATTAATTATTATTATATTTTTTCCGGCTTTACGGCAGACTGCTAGTGTACACATATACACGAACTCGGCAGTGATTGCTAATGTTGTTAAACGTGTTGTCGCAATATCCTGCTAATTGTTTAACAGTATATTGCAATAAACAACTAACTTGTACCGCTGCTCATAGTACATGAGGATAAACTTTACTACACAAAGTAAGAAGTGGTCGTGGCACAGTGGTAAATTGACAGCCTACGAATCGGAAGGTCTCCGGTTCAAGTCCTGCCGCTGTTTATTTATTTATTTTTTTTTTTTTTGTTCACCTCGTACAGGGACGTGCGCTATAGCTTAATTACGGTCTAATTTGCATATTCCATTGATTTTACAGCTATATGAGAGCGTAATAGAGCGCAAAAATTGAAGGAGCAAAATGCCGGCACATTGGCGGCACGCGTGCTGCACTCGGACGGGCATATGCTGAGCATATGACGGTCAAAAGCCGGGGCACCTGGCAATCTCGCGTGCGGCGTAAATGTCGTCGTGTTGCCGTCATTGTGCAGAGCCTTGCGGTTTGGGGGGGGCGAAAAATGTTTGTCACGTATGACGTCACGATGACAGCACAACTGCAGCACGCGTGCTCGTCACGCGTGACCCTCAAATGCCCGGCACGTGGTGCTATTGGGGCGGGGTTGCGGGTGGGTGGGTGCGGGTGGGAGGGAATTTATAGTAGTAATAAATAAATGAAAGTTTAAAAATGTACACTTAACCTCAAAAAAATAAGTCAAATAAGCTTCTGTCTAAAATTTTTTATTTGTAATTGGGATAAATAGAATCGCTTAATATGAATGTAAAATCAATATTTGTTATACCTTGACTTATGCAATCTCTATTATTTGGTATATCTTACAAATAATTAAGAAATAAAAAGTGGACTTTGTTTTGGCATACCAGTAGTACTATATCTTAATAAAATACAATTTGACTCCGTGCACCAATGCTTGGACCATGCATAAATCTCATACTTCTTTTAAACACTTACAGTCTACATGTGTATTTGGCCTATATAATTTCTACTAGTTAGTAGCTTTAAATTTTGACACACATTGTAGAAAAAAATTTCATTTGAAATGAAAAATGTTTTTTCTCATTATAAGTTTTCATTAACAATATAAAATTGGGTATCAAATAAATTTTCCAATTATCACATGATTTTCTTACTTTAACATGTATAACCCTACATTATCATCAAAATATTAAGCCAAATACACACAGGTTGAGTATTATTGAGCATAGAACATTTTGGCTATAGTAATAAGTGACAATTGATTAATTTTTATTAAAAATTAAAAACAATAGTTTTAGCACAATCCATAATTTTTAATTCATTTACAAATACGAATAAAAATTTCAAAATTTGTAAACCTAAAAATTAACCATGCATGAAAAAAAGATAATCAGCTTTCATTTATAAAGTGTGGAAGCTTCCAAATTAGACTTGCCATCTATCGAAGGTTTTCGTTTTCTTGGGAATGGCAGCCTTTGAAGATGTCAAAGTTTTGACAAAACATTTGGATTTGAGTAGCACAATACAATTGTTTAAGCTCTGTATATAACAGAGATTAAAAATTTTAAGTCAATCATGATTTCTTAGTTAAAGCCTTAAGTAAGCATGTACAAACCTATAATAAGCGTCATAAATAGCTTTTTAAAATCATTTTTTTTTTCTATAATAAATATTTTGTAAATGATAATATAATCAGCTTGAAATCAAAAGTTTATGATTATAAATCATTTTAGCAGGGCAAAATTTTAATTGATATATATATATATATATATATATATATATATAGAATAATAATTTAATTTAATTTAATTGATATATATATATATATATGAAATATATATATATATATATATATATATATATATATATATATATATATATATATTTCATAATAAATAGGGGAGAGGGGAGAGAACTTGAACACTTTCTTTGTCGCTTTATATTATAAAACAGTTAAAAGAAAATAAAAAATCAATCAATTTGGTTTCAAGTACTTGGATTAAAGTTGTTATACAAACATTTTCAGCTCCATAACAGGCCACTGTAAAAATCCGTCTACAACTTTAACGAAGCATAACTCTAATAAAATTGCCCCATGGGTGGGGCAATCCTATAACGGTATCGGGGCAATATTATACAGATTGAATTTAAATACAGAATGAGCTGAAAAAATTAATCAGAAAACTGTACACATAATGTTTCAAACTTAATTTTTTTATTTTTGTAACCGCTGAGATGAAGCTTTTATATCATATTGGCAACCCATGTTGCTACTATAAGTCAGTCATCCCTTACCACAGCTTATTCAGCATTTGAGAGCGTTTTCAGCATACCGCATTTTTACTGATATTTTTTTTAGTATCTACGAACCATTTTAAGCTAGAATTAAAGTACTAAAGGCATGTTTATAAAAAATGGATTTCAAGTCAATATCTCTCTATGTTAATCTTATGTACAGTATTGCCCTGTACCTGATGTACAAACTGGCCACAAGGGTTTTGAAAAATTCAATTGTCAATATCTAGCCTTACAACTTACGTACAGCAAGCGACCCGGCGTCAAAATCACTATTTTAACGTGTACTTTTTGATCTCACAGGCCAAAAATATCAATTTTTAGACACACTGGCGTGTTCACACTTTTCCTGACTTTTACAAGTTACAGAAAGTGTTATAGAATTTTTGATTCACTGGCCCTGAATGCATAACCGCTGCTTACAGAAAAGTTTGACGGTCCAAATGTTGGTTTTGGTGAGATGACATATATGTTACTGGCGGAGCGTAAGTGCACTTTACTTAAAAGTTATAGAAGAGTTATAGTATTGCCCCGCATTCAAGTTCGCCCCCCTCTCCCCTAAAATAATGTCCAAGTCCTGGTCACTGGCACAATTCCCTTATATTTTATTTTTAATCAATAAAAACAGAAAAAAGTACAGTAAAACTTTGTTGAAACTTATTTCATAGTCAATAAAAGACAACGTTTTCTACTTTGCTATTGAAAATTTTATTTATAATGTAAGTAGTATGTTGAGTTAAAAAAAACATTAAGGATAAACTTTATAATAATTTAAAAAGACATCTTAATGGTATTAATGGTATAATAAAGTACCTACAACAATCTATTCAATAAACTTCAAATCTTGATTTTAGTTCATTATATCTTGCAATTGCAAAGTACATCTCAGTTAGTATTGTATTTTTAATCTATTAGTTCTATATAGTTCTTTAATGTATTTACATATGACTAAATGCATACTGCCCACATATTGGTCACATCTACAAACAATTCTTATTTTTCATCAATACCTATTAAGATGAGAACAAGTTTGTATGCATTTTAACTATTAAATCATGAGAACCTGAAATATCCTTGCATCAAGTTTGAATTTGCAAATAACCTAAATATTATTAAAATAGTTTGTAATATCTATATATACTTATAATTTTGTAAATTCGAATGACTCTATGGTATTTGTATTTACTACATCATTGTGTGATAATGCTAGTTTTGTTTTTAACCGGAGCAGCTGAGACTATAAGAACTAAAGATTTGCAGAGAGCATATAGGGCGAAGCCGAGCGGGCCGGGAGCCTTTCTACAATGCGTTCCGTTCCTTCTGTTCTGTTCCGTTACTCCGCGGAACGCGCATTGCAGTTGCCCATCTACGCGTTTATATAAGTTTGGTTATTGACATGTAACCGTAACAGTTTCTCTACTTACAACTCTTATTAATTTATGCGTGTCGCTTGTGCTCCGGAAAGTTTCCTGCTCCGAAATGCTTTTTTGTCAAAAGGATTATTTCTAAGGTAATTTATCGATAAATTGTTTTTATAAGATATCATGCCCAATTATTTTCATAATATATTTAATTATAGTACTGATTTATTTATTTTAAACTTTTTATTGTTTGCAATGTGTAAGATTATTGATGTGTAACTAGATTTGTGACATGATTCACAGTTATTTATTTATTTTCAAGTTTAATGTCAAATATTTATATGTTCTAGAAAATCACAGCTACATTTGAAACCCAAAAACAGAAGCGATTGCTAATGGACTTATGTTAGATATTTCAATGCGAAGTTCAGATTGCATCATACAGCGGTTATGGATATGAGTCTTGATAAATTCTGTACTAAACTGTACAAATACTACTGTTCAAAAATATTTTAGGTAAAATATCATGTGCAGTAAGTACAAATATTCGTATCAAATGTTTAATATATGACAAATAAAGGAATTTTAAATATATTTTATTCTTTCTACATTAAAAAAAAAAATGTATACATGATGGCATCTGCTTCTTTCAGACTTCTTTTTCTAATATAATTCATTTGCTGATAGCTGAACTTATAATCGCTATTTTCTTATTAGGTTATAGAAAGGCAGCGACGCCAGATTGTACTTGAATGGATGTATACAACTGTTAATTGGATTCACTTTTCAACTTTTCACTTGTAGAAGTGAACGAATACCCAGAAATTGGTATTTGTTCTTCTTGTCTCTGAGTACTATATTGGGCTAGTAATATCAGAGAATATTGGTTATTGGATTACTACTATTAAAATTTGTTTCTCTTTCTTTATATTTATAGATACAAACAATACACGCATAAAATTATAAAATTCTTCATGATCTTTTAAAGCAAAATATTTGGTCAAATGCACCATATTGATCCCTTAATTGAGGATAAATATGTGGTTTTGTCCACCATCTTCTAACTCGTCTCTTCTCTATTTTTTTCAACAATTCAATCAAAATTTGACTTTGACATATCAAAGCTAATTGTTTTATTTGTTTACAACTTTGATTTAATGCATTTTTCGGAGCACAAGTGATACGCATAGACCAATGAAAGAGTTGTAGTAGAGAAACTGTTACGGTTACATATGAATAACCAAACTTATATAAACGCGTAGATTGGCAACTGCAATGCGCGTTCCGCGGAGCAACGGAACAGAACGCACACAACAGAACAGACGGAACGGAACGCATTGTAGAAAGGCTCCCGCAGCCGAACACCCCATGGTGTAACGAAAACAAGGAGTGTTCCAGACATGAACGCGTTTTTGACCTCTTCTGCGCAGCTTCCACTTTACGCCATGATGGATTATGTCACGTCAGCCTACCATTAACCTAGACCAGCCGGTCAAAGCAAATACGAATATCACGTCAAACCGACATGTTACCTTACCACGGTAACCGAGGCTGTTACAAGGTACCAGAGATTAGAGGAGAGATTGCCGATGCCGTGTTAAAAATGCGTGGCGAATTCGATCATGACGCCACTTGCGGCCTGCCATCGAACTATACGAATCTATAGAAAAGGAGCGTAGGGGAAGTATACGCATCCAGCGGCAGTGGAGGAGAAGGGAGAGGCGCTATATATTCTTAGGTCTACCGCCCCTGACGCGGCGGAGGAAAAGTGACAAACGGCGACTGTCGAATTTGCGCATCCACACCTTGCGGTAGTTTCAACCAACGCCAAATAACTATTCGGGCATATTATTGGACTAAAAAGAATGTTTAAACATCAACATAAGTGTAAAAAAATTAGAATCTAAAACTTTTGAAAACTCATGATTGAGAAATTTAATTTTTTAGAGGGATTATGGTTAAACTGACACAAACAAGTTAAGCTTAAGTTTAAACAAGGCTAAATTAAACTAATAAGCCACCCCAGCCTCCCGATAAACATATGCTACTTTCAGTTTTCATATGCCAACGACGATCGTGGCGGCGCGATCTACGTTGTTGCTTGCTATTCTTATGCACTCGGGTTCGAGTCCAAGTATCAGCAATTTTTTTTTCTACTTGCTGATAAAATATATAGTATACAATAATAACGCAATATGCCATTCTACTTCTGCAATTATATTTCAATTTAGGTAAGTATACGGTACAGAGGGGATCTGCAATGTATAACTACCATTATTTATAGTTTTTTACGTAAAGAAAAAATACAATTTTAAATAAATTTAAATTATCTTATTAGTA
This sequence comes from Nasonia giraulti, assembly GCA_016647725.1. Lineage (NCBI taxonomy): Eukaryota > Metazoa > Arthropoda > Insecta > Hymenoptera > Pteromalidae > Nasonia > Nasonia giraulti. Next base: position 47,777 of record QLYP01000614.1, read on the forward strand.
CGATAACGTTTTATTAATTGCATTGATATTAAAAAAAATTATTAATTTGTATTCCTAAAATTCAAGAAGTTTCATTGTATACTTTTTTTCATAAACGATTAAGTAAATTATACCTATATTTATTGCAGGCCCACTGTATACTTACCTAAATTGAAATATAATTGCTGAAGCAGAATGGCATATTGCGTTATTATTGTATACTGTATATTTTATCAGCAAGTAGAAAAAAAAATATTTGCTGAGACTCGTACTCGAACCCGAGTGCACAAGAATACCAAACAACAACGTAGACCGCGCTGCCACAATCATCGTTGATGAAGAAAAACTGAAAGTAGCATATGTTTATCGGGAGGCTGGGGTGGCTTGTTAGTTTAATTTAGCTTTGTTTAAACTTAAGCTTAACGTGTTTGTGTCGGTTTAACCATAATCCGTCTAAAAAATTAAAGTTTTTAATTATGAAGGTTGATTTCATAAAGACGATCATGGCCACTGGCATTAAGGGCTTAGAGTTAATTGTTTATGGATCATATTCACCGCGTAAGCTCGAATCCTTGACAGTTACTGACGCTTATGCTATTTCTCCTATATGCTCTGCCGCGCCGCGATGTGATTGTGTACTCTCTACTTCCCTCTTCGCCGCTGCTGCTGGTGGGGAAGCTAGTTACGTACGGCCGCCCCTACTTCTCCTCCGCTGCTTCTAGATGCGTATAGTTCGGAGCGAAAACCGCAGGGCGGCGCTAGCTTACGACTGTATATCGCACGGCACGCTTTCGCCCATGCTCATCGGCAATCTCTCCTCTAATCTCTGAAGGTAGACATAGCGGAGGCTGACGTACCAACGACAGTCGGCAACGCAGAACGCGACAGGACGAGCCAGCGACTGACACGCAGCGATGGGCATCGAGAGTTTCGTCGTGGGTGCTCATCGGCAAGTTCAGAGCGCCAAAGTGATTGCAGTGTTCGGCAGCTAACTTCACGCCGTAGAAATTTGTCCAAATCAAACTCGCGCCCCGCGTTCCGCTCGTTTGAACGTTACCGCGCGTTACAACAACTGCTTCAAATTCTTGCGATGCTAATTGTTCTGTTATGGATACAATTAATTAATTTATGCATTTTATAAATTATTTGATAAATATTTATTTATTTATTTATTTATTATTACCAGAAGAAATTTACAAGGTATGTATTTCATACCTGGAAACCTGCAGAGGTAAATAAAATTACCTGTTCGCAGTCTGGTTACAAAGAAAAAAGAAAAATATAAACAAAACTTAAAATTAAAACTTAAAACTAAGATATATACATTTGGCATTAGTTTCTAATAACAAATGTGTGTATTACATACAGAAACAATTTTTTTTCTTTTATTATTTTTTTCTAACAGTTGGATCGTATCCAGTCTTTTATGATTTTCTTTTGAGAGTATTTATTTATATTTAATACTTTTAGTCGATTAGGAAGCTCATTATATACATTAATTGCTTTCATATAGCTGTTCTTATTGCTGATTCTCTTATTTGTTTTTGGTATAATATTAATTCTATTCCTAGTAACACTATCTGATGCTAAGAATTTTTCTTTGAGATCATAGTAGTGTAGTTTAAGAGCTTCGAAAGCAAACAGTTGTCCAATATTTAATGGATTGTCTTGTAACAAAAAGTTATTTTTATTGATGATTTTTAAAATTTTGTTTTGCAATTTTTGAATTGATCTCGCCTATTCCTATATGCACCGCCCCAAGCAATGATACCATAAGTTATAATACTATGAAAAAAAACGTAGTAAATCATTCTGAGAGTCTCTATGGGCATTGATTTAGAGATTTTATAAAAAATATAGACTAGGTATTTAGTTTTTCCAACTATATATTGCATGTGGTTATCCCATTTTAGATTACTATCAAAGACAACTCCTAAATATTTAAAGTTCTCCACCCTAGTTATACTTTTATCAAGAATTTTAACATTTATCTGAGCTGGTACGCTTCCAATATTACTTCCAAAAGTCATGCACACTGTTTTACCTACATTTAAGGACAACTTGTTTACTACCAGCCACTCGGCAATTACACTTAAGAAATTGTTCATGTTTACTTGAGCTTCTATCCAGTCTTTACCTGTAGCTATAATAGCAGTATCATCTGCATAAGAAATTATAGACTCAGGGGGAACCTCCTTTAAGACATCATTAATATACAGGATAAAAAGTAACGGTCCTAAGATCGTTCCTTGCGGGACTCCTGTGTTAACTAAAGTTCTATCACTTTCATTACCGTCTATTTTGACTACTTGATATCTGTCATTTAGATAGCTGGAAAGGAGATCCAACGCTTGACCCCTGATTCCAATACGATATAATTTGGCCAGTAGTATATTGTGGTCAACAGTATCAAAAGCCTTCGCCAGGTCAAGAAAAACGCGTTCAAGGTCAAATTCAAGGTCACCATCGGGTTGCCCCTTCGATATCTTACAACTTTGGTCTTCACCATTTTTTCGATTGTGGCTGTCCCTGACGAGTTATGAGCGGTGCCCGTTTAAATTGGGTCACACTGTATAATACATTGGTTAGGTAGTTCAGTGTGTACTTGTGTAGTCATAAGTATGATGTGTTTGATGATAAGTTTCGTGTCTAACTTTGACTTGTATTTTGTGTTACTATAGTGACAGTTAATGCACTTAGCATAATCTTTATCACAATTACACGTATTATGCTTCCCGGAACATTTCAAACACAGAATCTCATTTTGGCATTTCCTGACACTGTGTCCAAATCTACCGCACTTGAAACATAGGCAAACGTTAACCAAATCGTAGACTTTGCATTGCTGATATCCAACAAAAACTTTGTTATTATTTTCTCTTATATGCTTGTAGATGACAGCTGGGACTTCCATTAGGATCGTATTCAAGCTATTATAATTATTCTTATACATGTGTAGGACTTGTCCTCCCTTTTCAAAATAACTGAAGTTCCTTTCGTTTATGTCCTTTTCAATACCCTTGATGTCCATATTTGCGTGATTATATATACCTACTATCTTAATTTTCGGGTTGTTGAGTTCATTTTTCATGACGTCACATTGATCCTCTAGTTTTTTCTTTAGTACTGTCTCTGTCAATACCGCAATATTCTCATTAAGACAGCTTATAATGATTTCATCATTTTTATTTACGTAGATGTTCTTTGTTTGGATGTTTTTTCAGCTGTGAGACATTCAATAACTGACTTCATAACATATATATTACTGTTGTTGTTTTTTCTTACGGATATTTTAGGAATTTTTTTTATGGATTGGTCTAGAGTACTTCATGGCATCTGAGTATGTAAGGACATTGTTGTCAGTTTTACTTCTGGTGTTTTGTAATTTTTCTTTTAGGAGGTCATTTTTCTCAGTTAATTCACTAACTAATTTCCTTAACAGCATATTTTCCGTTTTTAGCAGTTCAAGATCACTTTCATCTATACAATCAGTTTCTTGCAAGTCTTGAGTCTTGTTACTAGTTTCAGCCAGAAGGTCATTCCTCACATCTTCTGATTTTTTTAGTTTAATCTGTGCAATTAAAAAAATTATATATATGTGTGTATTTATTGCGATGTGTTGTGTAATTATATATATTTTTTGCAGTTTAAGACAAATTGTGGTCGCTAAAACAAATCTAATATCAGAATTAAAAAATGATTGTTTAAACAATTTTGTTTGAATAAATTATTGCGAAATATCTTTTTTTAAATTTGATCTAAAAAATGTATTATATATAAGGTTTTCGGGGTCGCTAAGCACGAATCTGATATCAGAATTATAATGTTTAAACAATTTTGTGTAAATAAACTATTGTGAAATTGAATTTTTTTAGTTTTGATCTCGGAACTGCTTCCAGTTAAGGCTTTTGGAGTTGCTAAGCACGGACCAGATGTCACAATTGCATAGACCTACCTATTGAAAAATTATATATTTCAAAGATTATTCCAAAACTATATTTATTAGTATAGAGTTGTTATAGCATAGTAATATTTATTTGAAAAATACGTCGATCGAAGATAAACATACTTAGCCCATAAGCACTCCGAGCTTTAATACGCGGTAAATCGAAGGAAGACGAGCGAAGGCAAGGAGCAATTCTAGATCTAAAACATTTAAACCTACCTACCCCGCCCGCCGGCCGTGGTTTTTAAAAAGAGAATATCTATTAAAAATAAAATGCCAGCTTATCAGAGGAAGGCGAGTATAATTGATGATTAAAACAAACACTCCTAAACCCTCCCACTAATATTTTTTTACAAAAGAATATATATTTAAATGCGTAAGCACATCGGAGGAAGGCGAGAATACAATCTAAGACCAAAACTCCTAAACTTACCTACCCCAAGTGCCTCGATTTTTAAATAGAAAATATTTATTTTAAAAACTCGTCGGCACATCGGAGGAAGGCGTGCGAAGCGAGGAATAAATCTAAAACCAAAATGCGTAAACCAAACTACCCCACGCCCTCAGAGTTTGATAATTCATTTTAAAAACTAATCGGCACATTTCTCGACAGTTTTGATGAGAGCATAATATTTTAAAATACGTCGGCATATCTGGGGTAAGGAGCGAAAGTTGATATTCAATCTAAATTGAAAACCATTGAACATCCTTGTTTTTCAGCAGGTATTTGGCAAAAAATGATCAGCTTCTATAGAAAAACTGCTGAAACCTACGTTAATTTTTATAAGATGAGTAAAGCAAGCCTTTGTAAGCTTTAATGCGAAACCTAAAGCGCTAAACCCTCTTACTCTAAGCACTGCAAGTTCTATCATTCGCAGAGACGGTAAAAAATGTGAGATATCCTACGTGCCTCGGGCATCTTAAAAACACATCGGAGAAACGTAAATAACAGCAAGTTGTACAGTTATGGGTGTCCGATAATCAATTCAAATTCAGATTTCGCGCCATTGTCGTCTGCTATTTTGTGGCTCGAAATCGGGATTCAAATTGACTATCGGGACCCTTTTTTAAATTGAAACTTGTAAATCTTTTTGAAGAAATAATAGCTGACCTTACGTAAAAGTGAACTTGACAAATTGTTGCACATAAAACGAAACCTCTTAACCCTTTTGATTCTACGTATGTGAGCTTAAAGCATATACGATCTTGTTTCACGAAGAAAGGCTAGTGGAAGCGACTTTTGTATTTATGATTAAAGCTTTCTAATCCAATTATTAATTATAATACTCTTGTACACAATACTTCACAAATGTTGCAAACAAAATTTTATTAATTAATCAATTGACAGATAACTTGTGCAAGTAGGTGAGAAGGAAGATTTTTAAATCTAAAACGCCTAAACGTTTTTGATTTTAATTTTAACCCCTTTTCATTTACAATTTTTATCGGTAAGTACAGTTTATATTATTTTTAGTAACGTATGATAATATTGTTCATTCACTTATTTGAATTTCCGAGCGACTGCTGCTATTGGTTTAATGTATATGCGTACAACAATCAAATCAAACCGGAATTACGCGATTGGTCAGCGTTAAAAAATCGGCTGCTGTCCTTCTTTACGACAAGACTGCGCGCGTCAACTACTCATTCCCTTTTTGACAGTTGATCAACAAAGACCTAATTGTTTTTTTCGATAGTTTCAAGCGAGCGCATCATTTTATTGGTTAAGTGGATAAAGCGGCTTTTCAACAACACTGCTAGAACATTACGTGCGCGAAGCCGTCTTTTTTTTCGTGTAGATTATTAGTATAATGACTTTGTGGACGTCTAGTGTTTTTTGAAACAACTGGCAACATCGTTGCCATTGTAATTTATCTTTGAGTTTTTCTGTGTGAGAAAAAGCGAGAAATCTTGTAGACCACTGCATTTCAATTAAGAAACAACAAACTTGACGGGACTGGTTCGTACTTTGCACGTGCAAAACCAGTATTTTGATTAATTTTCATACTAATAATATTTATACTCTCCTTTGCAACAAGGGTGTATTAATTTAATAAGAGAAATAGAATGGAGTTATGTCGCATGACAAAGCAAACGTAAAATTCAAACTGATGGTCACAGCTGCGGTGCTTTTGTAATGCACTACATGGATTGCATTGGTCGCAAAGTTGATTTCGATTTAACATTTTATTCTGTTAAATATATGGACCAAGTAGCAGAATTATTAATCAACGAATCCAATAGTATGCAGGAAATATGTTTATATTGCTTTGATACCAAGGGTACAGTAACAGATAATGAAAAGGTCACACGTGTATTATGCAATCGTTTTGCTCACAAAAAGTGTCTGAAACGCAAAGACACAAGTAAAGCAATATGTGCTCAAATTCTGCATGTTTATAAAAAATTTAACATATGAATAAACCACGCCTTTCATTCGTATACATATTTTTTTAATAATTGACACTTTGTATCGTATGTGAAATTGAATGTGATTTGTAAAATGTGATTGCAATTTTGTTAAAAAAATTATTCGTATCAATGACATTTGTCATTTGTATGTGAAATTAATCCTTTCACTAATGATTATTCACAAATATTGTTTAAAATAGTAAACTCACATTTCTCTTTTGCAGATAATTATAAAACATTACAATTGATTGCTCGTCAATCTGAAAAAACTTGAAATTAAATTTTACTGAAAGGATTAATGTCTTAGTAAATCTTTACAGTATTTGTTCTTTGTGATAAAAAGTAAAATCAAAATTATTAAAAACCATATATAATACATACTCTAACAAGCGCTGTAAAATATAAATTATACTCTATTATGATTTTTTTTTATTTTTCGCTTATTTGCATAACAGATTTTATATGTTTCTTTTATTTTGAATATTTGTTATTACCATGCAAATAATTTGTTTATTGTAATATTACGCAAAATATTTGTAAGTGCGTAAGATACTATTGGAAAGCGATAGAAATATTTTAGAATATAAGAACATGATTGTTTGAAATAAAGGCTAACAGGAAATCATCCAATGATTGACAACAATATTAATAGTACATATATTTCTGTATTTCGTATAAATATTTTAAATACTATAATTGTTCTAAAGATATTTTAATTTGAATTGCAGGTTAAAATACTGTAAAGTTTAAAGTACTATTACGAAGCGATAGAAATATTTTATAATATTAGATGATAGTTGGAAATAAGGACTACAATCTTTTGACGAAGTTGTAGTATTAAGAAAATTTATATTTTCTAAACGCAATAGGCATATATTATGTAAATCAATAACCATGAAATATAAAATTGTATTTGTTGCATATAAATTATTAATATTATGATTGTTTTAACCAGGGTAATGTTCAAAAAGAGGAAGTTAGAAAAGAAATCGATGCTTTGCAAGCTTAAGTGAATGAGATAAATAACAAATATAGCTTCACGAATAATGATGGTAAGATAATATTTTTATGTCCTCTTGTGACAAATTCTTATTATTTATAATTTACACTGTTACTTATTCTTTTTATATAGAGTTTACTCTCTAGTAATCTAGTAAGAGTTTTTAGCGCTTTAGGTTTCGCATTAAAGCATGGAAAGGCTCACTTTACTCATCTTATCACAATTAACGTAGATTTCAGCAGTTTTTCTATAGAAGCTGATAATTTGTTGCCGAATACCTGCTGAAAAACAAGCATTTTCAATAGTTTTCAATTTAAATTATATACCCACTTTGGGTGCTCACCCCAGATATGCCGACGTATTTTAAAATATTATGCTCTCATCAAAACTGTCGAGTAATGTGCCAATGAGTTTTTTGAATGAATTATTAAACTCTGGGAGAGTGGGGTAGTTTGGTTTACGCATTTTGGTTTTAGATTTATTTCTCGCTTCGCTCGCCTTCCTCCGATGTGCCGACGTATTTTTTAAATAAATATTTTCTATTTAAAAATCGAGGCACTATTTAAAAAGCTCGCAGTGTTTATGGGCTAGGTAGATTTATCTTCGATCGACGTATTTTTCAGATAAATATTATTATGCTATAACAACTCTATACTAATAAATATAGTTTTGGAATAGTGTAGTAGGTCTATGCAATTGTGACATCTGGTCCGTGCTTAGCAACTCCAAAAGCCTTAACTGGAAGCAGTTCCGAGATCAAAGCTAAAAAAATTCATATTTACACAAAATTGTTTAAACATTATAATTCTGATATCAGATTCGTGCTTAGCGACCCCGAAAATCTTATATATAATACATTTCTTAGATCAAATTTAAAAATGGATATTTCGCAATAATTTATTCAAACAAAATTGTTTAAACAATCATTTTTTAATTTTGATATTAGATTTGTTTTTGGCGACCACAATTTGGACAATTTTAAACTACAAAAAATATATATAATTACACAACACATCGCCATCAACACAAACATATATATATATATATATACACATATATATATCAATTAATTTATAAAATGCATAAATTAATTAATTGTATCCATAACAGAACAATTAGCATCGCAAGAATTTGAAGCAGTTGTTGTAACGCGCGGAAACGTTCAAACGAGCGGAACGCGGGGCGCGAGTTTGATTTGGACAAATTTCTACGGTGTGAAGATAGCTGTCGAACACTGCAATCACTTTGGCGCTCTGAACTTGCCGATGAGCACCCACGACGAAACTCTCGATGCCCATCGCTGCTGATACGTGCGGCAGCAGAAGAAAGGGCGACGATCCTGAATAAACCAGGTCAAACAGGGAGAGACTCCCCGGGGCCGAACAATAATTAAGGAAGCCATAAATCTCTGGCAACTAGACCCAAATAAGTGTAAATCGATGCAACAATGAGGGAAATTACAATAAATTAAACCATTGCAGATGGCCAAGCTAGGATCCGCGTACTGAGGGGCGATGATTAATAAAAGAGGAGCTCACCCTCACTGAGACACACACCCTCCCAAATTGAAATTCCTGATTGGCTAGAACCTTCCCTATGCTTATGCATTGCCCTCTTCCCTATAAATACCAATGGAGAGCAAGGAAGAGCATCTTTCGGATTCCGGAGTCCTTACTGGTAGAGCAAAGCTCTGCCCAACTCGCGACTCAAACTATTTTTCTGTAATTGGACTTAGACTCCGAGCGTTCGCCTAGTTTTCGGACTTAGTCGCATTTCTGCCTCAGACACGAGTTGTACTCAGTCGAGGTCCTATATCTTGTACCATTTATAACCAGACGAGTTGAATAAATCATTACTCTTAACTATTAAATCTTGCGTACAAATTATTACATCCAAAACTCTGCGCCCTTGAGACGAGCTACAGCGCCAGAATGAGAGCGAGGTAGCCAGTCGGTAACTACAAGCCAGCAACTTCCAAGTAAGTCGATTTTCCTTATCCTTATTGATACGTTATCGTCAGTGTCGGATGCAACGTTATTGTGTCAGTTCATAGTGTCGTATCTTAATCTTTTGAATATATTTGGCAGCCACTCTGAGTCTCTTTACTCCGTGAGCCATCACTATCCCACCGTCAGTCGAGCTATCGGTCAAATCGCGCGCTTCTTTACCTTTTCCCTAGGCGGTATCGCGTGAGCGGACTGTGCTAAATAAAAGGTCTCATCGACTCGGAATTCGTAATTATCTCTAACGTGCGAGTATTCGCTCTGTACAGCCGCCCGGACGTAACAGAAATTGGGGGCCCCTTCCGTTCTTGGATTTTTTATTAGGAGCAAGCGCGATTAGATCGTCGGAAACATGGCGTTAGGCGCCGGGCCGAATAAAGTAAACGAGGCATTGCAAATTTTAAAATTAAATGCGAAGGCGTTAGAACCAGACATACAAAGGAATGATTAGGACATCAAAAAATACGCAACATACTTTCGAGATCTGAGAATTAAATGTGCAAACAAAGTACCGTATCTACGGTGATACAAACGCGCGCCGCGATATGTGACGCATTAGAAGCAGAACTTGACAGGGAATAAATCGAAAAAACAGTCAATTGCAGCACCTTAGTTAATGTCGTAGGGAATTTTATAGCAGCACAAGTAAACCCGACTTCGCTAATTAAATTCTTGGCAGGCGACGACGTAGAAGACCTAACATATATACCGGAATTAATTCTCAGAGCAGAAATAACGGAAGATTATCAAACCTTAGGCCTCCCGAGCAACACTATGTCTTTCTGTGATCATTTAAACAAAACAGGACATTCGTCGAACAAGCAATTAGACCCAGACGAGTCGAAGTAAAAAAATGTTCAGTTTTCGACACCGCGAATGAATACCATAAGACCGAGAGGACAATCATCACAATCGAACACGGAAGCATATAACAACGCGTCAGTGAGCGGCTTACACAGTAAAGCAGCAGAAAGAGTAATGCGAGATTTACCGAGGTTTGATGGAAAAAACTTACCAGTGCACGTATTTGTGTTGCGTTTACAACAAGCCGCGAAAGCGCTTACCACGGAAGGAGAAATCAAACTCGCAAAAGTAATTTACTCAAAATTAGACGGTGACGCGTACAACTCAACAATTAATAAAACATTCAGATGAGTAAGAGAGATTAGTAAACACCTCGAGTCAACATTCGGATCGGGAAAATCAACGGACGAATTACTCGGAGAGCTCGCAAAAATAAGGCAAAAGAAAGGAGAATAGGTCGTAACTTACTCTAACAGAATTCGAATTTTGGACATAAATATCAAGGCAGCAGCAAGTATGGAAAGAAAAGCCGATTTTTAACGCGGAACTTAGTTGAAAACTAATATATTATTTCAAGAAATGACTAGATGGCCAATAAGCACACAGCTTGGCGACTTTAACGACGTCAACGAAGCAATAAAAATAGAACGCGACTTCGTACTGTTGTAACCCACCCGCAGGCTGTCTCATAAAAGCCCCTGGATACTCGCAACCCGCCTGACAGCGCTGCATGCGCCGCAGCTCGCCCGCTACACCACTAGTACCGCGGCTGCTAGGTGGCTGCTGTACTCCCCAAAGCGAAGTGGCGAGCCTTGATAAACCTCAAATTTGCGGTTTATTCACCAGACGCAAAATAGTTTGGTAATGAAACTAACACCAAGCGTTTGCAAATTAATTGCGAATTATGCAAATAAGTTTATTTTTACGTAATTCAACTTACTAATTGAGTTATAAAAAAATGAAGTTTTTGCGACAATTGTTAGGCAAATTCCGCGGTTCCACGTTCCTCGTTCCAGTTGTCCCGTAGGTTTCACATTCCAATAATCGAGTCCAGCTCGTCTGTAGTCGACTGTGTGTGTATATATATATGTGTGTATATATATATGTGTGTATATATATATATATATATATATATATATATATATATAAGGCGGATCACATTTTTTCTTTCCAACTTAATCTATAAAATTCATTTGTTGTGATAATGTAAACGTCATACCGGTGCGGTATACATTAATAGATTAGAGAGGATAGATGCAAAACTCAGCTAACAAATCGGGCCGCAAAGCTGATATTCGATTTTATTATGATTCAAATATTCAGTAACAACTGAATTGCGCATACAATATTTCTCACCAATGAAGAAATATCGTATGCAGTTGTTCTTATTTATCATCAGGTATGTTTGGTTGACAATCCAACATTTAGTTAATTTATTTTATTAAATATTAAATCATCCTCCTATATTTTTAGATATTGAAAGATAGTACAGAAAATATCTATATGGGAAAGTTTAGTATTATATACATCAAAGGTCTAGAAGTGCGCCAACAAAAACTAAATAATTGTACACAATAGTTATTTGCAAGCACCAGATGGTAATATTTTATGCACATGTGATAAAAAGAAGTCCCAGTGGTGTGTCGCAAAGCAACTGGGAGAAGTTGTTTAAGGAGATCCGTTTACTGTTAAACTTAAATTTGAACCATCAGAGAATTCTCTGGGTGAAGTAGAAAAGTATACAAGCTATATTTTGGATGATTCACCAGAAAAGTGTGACTACGCTGTTCAATATATTCGCTAGTAAGTCCCATTTATAAACACCAACTCTTTCATCTTCAAAAGTGTTTTGATTCTCCGAAATTTGGAAATTCAATCTTGTACAGATTCACAAACATCCGCACCTTATATATATAGCTTTACCTTTAAATCAAATAAATGACTTTTTCAACTGTTGGTAATATTTTTGTTTAATTTCATATTATGTTGCAATTTTCAGCAATTTGTCAGATGGAGTTCTAGGATTTGATTGTGACTGGGTAAATGAAGAACTTGTGTCCTGCATCCTTGCTTCATCTTGCTTATATTCACAACGGTGATTGCCAAAAATTACAATTGTCAGGTGGTTGGAACTGTGGATTCATGCACGCTGGCTCATCGCCACAGATTGCCAAGTCCAAAAAGTTTAGCAGCACTGTATGCAGTATTTAATTATATTGAAATGGAGAAAATTCTAGAAGTGAGATGTATCAACTGGAATGTAGATTCTCTCATCAATTAACACATATCGTAGGCAGCTGTTCTTATTTATTATCAGGTATACTTAATTAACAATCCAACATTGAGTTCATTTATTTTATTAAATATTAAATCATCCTATTTTTTTTAGATACTGCAAAAGATTGTATATAGAAAATCTATTTCAGTGAATGATAATACTTTTTACGTGCATTCATAAGGAAGGGAAAGTCCCTTGTTAGTACTATTACATGGAAGTCGTTATAGTGCTCTCACGTGATCTCAATTAAAAAATTAGCATGAATGGTTTAGTGATTGTCAAGTTATGGCCATCGACCTAAGAGGTCATGGAAGTTCTACTAAAAAGGGTGATGGTCTTCTATTAATCAACACACTAGCAACTGATGTAACCAATATCAATCAGTATCAGAAAATCGACCTGCAATTCTTGTTGGTTACAGCTTAGGAGATTCTATTGCAGTTAGGACAACACTATTGGTTCCAAATGTGGTTGATGTTGTTGTGATCAATATAGTTGAAGGAACAGCACTTTATGTTAAGAAACAGTAGAATGGTGTGTTCGCAGTAGCCAAATAAGAAATTTATAGTCTGCAAAAGTCTATGTGCCTGGACAGATAAAAAAACGTTTCAAGCAACACTCTGGGTCTGAGTCTGAGTCTGCATTTAAAAGTAACAACACAAATGTTGCGGTTCATGTTGGTGAACATGTGGTTACTATAATGGACCGAGCCTGGGCATCCGAGTCTGGGAAATACACATGGGGAATCTACCTTGCTAAGACAGATACATTCTGGAATGAATGGCTTCACGGATTCTGATCGGTATTTCTAGAAATTGCTGTCCCAAAAATGCTTCTGGCAGGTGTAGACGGATTATAGATAGAGAACTCACTGTTGAACGGATGGAGGGCAAGTTTCAACTGCAAGCAACTGAACAAAAAAATACATGAACATCTCAAACAAAATGTCAACCGCATGGCCAAAAAGTGAGTATACAAGTATATTATTTTTATAGCACTGCGTATATCAGTGGTATAACAGTACATTATGAATATGTTATTCGATTATATTGTAATTGTATAAAATTTCTTTTACAAATATGTTCTGCAGTACTTTGAAAGAAGGGAAAGTAGTTTTGTGTTGAATTAGAAAGGTTATGGAGAGAACATTTTCTAAACACTATGAAACCCGAATATTTGCCTGAATATATATGGTCTGTCTATCACAATTAAGAAATTCTAAGCATTCGCTGGGTTTAAAGTAGAATGGAACCATTGGATGCTAAAGAAGCTGATATAAATTATGTATACCTATATCGAAACAGATTGATAAGAACTTTTATAGATCAGCGCAATGGTTTAAAGTGTGTAAGCAAGACTACAACTCAAGTGTCATCAACATATTATAAAGTAATTTTTGCACCAATTTTCACATAATTACTATTAGTTTGAAAAGCACCTGCTTCGTCAGCAGATACAAATAAAGCACCTTCTATAACTTTGTTTTTGCTCGACTCAAGTGGGATAATATGTATTTACTGACATTACCTCAATATTTAGAGTAATTTTTATTAAGAGATAATCCAAGTTTTTACTATAACTTTAAAAGCAGCTGATACTCAATACAGTTAGGAATCTTGTGAATCTGGATTTACGAATATTTTATTAGGAATAGTAGCCAAGGAAACTTGTCATATGTTTCAAGATCAAACGTGGAGAATATACGAATTCAATGTTGGGGCATGCAAACTACTTGACACTAATATTGGTATGAAGTTATCAAATTTTCAATCCAAATATATGTAAGCTGTTATTACCTTGGAAACATATTGGAAAACAACTACTTAGATTAACACCAGAAGACTATCAGAATGGAAGCGTACGATGTAATCCTTGGATTGTAGCTGCTGTTCGACAAATGAGAAAAACAATTACTTATTTAGGATATAATCTAATTAATTTTAAGCGACCTCCTAAAGTCAATTACTTGAAATTGTTTGCACTCGGATGTAAGTATGCAAATAATATTGAGAATTATAAATTGTAGATTATTTTATTTCTTTACATTGAACTTCTATTGATTTCGCTTTGTAAAGATGTTGTTTATTAATATACATTATTTCATATTTGATAAGTATAAAGGACCTTGATAGTTATATGATTTTAAATATTCAGTAAAAAGTATTTTATGATATCTTTGTACGTACATACAGTAATAGATATTATATTCCAATAAATATACTATTTACAGTTACTATTTAAAATGATATCTTAGATATTGTTCTATATCCCATTTTTGCATTATTTTCAAAATTCGACGTAAAGAATTTAAAGCATAAGTACAAAATAATAAATGGAATTTGATATGAAATTATTTGAGGCTAATATATTATGTTCGATGAGTATAAAAGTGTTCTAGTAATTACTATTTGTTTAAATTGTTTGAATATTTGCATAACAATCTGTTGTTTACTGAACTAATGGACCTATCTTCGTTTTTGGCAACATTTGTATTACATGGAAAGCAAGAAATAAAACAAGTGATTCAAGACAAGAAACAAAAAGCTACAGGTGGGACGATCCATGTCAACCGGATCAGTGCTGTGTCCAAAATTTGGAGTGACCAAAAAAATCGCCCGAGGGCTCATTTTGAAGCTTAGGACATTTACTTTCAGATTCCGTGTGCGCCTTTGCAAAATCCAATATGGCAGTTCCAACATGGCGGCCGGAAACTCAAGAAAAATCGAGTTTCCAGATTAAAAAGCTTGTAAAAATAAAAATTCGCAACCAATCTAGTTATTTTTTGGCTCAAATTGTAGCTGATGGACGTACTTTGAAAGCTGGAGTGGTGGGTTGGCACAATCCAACATGGCGGATCCAATATGGCGGCAAAAAGTCTAATAAGTTTGACAAATTTTTATAATCAACCGATTTGCACTAAATTTGGTACACGGGAGTTTTTAGGGTCGTTGATTACAAATCTGAGGTCATATTTTTGAAATTCAAAATGGCGGATCCAAAATGGCGGAGGGGTTTTTTGAGAATCAACAGATTTGTATGAAATTTGGTTAAACTCGTCTTCGTGGCGCTCCCGCGCCACTTGATGTGGGGGTTTTTGGGGTCGCCAGTTACAAATCTGAGGTCATATTTTTGAAATTCAAGATGGCGGAACCAATATGACGGTCGGTTTTTTTAAAATCAACAGATTTGTATGAAATTTGGTATATGGGGTTTTTTGGGGTCGCTGGTTACGAATCTGAGGTCAGATTTTCTTCATTCAAGAGACGGATCCAATATGGCAGACGGTTTTTTTTCGAGAATCAACCGATTGGCACCAAATTTGGTAAATGGAGATTTTTGGGGTGGCTAATGATGAATCCGATTTCAGATTTAAATAATTTTTTGCCATAACACACTGTGCTGTGATTTTTAGTAATCTCGTTTACCATCCTAGATCTGCCATCTTGCATTTGGAAATCTGTCGCCTGGTTCGTGATCAGTGACCCTCATATATTAAATTTGACGGAAATCGTTTGATTTTTCAAAATCGCATCCTCCATCTTGAATTTGGAAAAGATGACCTCAGATTCATAACCGGCGACCTCAAAAATCCCCGTATATTAAATTTGGTGCCAATCTGTTGATTCTTAAAAAACCGTCCGCTATCTTGAATTTCTAAAATATGATCTTCGCAATCAGCGATGCCTAAAACCCAGTATACTTAATTCGTATGCCCCAAGAAACTGTATAGCATAAACTTAATATCTCGATAGTTCATCTGCATCCACGAGATGACGGATGACCAACCAGAAATAAATAAATTTTTTTGGGATATGAGTATGGTTGACAATTTTGATATTTTTGGCAGTCATTGAAATTTATTTCCAAGTGTGTGCAAAATAGTGGTGGTAAATTTCGAACCTTTATTTTCCACCTGTATTTTAACCCCTTTATTTTCAGTAATGACAGTCCTTTTCAGGATAGTTAGATTGGGGGGTTCTTTAAAAATCGAAGCATCAATAATACAATACAACATGGCGAATGTTAACAACGCAAAGGTACATTCTAAAAGATGTATCAACCCATTGGAGCTTGAAGGTCATATTTGAACAAACTTACGTACTATTAGTAAGTCTGTTT
Source organism: Nasonia giraulti (assembly GCA_016647725.1). NCBI lineage: Eukaryota > Metazoa > Arthropoda > Insecta > Hymenoptera > Pteromalidae > Nasonia > Nasonia giraulti. Next base: position 64,318 of record QLYP01000614.1, read on the forward strand.
CACAAATGTTTCCAACGTTAAGTCCAGCATCAAAAATATGCCACAGTTGTAGGAAAAGAATTTACGACCAACATAAGGATGCTTCTCATGAAAGTAATGCCTCTGATGTTACTGCTGAGGATTTTCTTCAAACCGAGTCTACTGAGAATACCGCTAGTGACATTGAGATACCAGACGATCCATATGTCTCTGTTACCAAGAAGCCTCGCATTTCGAGAGAGGAATCTTTAGAAGAGCTTTTAAATGGATTAAAGGATAAATTCAAAAGTTTACCTGAAAACGACCCTCTGCGAAAAAGTATACTCACTATTGCACCAGGCTCTTGGACTATCCGTGAAACCGCAGAAGAATTCAATTGTTCCTTTAGGATGGCACGTGAATCGAAGAACTTGAAAAGGTCTGGTGGCGTCTTAGCAATTCCTCCTTTCAAGAAAGGAAAAAATTTAAACGAAGAAACAGTCTCAAAAGTAATCGACTTCTATGAATCTGAGGAAATTGGTCGGATTATGCCGAACAAAAAGGATACTGTTTCCATAAGAAATAATGAGAGAAAGGAAAGGAAACAAAAGCATTTACTGCTTTATGATATAAAAATTTTGCACAGAATGTTTAAGGAAATGTATCCGGAAAATCCTGTGGGTCTGTCTAAATTTGCCGAGCTTCGTCCTAAATGGTGCGTACTTGCTGGTACTTCAGGTACGCATAGCGTCTGTGTCTGTATTATACATCAGAATGTGAAAACGATGATTGATGCTGCGAACCTGAAAATGTTAACAAAAGATTCTGCAATTGAACTGAGTAATTATAAGGATTGCATAAATTACATTTTATGCAAAACGCCGACTCCTGATTGCCATTTGCGAAATTGTACGAGATGTTCTGATATGGAAAAATTCTCTGATTTGGTTTTGGAATTATTGGAAAAACATAATGTTCAAGAAATAATATTCAGTACTTGGCAATCTACAGATCGATGCACTCTTGTACAACAATGTTTGTCAGCAGAAGATTTTGTTGAACAATTGTTAAATCGTTTACAAACACTTATACCTCATCACTTTATATCTCAAAGTCAAACAGAATTTATATCTAAAAAAAAAGAAAATTTACGAGCAGATGAAGTATTGGTCTATTGTGATTTTGCAGAAAATAACGCATACATTGCACAAGATGCTGCTCAGGCTTTCCATTACAACAACGACCAGTGTACAGTATTCCCGGTCGTATTTTATTATCGCTCTGAAATTGGGATCCAAAATCAAAGCAATATATTACTTTCAGATAGCACAAAACATGATGCAGCAGCTGTATATTTGATGCAAGAAAAGTTAATACCAGAAATAAAAAATGTATGTCCTAAAGTCAAGAAAATATATTATACTTCCGATGGTGCGAAGCAGCATTTTAAGAACAGAACGCAAATGAGGTATTTAATGAATTATAAACTTGATTTTGGTGTTGAGGCTGAATGGCACTGCAATGCTACGTCGCATGGAAAATGTGCTTGCAATGGTCTTGGAGCTTGTTTAAAATCTGCAGCGACGCGATACAGTTAACAGGCTAAGCCAAATGACGCTCTTTTAAACTCAAGCACACTTTTCACTTGGGCACAGTCAAAGTTTGAAAATATTAAGTTCTTTTATTACACCAAACAAGAGCATGAAAAAACAATTAAAAAACTCAACAGAATATTTTCTAATCCGCCTGCTGTCCCCAAAATTCAAACTCCAAAGTCATGCTTTTATACCCACTATCGATAATAGACTTATAATTAAAAGGTACTCTACTGCAAAAAATAAAAATGATGTTTTGACATTGGAATATTAATTAGTTAACTTATAATACTATAGTTTAAAAACTTAATTTATGTAAATCTGAATTCACATATGTAACCAGCGACCCCAAAAAACCCCATATACCAAATTTCATACAAATCTGTTGATTTAAAAAAAAAACTGACCGCCATATTGGTTCCGCCATGTTTAATTTCAAAAATATGACCTCAGATTTGTAACTGGCCACCCCAAAAACCCCCACATCAAGTGGCGCGGGAGCGCCACGAAGACGAGTTTTACCAAATTTCATACAAATCTGTTGATTCTCAAAAAACCCCTCCGCCATTTTGGATCCGCCATTTTGAATTTCAAAAATATGATCTCAGATTTGTAATCAACGACCCTAAAAACTCCCGTGTACCAAATTTAGTGCAAATCGGTTGATTATAAAAATTTGTCAAACTTATTAGACTTTTTGCCGCCATATTGGATCCGCCATGTTGGATTGTGCCAACCCACTACCCCAGCTTTCAAAGTGCGTCCATCAGCTACAATTTGAGCCAAAAAATAACTAGATTGGTTGCGAATTTTTATTTTTACAAGCTTTTTAATCTGGAAACTCGATTTTTCTTGAGTTTCCGGCCGCCATGTTGGAACTGCCATATTGGATTTTGCAAAGGCGCACACGGAATCTGAAAGTAGATGTCCTAAGCTTCAAAATGAGCCCTCGGGTGATTTTTTTGGTCACTCCAAATTTTGGACACAGTACTGATCCGGTTGACATGGATCGTCCCAGGTATAATTATTTACTTAGAATCTACATCAACGAATTAATAATTTAGAGGTACAGAATTTTGTTTTACTTGAACTTCTCAGATCCCAAGGATGATAACAGATTGGCTAATGATACGGAGTATTATTAGTGCGCCAACTTTTTAGAGAATTATTATCAGACCAAGATGAAAGATCGCTTAAAAAGTTATTTCCACTGTAATTTTATGTATACGTGTAGTAATAATTTAGTAAGCCACCATCAGCATGAAGACAAGGCGGATTGAAGGCCAACTATAGCTTTCATTGCATAATTGTAAATTAAGATGAATATTATTTAATTAAAAAAAGCGTAACGCATAAATAACTACTTATTTTATCATTTATTGATGCTTCTCTAATTTCTAAGCAGGTAAAGTGTGTATTTTGAACAGTATGATTCAAAGCTTATTTAAATTAGTTATTTATTTAATGATGTATTATAATAGTAGTTTCAGGAGTAAGCCAGTAAGACGCTGAAATAAAAATAAATATTTTAAGTACAATTAGGTAACCGAATAGTATATATTGTGATAACTTAAAAAACTTGTTATATTTACCGTTTGAACACATTTTTTCCTCTTCTAAAATAATAAAGCTGGTCTTATCATTTTTTTGCTCTTATTAGAATGAAGCATTATAATACTTTTCAAGTTGTTTCGCTCTTCTCAATTTCCATTTGATAATTTTATAAACGTGTAATAATGCATCAAGCCACCATCAGCATAAGGACAAGGTGGATCGAATGCTATGACTCCTACTAATTGGTAGTCTTATTTGCATAGATGTAAGTTGAGCGGAATACTATTTAAATTTCACTCCATATTACTTACTATGAAATAAGAAATTGGTCTCCAATTCAACACACAAATAACTACTTATTTCGTAAGTCACCGATGCTTGTTTAATATTACATTTGTAGCATTGTTTGTTATGTTTTGCAAAATTAGTTTTTAAATAATCTTCTAATCCATTAACTAAGTCATCATTGAGTAGAAAACACCGGCACACAAAATAAAAAAAGTTGTCTGCGCGAGAAATCAGACCTATCTATCTTTATGTTTTTCAGGTCGCTGAATTCGAATCCGGGGTCAGTTTGGCCCCATCACGTCAGGGTCATGGTCAGTTCGAGGTCAAACTGAAAAGAAAAAGTTTAAACCGATTAAAAGGTCATATCAAAACTTTCCAAAAATGGAAAAAGATACCGAAAAATTGTAAAAAATCTTATTTAATCATATAATATCTTCCTTGTGTAAGGAGAAAAGTTGCTTTCGTATATATTTTTTTCTTATTTTGCTTTTTTCCACTAGCTTAGTAACTCTCGATGTCTTTCTTTACTCCTTTTTTCTCTTGTAACGAACTCTTTTTACTTCAAATGACCTATGCAATGGGTTTCTTTTTTCTTTTTGTTATTTGTTTTAATGTCTCTCTTCAGTGTCCAGCAAAAATCTGCCATCATGTTGACATTCCATCTTCCTTGGTATCGATTCTCCATTACACTTATATCTTGATGAAATCGTTCTCCCTGTTCTTCACTGACATCTCCTAGATTAAGAGGGAAGTAATCAAGATGGGAATGTAAGAAATGCATTTTATAACTCATCAAGCAACCCAAATTTTTGAAATTCTCCAACATTTGTTTAACTAGTTCCTGATAGTTCTCACTCTTTTTATTTCCTAAAAAGTTCTCACGAAGAGTTTTAAAACTTTTCCATGCAGCTTTTTCTGTGTTGTTTATTTTTGTGATAAATGTTTCGTCTTCAAATAGAGTACGAATTTGAGGACCATCAAAAATACCTTCTTTTAATTTAGCTTCACTTATTGCGGGAACCTTTTCTCCCAAATACTGGAAACAATCGCCATCTTTATCCAGAGCTTTGACGAACTGCTTCATGAGGCCAAGTTTGATATGAAGTGGTGGTAGCAGATAATTTGATGGGTCAATAAATAGCGTACGTATAATGTTCCTCGATCCTGGTTCAAAAGAACATATCATTGGTTTTGTAAATTTCAAGTTTCTTTCTGTTTTATCTCTTTCCGAGCGTGTTACCATCGTATAACATCTACTGCAAACTTTTTGTGGCACCCAGTTTACATTTTGATTGGCTACTTCAATACCAAAGCCCGCAGATGTCATCATCAAGCGACCGCAGCTTTACAGTGGTGGGTGACTTGGCCTCTGTAGAGTATAATGCTACAAGAAATCATTCACATGAATGTAATAAAAGTTGTAATTTGTTTTGTTTTGTGTGTGAAGAATATGTATTAGAAAAAAACATGAGGTCATTATCTGAAATGTTTATGTTGATTTACAGTGAATGCTTTCACTGTAAATCGACACAGAAAAAGCTGCATGGAAAAGTTTTAAAACTCTTCGTGAGAACTTTTTAGGAAATAAAAAGAGTGAGAACTATCAGGAACTAGTTAAACAAATGTTGGAGAATTTCAAAAATTTGGGTTGCTTGATGAGTTATAAAATGCATTTCTTACATTCCCATCTTGATTACTTCCCTCTTAATCTAGGAGATGTCAGTGAAGAACAGGGAGAACGATTTCATCAAGATATAAGTGTAATGGAGAATCGATACCAAGGAAGATGGAATGTCAACATGATGGCAGATTTTTGCTGGACACTGAAGAGAGACATTAAAACAAATAACAAAAAGAAAAAAGAAACCCATTGCATAGGTCATTTGAAGTAAAAAGAGTTCGTTACAAGAGAAAAAAGGAGTAAAGAAAGACATCGAGAGTTACTAAGCTAGTGGAAAAAAGCAAAATAAGAAAAAAATATATACGAAAGCAACTTTTCTCCTTACACAAGGAAGATATTATATGATTAAATAAGATTTTTTACAATTTTTCGGTATCTTTTTCCATTTTTGGAAAGTTTTGATATGACCTTTTAATCGGTTTAAACTTTTTCTTCTCAGTTTGACCTTGAACTGACCATGACCCTGACGTGATGGGGCCAAACTGATTCCGGATTTGGATTCAGCGACCAAAAAAACATGAATATATAGCATTTTAATTTTTTTAACCGTTACTTCCCAATTTGACCTCGAACTGACCTTGAACCTGACGTGATCGGGTAAAACTGACCCCGGATTCGGATTCAGCGACCGAAAAAACATAAATGTATGGCATTTTTATTTTTTTTAATCATTTCTTCTCAGTTTGACCTTGAACTGACCTTGAACCTGACGAGATTGGGCCAAACTGATTCCGGATTTGGATTCAGCGACCAAAAAACATAAATATATGGCATATTAATTTTTTAAAACCTTTTCTTCTTAATTTGACCTCCAACTAACCTTGACCCTGACGTGGTCGGGCCTAACTGACCTTATATTCGAATTCAGCGACCCGAAACCATAAAGATAGATAGGTCTGATTTCTCGCGCAGACAACTTTTTTTATTTTGTTTGCCAGTGAAATTTATGTTTACTGATTGTATTGTAGATGTTTGCACGTTGCTGTAATTACATGCGCACGTGATTATTTTTTAATAGAATAATTGTCTGTCATCACTGCCTCAAATAAACGTACAACATTGTCCTTACAATTAATTAAAAGCCTGTCAGGTTCTTGAGTTTGTAAATATAATTTTGGTCGAGATTTGCAGTACTCCATTCTCTCTCTATAATATCTCTCTCTACATTTAGATCTGGTATAATTTATGAGGATTGTAAATATTTCATCATACGGTCTTTTAGACATTGTTAATTCAAAAACAAAATGTTCAAATGATGCTTGGAAGCAGTGAGCAGCAGTAAATAATTCCATTATACTGTCTATAGGGCACGTATTAATTAATTGTACATTTAGTGATGAGGATCTAATAGGATGCAAAATTGAATCGTTTTGTATTAAATTTGTCCATTTCCCAAAATTAAGAAGATGTATATCCGATTCTACTGAACTTGTGCTCTCATCCGCACGACATATATCAGTGTAGCCGTCATCATAACTGTCATCGTTACTTTTTTCGGTATAGCTGTTGTCGTTACTTCTTGTAGTGGAAGTTTCTAGTTCATGGCATACATTTTGGAATGTATTTTGAACTTTCAAATTATTTGAAGAACTTGGACTTGTATCCAAGAGCTCTGCTTCAACAATTACTTCATTGCATAATGACATTTTATTACTGTTTATTTCATATTGAACTTTTTGCATATTCGAATTCTCATTACTTGTTGCTTCTTCATAAATGACTTCTTCCAAAATAACTTCTTCGATACAGCTATTTGGTATATTTTACAAACTTTCAAATTGTTCGAGTGCAGAGTGTGTAGACTCTTCTCTACTGTATGTTTCTTAAAACTCTTATTTTTTTCGACGTGCATAATTCCAAATTTGGTAAGACAGTCAATTTTTTCATTAAGAATTGGTATGGAATAGATTCTTTTATTTTCTTAAAATATGTTTCAGATCATGCTGAGGTTCCGACATCATTTGGAGATCGAAATAAGTCTTTCATAACATTGGTTCACGATGGAAAAGTGTAACACAATGATTTGAAATTTGTTAGTAGGTCAGGGCAATAGTAAAAGTTGGCTTCATCTGTGATTTCTTTGTCCGCGCAAATTAATTTTGAAGTTTTTTCGAACATTCCATCAATATATGATATTAACTCATTACTTGAAATATTAGGCTCAATCTCGATTTTTGAATATTTGACTTCGCTTGTTTGACATTCTAAAGCAAATTTGTCAAAATCATATTCGAATGTTTGAAAGATTTCATTTAGTAACTGTTTTCTTCTCGAACATTCTATTTCTACTACAGAAGTTTGTGCAATGATGATTATTGACATGACAATATCTTCAAACTGCTGTAGAAATTTTACTTGTGTTAGGTATCCAATACATCTCAAGTAGAAAACAGCGACATTAACGTCAGCTGACGATAAAGCTTTCTAACGTTTCACAGCATGCAACAAGTGTGCTATATCATGCCTATAATAGCATTTTGGTAATGACGCTTTCTCAGTTGAATTGTCAATTTCATTACGTAAAACTTTGTAGCACTGCAAATTGTACTGCTTAAAAGTTACCTTGTTAAATACTAAATTAATAGCAATTTGAAGTGCTAGACATCCATCTGTACTAATTTCTTTTGGTACTTCTGCACCACTTTCTATCCATGTGCTTAGAAGCTCTTGAATTATTGATACACAATGGATTGATAGCAAGCCCTGTAAAATTGGTATGATCTTACCAGCTAATCCAACGACCAACACTTAATAATAAATTGATTTACTTTTTATGTCCTTTTCATAAGCATATATTTTTACTAAACTGCCTGTCGCATCAATTGACAATGGCAATCTTTTACTTTGCACTTGATTCCATAATTCTGTCTGCCAATTGATCCAGTAAAATACATGGAATGGATTAAGTGATAATTTACGGATGCTGTTCTGTGTAATAAAATGGCTGTTGGATATTGACAAAGATTTCAACTTGGCATTCTTCATTTTGTGCTTCTTCTCTGATTTTTCTGTATGTAACAGGTTTATTTAAGTCAGCAGTTTCATAGTTGGTATTTGCAGCACCAATCAGTTCTAGTCTGTAGTCTCCAGGTAGTTTGTTTAATAAAATACCTTTTATTTGTGTTCTATATTCACCGGAAATCTTTTTCTTCTTTTTGTGAACAATAGCTTGCGTAGCAAAAGTATGTATCGTTATTTTTAGATTTTGTTCTAAATGCTTGATCAATTCACTTTCTCCTCTTATTGTCGTATTACACTCACTACACTTGCCACTAAACTTAAATTGTACCTTTGTCATATAACCATTCCTATAATCATAAGCACAAGGTAATCCTTGTACTCGAACAATTGCTGCATGTAAATTAGGAATCCAAGTACCTGTCAATTTTTTTTCAGATATCGATTTAATTAATTTATTTGCTGGGATGATTACATCGAAATCAAGCGCGTCACACGCAAAAGGATTTCCATCGGCATCTGCATTCGGTACATAATCTGGATCGTTATCTCTTGCTCTTTTTTTCACTTTTGTGTGAAATTCCAAAATGTTGTTCTAAATAAGTCTTACACTGATGACGATTGTTGTATACATATAAATGTATTGAGCTTGCTGACATTTTCAATCTTAAACTTGTTCTTATTGTGGTCCATATTGGGTGGGTATTACCTACTAATTGGTTTTTCTCGAAAATATTTGGCCATTGTGTAAGTTTAGATTGCAAATCCTCTGGTTTGATCTCAGGTTCTTGTGGCATTCTTTCTGTGAAATATACTTAAGTAACAAATAAAAATGTCTGCATGTTTCAACAAGTCAACGTATCTTCTTCTTCTTTCTTTTTTAGAATATTGGTTTCAAACCATATAAACGAACGTATCTTCTTCAAGCTGACGATATACTCTCTCTGCTTGCACAAAAAGAGGATCAATGGCGCTAGTTACAATGTGTTTAAACAGGAAATGACCGTTAACATTTAGGATTTGTTGGTGGCGCTACTTTTCACGCGGTTGCATGGGAAGCTACCACGAATATCAGGATTAATCCGCCTTGTGCACGCTAAGAATAGACTTCTACAAGTTTCTGTACATTGCCACTGGTGGCTCTGATGCTGATCCTGACGTTTGGCAAAATATTATCCTTTCTTATATCTTTGTCGCTTCTAGGAAATTTCACTTTAAAAATTTTGAAACAAATTAACTTTATTTATGTACTTAATGTGTCCTCTTTGAGCTATATGCTATAGTAATTAATTAATTAATTAAAGATTTTTACGTTTGATTATGCCAGTAAATGAATTAAATCGACCTGGACTACAAGAATTGATCTACATTGCAGTGTAGTTTTTCATGTAATAATTGTAACCTACTTATTCGTCTACTATTTTTAATTTTGATATTTTTACAGGATATTTTATAATTAGCGGAATATTATTGAATATTTAGACATAACCTATATGCATAAGCAATAGGAAACTGTGCAATAAAATGGGTAAAAGAGGACGCAAGCTATTAATTAATCACGAAGATCGATTACAAGAGATCAAGAAACACCAGATTTTTTATGAAGAAGGAAAAGTTAAAAAACTAAGTGATCCCATTTGGTCAATTATC
>QLYP01000615.1:1069-28439 GCA_016647725.1 Nasonia giraulti
CACGAGTTACCAGATCACTTAAGAAAAAAACATATGATTTTAGTTGGTATATGGGTAAATGACTCTGAACCAGATATGAATATGTTTCTTAATCCGTTTGTAGAGCAAGCAAACAAATTATCTTCACAAGGATTTGAATGGGTTCACAATGCCAAAATAATTAGGAGTAAATTATTCCCATTAGGTTGTTGTGTTGACTCAGTATGCAGATGTGCTGTACTAAATATGAAACGATTTAACGGTTTTTACGGATGTACGTTCTGTGAGCACCCAAGTGAACGGATAGATGGTATTCATAAATATCCAATGCTTAAAAAAGTTCCTCAATTACGAACAGATGATAGTATCAAAAATCAAATGGTACTTGCTGCGTCTGCTTCAAAATATGTGATGGGAGTTTGGGGACCAGCTTCATTAATGAATCTAAAATTTTTTGATCTTGCTAAAGGCATGATTGTTGATTTTATGCATTCATGTTTGCTTGGTGTCACAGAACTTCATACTGAAATTCTATTAAAAAGTGTAAATGAAAATTACTATGTTGGATCACCAACTGCTTTGAATAGTATTGACAAACAACTTTTATCAATTAAACCATCAAAATGTATTGGCCAGGTTCCGAGAAGTATAAAAGATCGAAAGAATTGGACAGCTTCCAACTGGCTTGCATGGGTTGTATTCTATGCAATACCATGTTTAAAAGTAGTTTTACCGAGAAAATATTTAAATCATCTTGCTATGTTTTCCACTGCCATGACTTTACTCTTAAATGATTCAATAACGAAAGATATGCTTGAAACTGCAAAAAAATTGCTCATCAAATATGTTTTTATTTTGGTGAATTCTTTGGTGAATCGAACATGAATTATAATGTTCATTTACTGTTGCATGTGCCCATTACTGTTGAAAATTGGGGGCCATTATGGGCAGCAAATACTTTTCCTTTCGAAAATGAAAATAAAAATGTGTTGAAAATGAAGAAAAGTAATTGCAATATAGCAAAACAAATTTGTATCCGACTGTTAATATACCAACATATACCTATTTTAGCAACAAATATTTGTATTCCTAAAAGAACAATCGTTTTTTGTGATTCGTTAACAACTCAGCAATTACACAAAGTTAGTATAGTAAAAGAATGTACCTTGTTAGGTGTTGGAAAAAATTACGTTCTAACATCAGATGAAATTAATTCTCTACAACTTTTATTAGATGTAAATAAAATTAGTGAAATTAAACAGTACAAAAAAATGATATACAAAAATTGTAGATTTACAACAAATTCTTGTTTGACTCGTACTAAAACAAACAATGCCATTTTTGAAACAATAAATAAAGAGTTTGGAATCATTCTACGAATTTGCTACATTAAAAGCAATGATGTACGTGATGTGTTTATATTTTATAAACAATTACATACAGATACCAGTCTTTTTCATTACTGATCCTGATGTTATTATGGAATTAAATTTTAAGCAATGTAAACTAGCATCTAATCGCATTAAATGTATTAATTATTCAAATATTCATAGATCTGCTATAATCACCAAATCAGGCAGAGACTTTTATTTAAGTAAAATTGTTGTAGGAGCAATGGGTCGTTGTTTGAATTAAATTTTAAGTTATCTTAGTTCGCTAAAAAAAGTGCCACTGACAGACCAATGAGAAAAGCTCGTTCGTTTCTCGTTGGCTTCTCGTAATTTAATATATATATATATATATATATATATATATATATATATATCTTTGTATGGCATTATTTACACTACAAATAACGTATACTGAAAATAATTGCTATGATAAAATGCGCATGATGTACATAATTATTATTATAATAAAATAAAAGAAATCTTTTTAAATCTACTGAGTTTATTATTATTTATTCAATCATATATTTTTTTTAAATAATACGATTTTATAAATATTTGTAACTATTCCAACTTGTTAAAAAATGTTTAAATTCGTTGATAACTGTTTAAAAAGGATCTAAACAAATTTTTTTTGGTTAATACTGTTTTAATAAAAAAGTTCAGAACTGTCTAAAACCGTTTGAAACTGTATAAAACTATTCTAAACAAATTCTTATTGATCAATACTATTATAACAAATGTTTACCACTGTTTGAAACTATTTATAAATGTTCAAAACTGTTTAAAATTGTTAATAACTGTTAAAAAATGTTCTATAATAATTGTTATTGGTTAATACTACATTTTAATATAAAAAGTTCAAAACCGGTTAAAACTACTTAAAACTGTTCAGAACAGTTTACAATTCTTCGAAACTGTTTTAAATGTCCAAAAATGCGTACTTATGAACAGTTTCTAACAGTTCTAATAGTATTGGGCAGTTTTAAACAGTTTTCAACAGTTTCAAAAACTTTTAAACAGTTTTGAAAAAATGATATTTCCACTAGGGAATGGACAGTATTTTGAAGCGTGAAAATGCACTATTGAAAGAACTAAATAAAGAACTGAAAGAAAAAAATAAGTTATTGAGTGAATTACTTGATAAGCAGAAACGTGAAATAAATACCTCAAAAAATAAAACATATGCTCAAGTAATTTCGAGTGCCATGACTAACAACAAGCCACAACGAATCCCAAAAATTATAGTTAAAAACAAAGATGCTAAAGATTACCCTATAGACACAATAATTGATACTGTTGGACACAATCTCATTAAAGATAAGAGCATACAAGCAAAAAAACTAATTAATAAAAAGAGTGAAATAATAGTAGATTGTTTAACAGAAGAAAGTGCAAGCAAAGTATATAATGTTTTGAAGAAAAAGCTTGATGAAAGTTATGATGTTACAAAAGAAACAATAGAGAATCCAAAGGTTAAAGTAGTTCGAATAGATAATTTTGAAAATCTAGACAATACAAAAATTGAAGATGACATAAATGAAAGAAATTTTAGTAAATTTAACAAGAAGTGTACAGTATTGCACTCATATGATAACTCCAAAACTTATCTACAGTCAGTCATATTAGAAATTCCTGCTGAACTATATCAACATGTGAGAGAAAATAAAAACAGGATCTTCGTGGGTTATCAAAACTGTAAGGTGCATGACTACTGCAACGTCAAGCCATGTTTTAATTGTGGTAGATATAGGCATAATGGCTTTAAGTGAACAAATAATCACACATGCTTAAAATGTGCAGGTAATCATAAGACTACAGATTGTTCCGGTAATAAATTAAATTGTCCTAACTGTATCTTCAGCAATAATAAATATAAAACGCAATATAATACTGAGCATATGGCAACAGATAGCCACGCATGCAGTATCCTACAAAATAAATTAAGGAAGTTCATTGAACTTTCTGACTACACGATACAACCTGTAATACCGAGATATGTCGGTATGGCAGAAAATATTTCAAACAAGGCTATAACCATGCGTACATCTGGGATGTCTTCTACGTCACTCAATGCAGTTAACATACGTATAACAAATAGACTAAGAAAAAAGGATTAACTAATGGCGCAAGAATTCAATTTTGAAGACATACATAACATAGAACGTGATGCAGAAAACATCAGATCACTCAACAAGAGCATCTTGAAAAAAAAGAACTTAATTCTCTGTGTAAATATAAGCAGTTTAAATGCGAATTACGAAAAATTAGAATCATTTATTGAAAGCTTGGTAGTAAAACCAATTATTATAATATGTACGGAAACATGAATCTTACAACATCCTCAATACTATCAACTACAAGGATATAAAAGCTATTACAATGACAATAAAATTAATAGGGCTGATGGAGTCATGTTATATATAAAAAACAATATACAGGAAAAAACTAAAATAGAAGTAATTGATAGATTGAGTGTTGTAAGTTCTGATACTTTTCTAGAGTCAGGTGATGTAATCAGGATCTCTGCTATGTACAGGTGCCACGATGTATCGAAATCTGGGTTTACTAATTCAGTAAGAAAATTCCTCGCTAAACTGGTTAATATAAAAAATCAATGTATATTTGGAGATTTTAATATTGATATAAGGGAAACTAATTGTGACAAAATTGGTTTAGCTGAAAAGACAATCGCTCAAGAATTTCTGAATAATTTTTTTGAAAATGAATATACTCCATTTTTTAGAGGAATCACAAGACCATCTCAGAACAGTGAGAACGGTACGTGTATAGACAATTGCTTCGCCAAAGTAAGAAATATTGAGTTGGAGTCTTTTAAGTTAAACATACCGTTTAATGATCATTATCCACTCTTCATAAGTATTAATAAATTCAAAATACAAAATGATTACAATCAATCAGCCTGCATTAACTATGGTAAGTTAATAAATATTACAAAAAGAGTTGAGTGGGACTCATTGTGACAAATATAAATGATCCTAACCAAGCTATAAATTAATTAATAAGTATGATACAAGGCTGTGTTGAAAAAGCAACTGATAGAAAATATACTAATATAAACAACAAAGATACACTTCCTAAGAAAAAATGGATTACGAAAGCAATATTAATATCCTGTAAAACTAAAGAGTTGTTATATAATATATGGAAAAAGAATCCAACAAATATGAAATTGAAAATGGATTATAAAAATTATGAAAAAATTTTGAGTAAGGTAATTAAAGATGCTAAGTATAAATACGAAAATAATGCCATTAGAAAATGCAGTGGTAATTCAAGACAGTTTTGGAGCATAATAAATGATAAGTTAGGGGAAAAAAAGAAGCAAGGAGGATCACTTGATAGTATAATAGTTAATGATCAGAAAATTGATGACAAGACCACTATTGCGAACACTATGAATGAATATTATTGTAATGTAGGATTAAATTTAAGCAATAAAATTAAAAAATGGACTTAGAACAATTGAAACTGCCAGTTCGAAACAATTACTCAATTTTTATAAATCCAACTAATATGTGTGAAATTCAAAATATAATTATTGCAATGAAAAAAAAGGCTGGTGGAGTAGATAATATTAGTGCAATAACTATCAAATCTTTATCGAAACATATATCAAAACCGTTAGAGTATATATTTAATCTATGCATACAGCAATCAATCTGGCTTAATGCACTGAAAAAAACAGATATTGTACCTATATATAAATCGGGAGACAATAGTTGTATTAGCAACTATAGACCAATATCGCTAATTTCTAACATTGCCAAAATACTTTAAAAAATCATATACAATAGACTTTATAACTTTATCATAAAGCACAAAATAATATCTGATAGACAATTCGGCTTTCTAAGACAGAGAGGAACGAAGGATGCTCTCAATTGTCTATCAAATATTATATATAGAAACCTAGATAAAAGCAAACCGATTATAACTGCGTTCTTAGATCTGACTAAAGCCTTCGATACTGTGGATCACAGTATACTGCTGGACAAATTAGAAAGATATGGTGTAAGTGGAGAAGCATTAAAATTACTCAGCAGCTATCTATCTGATAGGAAACAATCTGTAAAGATAAGTAACTGCAAGAGTGAGTACAAAAAAATTATGATAGGGGTTCCACAAAGAACAATACTTGGCTCTCTATTTTTCATATTATACGTGAATGACCTACTGATAGATATGCAAAATGAAACAATATTATCTTACGCTGATGACACAGTTATCATCTCATGTGATAACTCGTGGACAACTGCGCAAGAGAAATTAAATGAATATCTTCGTAAGGTGGCAATATGGCTAAACCTAAATAAATTATCACTCAATGTAAATAAAACCGTATATATTGCATATGGCAATTACTGTGATAGTGTGCCTAGCACCTTAAACATCAGAATTGGCGATAATGTAATAAATAGAGTAGACAGTTGTAAATATTTAGGTTTAATAATAGACTATAACATGAAGTGGGATAAACACATAAATTATATTATAAAAACAACAAGATATTTAATGTTTATTTTTGCGAAGCTAAAGAAATTTATGGATAGTAAAACGCTAATGTTACTATATTATGCCTTCTTTCAAAGTATTACAAACTATGACATCATTGCATGGGGTGGGGCTTATAACAATTACTTAAATTTAATTCAAGGGATACAAAAGAAAATACTTCGAATTATAAATAAAAACTGTTATATAGCAGAGAACCAAACTCTAAGTATAAGGCAAATGTTTGAACTAGAGTGTATTGTATATCATTATAATGAATTAAGAGACAAAAACATGGCGGGAGGGAAAGGACCTCCCGACAAAGGCACGAAAAGTTTTTTGAAGTGCCACAGTAATTGTGAAGCTACCACGGTTATCTGTATAGTTTGTGACGGTGCTTTTCACCAGAGTTGTGCTCGACAAAAAAACCTGATATTTATAAGTGATAGATTGGTGATTTGCCAAGATCATCCCAAGTTAACCTCAAAAGTTGATGAAAGTTTACTAAGCGATTCGGCCAGATTTTTTATTGCTACCATTAAACTGAAACAATCTGAAGAAATAGAGGGATATACTAGCTGAACTATCAAATAAGTCTCGTGAACTAAATGCTTCAATTAGAGATTTTGAAGGCGAATGTAAACATCTTAATAAAGAAAATGAGCTTTTAAGGCAACTGAACAGCGAATTGGAAGAAAAGAATGCTATGTTGCGAGATTCTCTAAACCAGGATATTTTTAAACAGTCAAAACGACAAACTAACTCTAAAACCTATGCTGAGATTGCAAGTAGTACCAAGCCGCAACCTAAGCGCATCCCTAAAATTATCATTAAACCTAACAGTGATTGTACAAAAATGGAAATCAAAGAGTGCATTGCCAAGTATTTAATTAAAGAAAAAAGCATTCAAACGAATGATGTCTACTGTCTAAAAAAACGTAACGAGATAATGGTGAAGTGTATCGATGTTGAAAGTGTAAACAAGACTGAAAAACTGCTGAAAACCAAGTTAAGTGACTTATGTGTAATAAAACTTGAACAATTAAACAACCCAAAAATCAAAATTGTTGGAATAGAAAACTGTTCAAATCTTGACCTCAAAAGCATTGAAGAAGACATCAATATCAGAAACTTTCCTGATTTTGACTCTAAATTAAATGTTTTACACATGTATACGAATAGCAAAACTAACCTCACTAGTGTACTAGCTGAAGTTACCTCTGAAGTATACAAATATATCAGAGAAAGTAAAAACAAAATCTTTGTCGGATGGCAATCTTGCAGAGTATTCGACCTAATAAACATCAAACCATGTCTGAAATGTGGGAGATTTGGACATAGTACTGTTAAATGTACTAATCAATCTACTTGTCTCAGATGTTCACAGAAGCATAAAACAATTAGTTGCACCAGTACCACGCTTGCCTGTCCTAATTGTAGTTTCAGCAACTCCAAGTTTGAAACCAATTACAATACCAATCATGATGCTACGGATTATAATATGTGTATTATATTAAAAAACAAAATTAAGAAATACATTGAGACAACTGATTATCCGGCGCAACCTAAGTTACCGACGGTTAAACCAATACCGATAAATTACCATATGGAGATAAATAATCAACTTGATAATATCTCGAACGCAAGTGATCTACACAGTGACCATGATCAATCCACTGAAGCAAACCTACGCATTCAACAAGTTTCTGACAAACAACCTATAAGGAATCAACATCAACATGCTGAACAAAATCTACAAAAACCTAGGAATCAACTACCAACTCGTAACCAACAAAATTCATCCAAGACTAAAACGACTGCAAAATCTGGTAAGACTAGGTAAAGTTTTATCTCTTTCCAGTAACTGGTCTTAAATTTAAATTAATTGAATTATGGATTTTGAAATTTTGGATAAAATAAACAACGATTCTATTATCATGGAAAGAGTTTTCGAAACGACATCTAGTCTTAACAAAGCGCTGAACAACAAATCAGACTTCATAATGCATGTAAATATTCGTAGTATGTTAGCTAACTTTGATAAACTGAAAATTTTATTTAATAGCTTAACTATTAAACCATCGATTTTAATATGTACTGAAACTTTTGTTCAAATTAATCACAAGATGTTTGAGTTAGATGGATACAAAAGTTACTACAATGATAGCCATCTTAATCAAAATGATGGAGTTATAGTCTTTGTTGATAGCAATATTGTCCATGAGACCAAAATTATTGAGTGTGGTAGGGCAAAGTTAATCAACGTTCATATTAGGTTAAGTAATAATAAAGGAATTGATATATCCTCTGTTTATAGATCTCATGGAATTCCTAAGAGGGAATTTATTTTAGCTCTTAATAATTTCTTAAACAAAAAAAGAAATGTTAAAAATCATCTACTAGTGGGGGATTTTAATATGAATTTACTTGATACAGAAAAGGATAGCCAGGGGTTTCTCTGTAACTTCCTGGACAAAGGATACATACCAGGCTTTCTGGGTATTACCAGGCCTTCGATTGGAAGTAGCAAAGGATCATGCGTTGACAACATTTTCATAAAAACAGATAATCTAAAAACTGTTACGTTCAAACTTAAACACTCTCTAACTGATCACTATCCAATATTTATTACTCTCGAAAAAATGAGAACTAAAAATTTTGAGCCCATCAAATTTATTGATTATAAGAAATTAACTAATGTTGCTAAGACTATAAATTGGAATATAATTATGTCAATCCATGATCCTAATAAAGCATCCGATAAACTGATAAATGATATCAGATTCTGTATTGAACATGCTACAATTATAAAAAGAAATGTGAATCATAAGCCCAGAAAGACCTGGATAACTAATGCTATTATGCAATCATGTGCCACTAAAGAATTACTGTATAACATATGGCGTAAAGACATTAATAACAAACAGCTCAAGCTTAAGTATCTCACTTATAACAAAGTTCTGAATAGGGTAATAAAAGATGCTAAAATAAAGCATGAAAAGAACATAATCGAAAGTAATGTAAACAACTCAAAAAAATTATGGAGTATTATTAATAACAAAATAGGGAAAAATAGTAAAGTTAATGATAGTATAAGTTATATTAAAATAGATGATAGTAAGATTTTTAATAAGGCTGAAATAGCTGATTGTATGAATAATTTTTTCTGTGAAATTGGTCATAGGTTAAGTGCCAAGTTTGACAAATCTACTAATAATGCGAGAAAAATGCCCGACATGAACAGTAATTCCATTTTCTTAATTCCAACGAATTCTGTTGAAATTTTGAATATCATAAATAATATGAAATTTAAAAATGGTGGAGTCGATAAGATTAACACCAAAACTCTGAAGGTTTTGAGTAATTTTATTGTTAAACCGTTAGTTTTTATTTTTAATTTATGTATTGAGAAAGCCATCTGGCCAAACGCATTGAAAAACGCGGAGATAATTCATGTACATAAGTCAGGAGAAAGGCATAATATATCTAAATACAGGCCTAAATCTTTAATCTCCAACTTGGCAAAGATCCTGGAAAAAATTGTATATATTAGAATTATAGATTTTATTGAAAAACACAATTTGATATCTGATCAGCAGTTTGGCTTTAGGAAGAATACTGGTACTAAAAATGCCCTAAATTATTTGGTGAATACTCTCTATAATAATCTCGATGCGAGTACTCCTACCATTGTTACCTTCTTGGATCTTGCTAAAGCTTTTGATACTGTTGATCATGATCTTTTAATTGAGAAACTTTACCACGTTGGAGTTAGAGGTCAGGCACTTGATTTGCTGCGAAGTTACCTCAATGATAGACTGCAAAAAGTTAGAGTAGGAAATGACGAGAGTGCTAGCAAGCTAATAACAATTGGGGTTCCCCAAGGTACTATCCTTGGTCCTCTCCTATTCCTGATATACATAAATGACCTTTTAAAAGTAATCCCTTCCAAAGCCATTTCATCGTATGCTGATGATACTGTCATAGTATCCCCTGGGTCTTCATGGAAAGATGCCCAGGATAATATGAACAGTTATCTAATAAAAGTAGATGCTTGGTTAGCGAGTAATAGATTATCCCTGAATGTTGATAAGACTGTCTACATGACTTTTGGAAATTACTGTGATAGCCTGCCTATACAGTCTTGTGTCAAAATAAGAGATAAAAAACTAAGTAGAGTCGAGAGCTGCAAATACCTAGGGATTATTTTCGATTATAACCTAAGATGGGATAAACACATACATAATATCATCAATAAAACCAAGTACCTAATTTACATCTTCTACAAGATCTTCCAGTACATGTCAACAGAAACTTTGATGTTGATATATTATGCCTTTTTTCATAGCATATTCTCTTACGGAATTATTGCTTGGGGAGGTGCATATAAGTCTACTAGTTACCTACTTCAAAATTTGCAGTTTAGGATATTAAAGATTGTAAATAAAAATAAGTTTGTACAAAAAAATCCTATGAATATAGCTAAATTATTCGCATATGAATCGCTACTACTACACTACTGTGATCTTAGAACTAAATATATTAACTCTAATAGCATTACTAGAAATAAGAACTTAACTATACCCAAATTTAATAAAAGGGTTAGCAACAAAATGACCTATCTTAAGGCTATATCTGTATTCAATGATCTCTCGAATGAACTAAAAACTGTTAATATTGTAAATAATTGGCAAAAGAAAAAACTAAAAAATTGGATACTTTTAAACTACACGTAATTTAGTAATTTTTTGTCAGTTATCTTTTGAATTTATCTCAAATATTTTATATATTTTCACCGTGATACAGTTTTATTTACTGGAGGCCTCACTTGGCAACGTGGTCTTTAGACCATGTTGCTAAGTTTATATTTTTGTTATAATACTTATGTAAGATTTTAGTTTTAAGGTTATTAAGTTTCTAAATTTTGTAAAATGCCAGTCCTGCCCACAGGTACCTACGTGTACCTCTGCAGGTTTTTGCAGATGTTACTTAGATGTAAATACTCTGTAAATACTTTTCTGGTCAATAAATAAATAAATAAAAATAAATAAAACAGATACATAAGAAGTACAAACAAGACACGAAACAAAAATCTACCATTGCCTAAAATCGATAAAACGGTAAGCAAGAAAAGCAGTTATTTTGTGGTTGTGAGTGTATTTAACACGCTATCGAATGATCTCAAAGACCTAGCAATAAGTAAAATCTCTATGAAAAGAGAATTAAAGAGGTTTATAAAAAAGAATTAACTTTTGGATGTTATATAGTTTTTTTAAATATTTTAATATTGTTAACTTGCTATGAAAAGGAAAAAGGGCATGATAGCGTTAAATGCGTTACCTTGGCTCTGTACTTTTAAGTATATTAGTATTAGTGATTAAGTATGCCATTCCTATGTACAGACAACTGTGTTTGCCTTTATAGGATGCCTTTTAAAGGGCATATGTATATGGTATTAAATAAAAATAAATAAAAATAAAATACATTATAATATAATATATTATATCTATTACAAAAATTAACTTAATTATCCACTGACTTAGAAAAATTATGATCGAGTCTATGATTTATGTTATAATTTTTTGCAAGAGACATAATATATTTACGATTCCTCGACTTCGATAGGAATATTTGTAACAATAAAATTAATTTCTGTCCTTTTTTGGAAATGATCCAAGTAACGCAATTTATTTGTATAAGCAAACATGTATTTAAATAATTTATCACTAAGCTTTGAATTTTTAGTGCCTTAATTTTAGATAATTTGTTCATATTTCTGTAATATAATTTTGTAATTTCTTGTAATCACGGAAGTAATCACGTCATGAATTGATCGATATACTCATGTAATTGTTCATGTAAGTATCCACGTGAGTAACCACGTGAAAACTTTCATCAGTACTCACGTGAGTTTTTTCAGCAGGGCATATTGGCCTTAATCGTTGCAGGTAATAATGCAATCTTCAAATATATTAATATTATATGACAAATATAATACACTATAAGTATATATATTATAACGAGCTGACTATCGTACTCTCGTTATGTCTCTCTCCCTCAGTACAACACATATATATATACATATGTATAAATATATATTATGTACATTCTTTCAGCAGCAAGGTAAGTGAGAAGACCGCGAGAGGGAGAGTGGGAGAAAGCCCACGCTGGTCTCGCCGCCGCGAGGAAAGTTCGATTCATTCTGCCGAAGAGTACAGTCGAACGTTTTCGCTTTCTTCATTGTGTCGGGAACCCTCGTGAATTTTGCGTGCGCGAAACCCGCGAGATTGCCTCTAGCAAGCCGTGTCCTGGTGTGTCGCCGGTGTTATCACTCTGAGGGCAACTTCACGCCGCGTGTCCGTTACGAGCTGAGCGACTGCTGCCGCTCGTCTTCCCGCCGTAGTCGGACGCGCACTCAAGGCCACGAGGCATCCAAGCGAGACAGCACGGAAGCGAATGTAAGTACCTGCTCGATCGCTGATCTCTCTCTCTGCATTAGGCTTCGCTTTGTCTCTCTCTTGCCTTGCGCCGCTACTGTATTTGGCTGGTTTTACAATACACGAACATAATTCTAAACTCCACCTGCTCTTTGTGATTTCACGTCTGACTCTCTGCCTTTTCCCCGCGCTCACCCCTCTCGAATATGCGTTTACTTCATCCGCGATTAAGCTACGCAGCATAAGCACTCACGAGGCCTCCGCGGGCTCACGTGCTCAAGGACGAGCACGTATAGCATACTGCGCTACGGGCCACGCTTCGTATAGCCTTCAAGAAACCTGCAACGAGCTGCTGCATCAATTCCTCTCGATACTCTTTAGATCAGTATACTCGTTACTGATCCTTTATACACGGTAGTAAGCACCGTTATAATATACAGCCATATACATGCTTATTCCTAGCTGAAAGAATCTATGAAATCTCATACAAGAAGAAGTATACAAAACCAGTACAAAAATTACATATGCATCCATATATTCTTCAGCTAGAATGCAACGTCATTTTTTAAATGGTAGCGAATAACTATATTTGTATTGACGGAATTGAGGAATTTTTACCTAACCTCAACTAATATTTTTAAATGATAATTAGTAACATAGTCTTAAATATTATAGCAACAGGTTTGGTCAAACATCATTCACCGTAACAAATGCGTTGATATCAAAATCAAACTGGTATTACTTACAACAACAAAAAACTTGATATATTATTTTGATACCTTGAAACCAAACCAATAAAAATACAAAATTCAAGTCTTCTGGGTATGAAAGTTTTTAAACGAGAAAGTCAGAAAGAATACAAAATTTTAAAACAAGTTATCGTAATCATCAAAATTTCGCATTTTTTTTTCATTCAAAAACTGTTATACCTAGAAGGTTGAAATTTTGTATATTAATTGGTTTAATGGTATTAAAATAACAAGTTATTGTCTTTGCCGTAAGTGATACCAGTTTGATTTTTATATCAACGCCTTTAAATAAATTTAACGTCAAAGCCATGAAATTCAATATGAATAAAGCTATCTTGGACACAGGCTATCTTGCTGGCTATCTTGTCACACAAATACCACTTGTTACATTGTAAAGTTTGATACAAGAAAGGTATGAAAGAATAGTATATGGCAGTGAGTAGTCTGATCATTTTATAGATGTGCATATAGGGGTTAGATTGCCACTCTTAGTATACAACTTTTAAAACTTCACTTAACTAATGATAAATTGTGTATGTAGAAAACTGAAGTAGATTTTCAATTCAATGTAACTTAGAACATGAGACGCGTCAATTATTATTATTATTTCAATTTTTAGATTTTACATTATTTTACATTATTTTATATTTATTTTATATCATCAAGGGGGTCTGAAAGTCAGTTTTAAATTCCAATTTGGCGCCACAAAACAGCAGACAAAAATAACTATTTTGCTTATAACAAATAATTAAAATAAAATGACAATAAATCATAACATACTTTCACTCCGTAATCTAGAAATTCATCAATTTATAAAGTTTGAAGTTTTTAAATAAAAATCTCGCCAAATCAAGTTTGAATTTCGTGATTTTTAAACATTAATCAAGCTTTATTGGCGAGATATTTATTTATAACCTTCAAACTTTATAAAATTTGAAATAATTTCAGTAATTTCCTCATAATTTTTGGATGCATAAAGAATTAAAGGAGCATATTTTGCTGGATATTTCCTTTTAAGTCAGGTGATGAAAAAATTTATTTTTTTGGACTTTAACTTAGGCTGGACTCCTTCAATTAAAATTCTTACGTTAGCCTTATTTCATTTTGTATATTATGTACCTGCAAACAAATTACGATCTGTAGTTTTAATATTATAAAGATTGTTCAGTTCATTGAGAATCATTGTTCAGTTCAGATATATTCTCTTCGCCAAAACGGGGTGAATAAAAATATCATGTCATACTATGCTATCTTAGCATTCTTATCGACGTTCTTTCACACCTATTTTTATATATTGATTTTTTTTAAGCAATTGTTTGCATAAATAATTTTAAAAATATTCAATCATTTTTTATTATTTAAAAATAAAATTACTTGACAAATTTTTGTTCATTACTTTTTTTTATTTTCCCAATCTGAATCATTGTATTTTGAACATAGAATCATATTAGTAGCGGTAGCTTCGTATTATACTAAAAAAACTTGTAAGTATGTCGATTTATTTTTATATTGACTTTTTTTATTATTAATTTAGCTAAAGACCTTTTTCAGGTTCATACGTTCAACTTCAAGTAAATACTGAGATGGTATCATCAGATTTTGTATTAATTAAGTAAACTAGTGATAACTAATAACTTAGATTTGGTATAATTTGTGATACATTTTATTATAATTTATTATCAAGTTCTTCTATAACTTTTTCAAGCGAATGATTCTAATCATCATTAAATAATGTTTTGAAATAAATGTTTTTAAATTGTTTTTGTACCTTGATACAAATCTATTTTTCATTTTCAACTTTCAAATTTTTATTCAATTTCGTGTCAAATATACCTTTTATATTGAAATCATTTTTACCTGTGCCTGTTAATTGGATTTTAATACGCGTATTTGTGTAATTTACTCCTGGAGTAAACTCGTCGTCGTATCTGTTCGTTCGATTACACTTTTTACATCCTCATCTTTCTCTTCGTTTAGGTCTCATTCCTTCTCACGTTCGTTCTCTTCGTTCCCTTCGTTATTTTCGTTCTTGTCGTTTTTTGGGACTATCGTCATCACCATCTTCTTTCCATTCTTTTTAGCGTATAGCACGGCATCTAAGATCACTCGTAGTTCTTCACTGTAGATGTCCAGTTTTTCTATTCTGTACTCTTGGCCACTGATTGTTTAACATCAGACGTTATCTTCTTTAATAAGAATCGCCAGCTGCTCTCTGGGATGTTTTTCCTGGAAATTTATCTTGCAGACGTAGTTTTTCAAAAAGGTTTTTAGTATTAAGTCGTCTAGACAGATACAATTTTAATTTATACTGGCTTCGCTCGCAATTTACAAATTAATTGTAATGATATTCAATTATTTGACGTGTCATTATTAAATATACTCTTAAATATTAGATGTACACTCGATGGTAGTTAATTCTTGTGAAACGTTTTGAAATTGCTTCAATCCGATTGCCTGATTAATAAATGCTAACCAATAAAAAGCACGATTTCAAAAACGTTCCACGAGAATTAATTACCGTCGAGTATAAAAAAATATATTTAATACAGACAACTTTCTATATAAGTAGTTATAGCAACTAGTGCACTGGGCCGGTTTTAAATTTATAGAATAAAATAGAAATAAAGTGCTCTTTATATAAAAAAAATGATGATATAACGATTTTTGTCATTTTATATTTACAAACACATAGCTGAAAAAAAAGTGAATCATCTGAACCAAATCTGCACATCTTGTGATATGCATGAATACATACAGCATTCGAGTGATAAATTCAATTTTATTATCTTAAATTTCCGAAACTTTAATGTTTTATTAACAAGGAATGCATTTTACAAGATCTCTCTCTCTCTCTCTCTCTCTCTCTCTCTCTCTCTCTCTCTCTCTCTCTCTCTCTCTCTCTCTGCTGCTCTCTCAAGCTTGCGTGGAGGGAGCATATTACACAAGTGTGTAAGCGTGCTCACACACTGATGTACAGGCTTTACTTTTTCAGGAAAAGCACCAATCTCAGGTTGCGCAAGCACTTAGTGCAGGCCCTCCTGTTTCCTCTTATAGACTACTGTTCCCTCGTATACTGTGACCTGACGCAGGAACTCGACCTAAAACTTCAGAGGCTCGTGAATACAGGAATTCGGTACATCTATGGTGTAAGAAGAGATGAGCACATTTCCCCATACAGGCGGGAGTTGCAGTGGCTAACCACTGCCGGACGCAGGAAGTATTTCACTGTTTGTTTCCTAAGAAAAATGTTTAACACAGCCGTACCATCATACGTACTGGCATACTTTGACTTCCGCGTGACACTTCGGCCTGTTAGGGGGGAGGTGATGCCTCTGGATATTCCGACATTCGCGACGGAGACGCTGAGGAACTCGTTTCATATCAGCGCCTCATACCTATGGAACAACCTGCCATCTCACATTCGTAATACTACATCTGTCTCAGGTTTCAAGAGACTAGCTAAAGAGCACTTTCTTGAGCTTGAAAACACAAACACCTGAACTCGCTTGTACACATTCACTCAAACGCACACACACACGCCTGTACACACTCACGCAAACGCACACACTCACACACTCTCGCTTGACCCATCTTCACATTATCATACTTTCACAATACACTCTTTTTTGCTGTACTACTATTGCTGCTGTATACAACTTATCGTACAACATATTGTACGTCAAATAAATCTAAATAAATCTAAATCTAAATCTCTCTCTCTCTCTCTCGTGAGTACAGTTGACAGCTCTGCTGATCCATCATTTTTCTGTACTGCTTTTCTGCTGCTTCTTGCCTTCGGGCCCTCTTCTGTTTTAGATAGTTGCACGCTCCTTTTTGAAACCTTCACGCCAATACATAAATCGGCTTGGCTTGTTTCCTCACTTGCACGGCGTCTCTTTCTCTACGCAATCAACATCGTGGCGACATCTGCTGCATCGTGGGAGAACTCTCAAGGCGACTTCACACTGATCGAGGTCGGTACTTTCACGCTCTTTCCACTAACACTCCATTTAGCCGTAAGAGTCACAACACCTACTCTTTCACTCCGTCGATAACTTAGCATCATCCTACAAATATCTGCCTTACCGACTGCTAGTAAGTTATCGACGAAAAATGAGTGCAAACTGCGGGAAGAGTGTGGAAATGCCTTTTCAGCCATGCAGCAGCTGTAAACAACCTATACAGCACAAAGATCCCAAAAAGTATGAATTTTGTGGTCTGCACTACCACTTCAGGTGCCAAACCACCATTAACATCAAAACTATCGTGGTGAACGGCAGGCAGATTATAGCCTGTCCCTCATGTGTAGACAACAGCAACGCCAGGGGTGCCAAACTGAGGACTAAATCCACCTCTGCCACAACAGCAGCAACGGGAGTAACTGCATCAACAACAGTAGCAGGCAAGAATACTCCCAAA
Organism: Nasonia giraulti; assembly: GCA_016647725.1. NCBI lineage: Eukaryota > Metazoa > Arthropoda > Insecta > Hymenoptera > Pteromalidae > Nasonia > Nasonia giraulti. Next base: position 18,557 of record QLYP01000615.1, read on the forward strand.
CAACAGCAGCCGGTGAACATGAAGACGAGGTCAGCACCACCATCACCCAACACGTCGAGAAATCCCTCACCAACCCGCTCGGCCGGAGTAACAACCTACGCCGTCCGTTGAGGCTGCTTTGAGGGACATTCGCGGAGCACTGGACGACATACGTAATGCTCAAATGGAGGCCCTCAAGACCCAGAACATCGTGTCGGAGAGGATTTCTAAAATTGAGCAGCGTCTGGGTCCGCTGGAGAAGCGACTCAAGGCCCTCGATGAGCTGCCTGCACTCAAAATTCGCATATACAATGTTGAGTCTACCATCACTGAGCTGCAGGCACAAATCCAAGATCTGTCATCGAGGAGCCCGACGATGCAGCAGGACAACGGCAGCACTGTGCCCAATACTGCGGAGATTTGCAACCTATGCAGTGAATTGGCCGAGGTCAAGAGGCGCCAGGAGCAGACCTCGAACTGTGAGGTCGTTGTCACAGGTTTGCACTAAACCCGTGAAACCTCGCTGCATCTCCTCACTTTCTCAGTTGTAAACGCGCTTGACCCCACGGTCCTTAGAAGAGACGTAGCATCCGTCAGGACCATGAGGAGGCTTGATGCTACAAACAGCTCCACCAGGGGTGACGGCAAACTGCCACCACTAGCCGTTACCCTATCTTCAAGTGCGCCTGCACGCTCGATCGTTATCGCCAAAGCCCGGAAACGCAAGCTACACACCAGCAAATTGGACGCTACCTTGCTGGAGGAGGCTAAAGCTCTGAGTCCTGACCATCAAGGGCTCATAAACATCAACGAGCTGCTCCCCTCGGACATCCATAAGCTGCGTACAAGGGCTAGGCTGGAGGCCAAGAGGAGACAGGACTGCCGAACGTTCGTTAGAGAAGGGAGACTCTACATGCGCTGCAACGATGACAGCGAGCGAGCTGCCATCATCAACACGGACACCGAGCTGGAGACATTTTTAGCCCGGTTTCCGCCCGCTGCCAACATCGTCCAACACTGAGGCTGCAACATACACACATCATTCCACCACAACCACCATCAAGCTCATCTGCCACGTCTTCATCTGGTTCTAAGGTATGTCTGTCCGAAGGTCTACGAGTCTGTCACTTTAATGCAAACTCACTTACGGGTCACATTGAGATGATCAGGCTTTTCTTATCCAGTCGCTCTCCATTCCACGTAATAGTTGTTACTGAGACCTGGTTGAGCGACAAGGTAACGTCCATCCCTTCACTGGACGACTACACTGTTAAAAATCGGTGATTGAAAATTCAACAAAATGTTCTTGAAGTTTTTTCCAATCACGTAATTGAAAATTTCAACCACATTCTACTTAAAAATTCATTGACAATTGTTGAAAATTCAAGTATTTTTTAATAGAATCCTTGTACGCTTAATAATGATATTGTTGTTTTAATTTCTGTTGGAAACGTGCTTAAAAAACACTATTTTTATAAGAGTAATATTTATGTATTGCAGAAAAAGAATACATAGTTCAATAAATAAATATTAAATAAACAGCTTTACACAGTTACTTGCAATTAAATAGCAACGATCTCAAAAAAGTAAAAATACTTGCTGATTATTAACGGTAGTTCGAATATTTTTATACATTCTCTCGTGCTTAAATTAAAATCTCACTAATTATCTGATGTATTAGGTTGTTTTAAAAGAATCCGAAAAGTTAGACAAAGTTTTAGCTAGACTGAACACGGCACTGTTGTAGGATTTTGTCTTTTTTTCCTGGAGCAGTCTTCGTTCCTATTGGAGGGTTAAGTTTGCAGTAAAATCCTAAAACATAAATGTACCATTTATCTTCAATTTAAGAAATCTACAAATTTTACATTTTTACCTTTGAATGAATTCTAGAGTTTTTTCCAAGCCTGCTGGATACTTTTAAACAAAAATATAATAACTCAAGAATGTTAATAAAATTCCATCCAAGAAATCTGAACAGTAGATTACAGCTTTTCCTTCAAGAGTGATAGTGCAGGTGCTTTCTGAATCGTACAATGTTTTACCTATTTGAAAAAATATATAATTATTATTTCTATTTTTTAAATATATACATTTTATAAAATTAAATAATGTCTCTTACATACCTCAAATAATCAATACAGGATGATTATTATTCGCACAGGTTTCCAGAATAGCATCCTCATCAAGTGCGCTCTGTAATTAAAATTTGGAATGATTACTTTTATTGTTACTAAATTAAATTATTGTTGTAACAGATATTAATTTATATAAATAACTTATATCAACGATTTTGTATAGCAGTTCTATATTTTCTTCAAAGTATAATACTAGAAGCGGAAAAATAATAGCATTTTAGGATAATTATCTTTTCTTGTTTCAGTTGCCTCTTTGCAGTCTTGAATTATATCTTTTAGTTCTTGACTTTTGTTTCTTTTCAAAGTATGGCAAGTCTTCAGATACTGTCTTATCGGTTTCACTTTTTTTTCAAGCGAGTTTTTCCATGTCGTGTGAATACATTTTCCCATCAATTTATCAGCATATTGTATTAAACATTTGTCGTCCGTTAGAAAAGGCCACTCAGTCATAAGTAAACTAATTTCACATGTTACGTCATTAATGCTGTTGCGCTGCATTGCATAAGTCTTGTTCATTAACTCCAAAACTTCAGATTGGCCGTGATCAAATCTTTCAAAAAGCTTTATCAATTTAAGACGTTTTTCTTCTTGACTCTTAATATTTTCGTCTGACGGAAGGTAAGGGGCGTACTGCGTACAACCGTATTCGTCTTGATTCCTAGGATTATCATGCTCTCTTCTCCGCACTTCATTTTCATCTTTATCATTATCCATATTAGCTTTTCTTTTTTTGGTGCCTGTTTTATAGTTCGCACAATTTAAAATCGTTGTCCTCAGTGTAGCTATTCATCTGTATCTCTTGGTTCAAGTTTTTTTAATATTTCATGCTGTATTGACTTATCTTGGAACGTATATTTTAGGGTTTCTATAATGAGCACGTATGAAAAATACGTTTGGTTCTCCTTGTCGATTACTAGTGACTCTGGTTGTATAAAATCAAAATTTTCCTTATAAAATTGTTTTCGTTTGTAATTACTTCCTAATTTTACATTACATTTTAAGAAAGGGTCTTCGTTTATGATTTCATTCACAATAATATCGACTTTATCAGCTGATATTCCTTCAGAGATCAATTTTCTAGCTAACGATGTCATTACAATATTTGGTGATTCTCGCTGCATACTGGTTATTTCAGTAACAATAGTTTTCACAGTAGAAGCGGGAAGCAAAAGCTGGGTTTCTAATTTCAAATAGAATTGAGCTAAGTTATGTAGTGTTACGTCGGAATTAACGCAACTCACTAATATACTTACTTTTATTCGAGTTCCTATCTTCTGTTATTTATTATTCATTTAGATTTACAAGGAAATCCCTTTTGGCTACCGCAGATGCGGTCACTGCCTTCCGGGAAAGGGATCCGGATAACGAAATCACTTAGACGGGGTTAAGTTTTAAAGCAACTACTATAATGTATTTTACTCGTATTAGAGAAAAGAGAAAAGTACCTTGCAGTGTATATATGAGTGAGTGTGTGTGTGTGTGTAGAGATGCGAGCGTCAGGAGGTTGCAGCTGTGGATCCTTGTCGCTCCTTGAACCTGACGTCGGTGGTTCAGTGCGGTCAAGCTGGTGTGCGTCTCGGATCCCTTCGACTCGTTCCTCCTTCGAGCAGGTGCAGACAGATGGGCGCCTTGATGTGTCGTCTCTCTTCTTAGCGACGAGAGAGAATGGTGTGTCTCAGTGATCGTGGCACTTATACAACTTGGTACCGCGGAGGTAAAACTGTTTGTTTTCCCGAGTAATTCAACTATTTTCATAGGTCTATATTTTTCAGCGATGAAGTCTTTTTTACTGATCTTACTCGCGACTGGTAGCGATTCAATATTAACTTATAAACTGGTTTGAATTTAGTGGTCTGGCGACTTGCAGTAATTCGACTTGTAAGGCGACTTCAAGAAAACTGACGATGTGCACCCTTTTGCTCCCGGCCTTTATATACTGGAAATTCTGTAGCCTTGATTTTCCATATTTAGAAGTGCCTAATATTCTCACGACTTTCCTCTTGACTTTGCGTGACCTCGTAAAATTTTTATTACCTTGAGTTTTTAGGAAAATCGTCTTGCGACAGCTCTCCTGCTGCTTTTCGTTGCCTGCGTACTGTCATGTGTAGCTTTTCCCGATTTGTTTCGGGAGAGCGTGCTCGACCGATGCTTGCTCTCCGCATAGCTATTTTGATTTTCGTCGCTTTTCGTGAGGAATATCGCGACTCGTTTAGTGACATCTTTTTATTTCGTCGCCGTCATTTTTTTCTTGGCGTTAGCCATTCTTTCGGATGATCTTCGCCTAGAGCGCGGTTTGTCGCTACGCCTCTAATCCTATTTTTGTAGGAATACGTTGTGGTGGGAAATACTGCTTGCGGCTGCTGCGATGACGATGCTCGCGAGTGTCTAATGTATGTGTGTTTCTTGTTTCGTGCGTAAAAATTGTGTGACCTACTAAAATTGGTGTCGTAGGCGCGTAATAGAATCGGGGATTCCATTACAGTAGATACAAATCGGTCGATTCTTCTAGTGAAGGGTTTTGTTCTACTGGAGATTCCGATTGCGCATCACCATCGACTTCAAAACGTTCAGATTGATTTTCATTGTCGACAACACATTCAAGCGACTTAGTTTCAACAGAATCTGAATTTGTTTGCGATTCCTCGATTTCTGACTGTTCGTATATTTCTGAATTCTGTACTTTTTTATAATTGTTTCTATGCTGTTTAGTTAAATGACTAGTAAAAGAAGATAAAACCTTGTACTTCTTGTCACAATCTTGCATTGGGCAGGTGATTTGATCATTTTTTTTTAAATGTGTACTTTCAAATGTTTGACAAGATGAGAGAAACAATCCCACTCTTTTTCGCAAGTACTAATGCTACACACAAATTTACCTCTTTGGTCGGAATTTAATACTGTTTTTGGATTTTCTTTTTGTTTCAAAAGATTATGTGACCGAAATAAATGTTTCTTTAAGTGAGCTTCCTTTTTGAGACACTTTTCAAATCCATAATGTACATAATTATGGATATTTCGATGAAATTTAGGGTGTTGCAAATGTCTAGGCAAGGATGGTGTTTTGAAGTTACAAAGACGACAGTAGAACATAATTTTCTTTAAGATAACGCGAAAGTTAATATAATCTATTGAATCAGGTGTGCCCCTAATAATATGTAATATTCAAATTAAAATAACCTATAGTTCATGATTCAAATAAATAAACTTAGCTTATAGCTCATTTTCGCACAGAAATGGTCCAGGAGACGCAGAGGCACTGAGAAAAATTGAAGACCGTCCACTACATTTATAAGGACCATTTAGCTTTTTCGCGAATCAATTTTCAACTATACCAAAACACTTACGCTTAGCTTATGTAGAAAGACGTATAACCTTGATAATAACGTTTTTTTATCTAGTTGTTTAAAAATAATTTCACTCAGTCAGTGAGCTTCCACTTTTTATTGGCAAATCAGCAAGTTCTGTAAAAAGATATAAATAATAAGAAAATTATTAACAATATTAACTGGTATCTAATAATTTAAAAAGATTTTATGGTTAATTTTACTTGACATCGTTGTTATTCTGGAGCTTGTTAGTTGACTACAAAAAAGGATAACTTAGGCTACGTTCATCTTCAGGATATCCATACGTGAATCATCAGCCATACCTATAAAATAATTATTTATCAACTCTGCGTACATTTGTTTTTTACCAATTATTTTAAAATCAGCTATGGTACTGAAGTTTACCAGTAGCATATCATCAGCATCGAGCTTTGTAGTTGACTATAACAATACTCCAAGATATTTATACCTGAGCCATCAGCGATGCCTGTAAAATAATTATTTAATAAGTTTTCATAAAATAGTAGTTTCAGTAAATTTTAATTTTCTATTAGCATCATTTGTTCGTGTTTTTTCTTTGCTCAGTTAATTTATTTTAATCAGCTGTACTCTACTTTATCTATTATATCAGTGTATTTATTTGCTACTAATTGAAAAAAAATTTATTTATATAAGTATGCTGGCTATCTATTTATACGCTAAGAAAAAGAGGAAGGGGAAATAAACGAAAAAATTAAACTGTACATACAAACCAAAACGTGGACCCTACTAGGTATGCTTAACAACGCTTACTGTTTCAATGCATTCGTGTAGACACAGAGCTTGAAGATATGCTGACGAGTCGCAATAAACACTGCCGCTGCGAGCTGTAAGCTCACTGTAGCTGACGCTGAAGATAGTTGGCCTGACGCAGGCAGGGAGACGCTGGCCGCTGTCGCGAGACCTCCAAAAAGCGGCTTCAGAAAGCCTACGCGACGTCGTCAACTGCCGATGCTTTTGCAAGAGTATCCTTCTTATATCCTAGTAGACTCAGAGTTTAAGGATATGCTGACGAGTCGCGATAAACACGGCCGCTGCGAGCTGAGATGAGAGTGTAGGTAGTGGCGCGCGGGTAGGCTACAACTATCTCTCTCTGCTTGCTGTGCAAGATATATGTCCTGACCCGGAGACACTGCCGCGAGACTTCCAAAAAGCGGCTTCAGAAAGCCTGCGTGACGTTGTTAACTGCTGATGCTGTAGCAAGAATGTCCCTTTTGATATTCGGGCTCTCGAACCTTAACTTTCCGCTTGATGAATTGTGTTTTGGGCACGGAATTGTCCGAATAGTTCGGTCGAAACTTGCCGGCGAATGGATATCCTAATCTCTACCTAATAAACCAAGCGGTTTTATGAGCTACGGGTTCAATAGCTTGAGTTTGTCACTGATTGATTCATTGTAATTATACTTACCGTAATGACATCATTGAATGTAGAACAAAACCAAGAATCCGTTACGAACAAAGCCAAACATGCACTACTATAAAACGCTGCTGTCGAAATGGCGGTTATTTTTCGCTCACGCTTGCACTCGCGGACGGCGCTCGCGACTCGCTCGCCCGGTCAGCGGCGGCGGGCGAGCCCGACCGACGCGACATGCCGCAGCGACGACGCGCATGCGCGGTAGCGGTGTTGAACCACCTATATCAGTGCGTAGAACTGTCACACGGAAAGAACTAGTGTGAGACATGCTGAGGGACGGTGCAACTGCGCGAGCGGCGACACGTGCCCTACCGACTCTCGCGCATCGTTTTTTCTCGTGAAAGCATGCCGAATATCAGTGCATGCCAATACACCGTGTTTAAGAGCATCAAAATCAAGATGCTCAGTCGCGCCGTCTCTCAGCGTGCGTACTTCTTTCCGTGCAGCTATTGTCCGATCCCGTTTGACGATGTTGCTCGAGATGTTATTTTACAATTCATTAATATATAGGTTACGATACACATCATTTCACATTGTTTTTATCATGTCTCATAAGTATTTAAAATGGGAATTGATGCCTAATATAAGTTGGATACATCAACATTTTATAAGTTTTTTCAGTAACATGTACTTGAATTAACTTAGGAAAACCTAGCGCCGAGATATTCAATCAAAAGTTATTGAATTTAGTTTTCAATAACGCAAAATTGAATTTTCAACTATTTATTGTTGTTGAATTTTCAACCAGAAACGGAGGAGGTGTGGCCCTCTGCATACATAAATCACTGACAGTTAGCGTTATTTCATCATCTGACGGTGAATGGTCTGGCAAGCCAGGCAAGCCTGAATATCTCTTCTGTGAGGTATCGGCAAAGGGAGTCTCTCGTATCTTCATGGAGATTGTGTATCGTCCACCTCATGCTCCATTCTTCGAAGGCTCTAACTTTATAGACCAACTAACAACCCACATGCACAACTATTCCACGAAGGTCATAATGGGAGACTTCAACTCTGACCAACTTTCTTCATCTGAGGATGCGAAGTTCATCAAGGCCTTCATTGATGAAAACTCCCTTTCATCCATTCCCTATGGTGCCATGCACCACAAACAGGGTTCTGATACCTGGCTTGACTTGTGTCTAATCGACGAGCAGGATAGCCTGCTGTCATACTGGAAAACAAACTCACCTTTCATCAACGGACATGACCTTATCACGGCCACTCTCGACGTACAGATTCCACAATACGTACCTAATACATACTCTTACAAAACTTTAAAGGAATCAGCGCCGAGAAGCTAAGGGACTTTCTTAGCGCATGTTACTGGTCATCCCTCACCCCTTCATCACTCGACGAATGCATATCGACACTTAACGCTAACCTCACTAACGGCATCAATCATCTCGCCCCATTACGGACTGTGACACCAAGAAGACAACGTCACCCGTGGTTCACCACGGCTCTTCGTGACCTTGTATCTAAGAGAGATTTCAAAGAGACAACTTTCAAACAGGCTTCCGCACTGGATACAGCACTCAATCTGGCCTAATTAAGCTAACTGATGATGTCAGGGTCGGGATAAACAAAAAGAAAGTGACACTTCTCCTCCTCTTTGACTTTAGCAAGGCGTTTGACACTGTATGTCACGTCCGGCTCTTGAGAAAGCTATCCACCTTCGGATTCTCTAAGCAGGTCATCCGCTGGTTTGCTTCCTATATCCCTAGGAGAGAGCAGGCCGTCGTTGGTGACAATAGCGAGCGTTCCTCTCCGCGGCGTCTTAACTTCGGCGTCCCGCATGGCTCCGTCTTAGGTCCCTTGCTGTTCGAATTGTACATCAACGACATCGCTTTCTGCCTTGATTCCGATGTTTCCCATCTTATCTATGCGGGTGACTTGCAAATTTACAGTCAATGCCACCTCGAGGAGCTCGATTCTTTATCAAACAAGATGAGTGTTAATGCTGAGAGGATAATGGGCTGGGCTGCGCAAAACAGGTTTAAATTCAATGTTAATAAAACCAAAACAATTGTCCTGGGCTCCCCTTACTACATAAATTTACTTCCCTTAACAGCTAACACTTTCATTAATATCGGGGGTGTCCAGGTCAGCTTTGAATCCTCTGTGCGTAATCTGGGATTGGTGCTTGACTCTAAACTCACGTGGAAATAGCACGTTACACAAGTGTGTAAGAGTGCTCACTCGCTAATGTACAGACTCTACTTTTTTCAGAAAGATTACCAATCTCAGGTTGCGCAAGCATCTGGTACAAGCACTCCTATTTCCGATCATCGACTACTATTCTCTTGTATACTGTGACCTGACGCAGGAACTCGACTTAAAACTACAGAGGCTCGTGAACACAGGAATTCGGTACATCTATGGTGTAAGGAGAGATGAGCGCATCTCCACGTACAGGCGGGAGCAGCAGTGGCTAACCACTACCGGACGCAGGAAGTACTTCACAGCTTGCTTTTTACGTAAAATGTTTAACTCGGTCGTACCATCATACGTACTGGCCTTTTTTGACTTCCGCGTCACACTCCGGCCTGTAAGGGGCGAGATGACACCTCTGGAAATTCCTGCTTTCGCGACGGAGACGCTGAGGATCTCGTTCCATATCAGCGCTTCATACCTATGGAATAGCCTGCCATCACATATCAGAAACACTTCATCCACCGTCACTTTCAAAAAACTTGCTAAGGACCACTTTTTTCAACTCGAAAACACATAACTCGTACAAAGTCCACGCAAACACACACACCTACTTTCTCGCTCAATTCACTTTCACTATCGCCTCACTTTCTCAATATACATACTTTAAACATGCCTGAATCTATTATCTATTGTTTTTCTTTTCTTTTCTCACTTGTAACACTGTAAACTTATAATCGTATAATATAATGTACGCAAAATAAAACTAATCTAATCTAATCAAATCTCTCTCTCTCTCTCTCTCTCTCTCTCTCTCTCTCTCTCTCTCTCTCT
>QLYP01000615.1:28449-73875 GCA_016647725.1 Nasonia giraulti
TCTCTCTCTCTCTCTCTCTCTCTCTCTCTCTCTCTCTCTCTCTCTCTTTGAAAGAATTTTTACGCCGTGTATGTTCGGATCAATAGCTTCGTTTGCGAATTATTGCATAATTCTTTTTTCACACATTTTTTTTTCTATGGGATGTATATGTGGAAAAAAATTAGTTTAATGAGTTCTGTAATAAGCACAGGGCAAAAATTTTTCTTCCATTATTTAAATTTACATTGCAAATATGGCGACACAGATTCTAGGATTTGAAAATTTTAGGCATATGTATCTTCAATAGTTTTATATTTTTCATAGTGAACGCAGTCGATAAACTTGATTGGATTTTTCTTGGACTATATTAAATTACATTAAATATTACATCTTTGGTCAGTCTAACAGTAAAATAATCAACATAAATCGCTGAAGTATTTATCCATTACTGGTGTTATTATCTTGAGGTTGAGACATACCTTAGTGGAATATCTTTAGTAATAAAAGATGCTATTTAGAGATGTACTGTATTTTACATTTTATAAATGCCCAGAGTCCGGTGGCCTCGTCCGTTCCTCCCCCTCTCCCCGCAGCAAGGGCCCATCCGGTCGCCAACCGGCATTACTACAAGGAGCGGGATTTGGCGCTGGTGCGCTTTACCATTGTGCAGGGCGAGCCTCCTGACTGGCTAAGCCGGGTCCGACCCCCTCCAACTACTGGCGGCCCAGGAGTGCTAGTCTGGTGTTAACGGAGGTACCCTCCAGAGTCGACACGCTTACAGTCACGGGAGGACCCCCTCTTAAACGCTTCCTCCACCCCATAAGAAGGCCCTGCAGTGTGCCCCTGCACTCATTCCCAGGAGGCACCGTGACCTCATTCATAGAACATACTCGTTTATAGAGCGTCCCCACTTGCTTGGAAAGATACCCGTCTATATGGTTCCACATTCGTTGGCGATACCCGTTTATAGAGCCCCAGACTCACTCCTCGCAGCGCTCCCAGGCGAGTGTAAGGGAGTGTAAGTTTTAGTGTGTGAGTGGTTGTGTGACAGTCGCTTACCACTATTGGCGGCTGCCGCTAGAGCCTTCCTCAGCCGTTTCTGTTATAGCGTTGCTACAGAGAGCATTGAGGCGACAGAGAACGTTTCCAGCGGACGCTGCGTGGAAGCGGAAGGATAGCATTTCCCTTTTGCAGGTGTTACCCACACAAGAAGGTATCCACCGAATATGAATGTGTTTAGTATCTTTACAATTTAAAGGGATTATTATATTCTGATTCATGTACTTGTTTGAACTCTTAAAATTGAAATAAATTTAGAATCGATACAAAATATAAACGTTGAAAAAAATATAGGCTATGGTAATTGTTTATTAAATGTTTTTTTTTGTTTTTTATATAATACAAAAGTTAAGTATCAAAAAGTTAATATATCGATTATAAAATATATTGCTTAAAATTGGGAAGATTACAAGATCTATATTGAAACGGATGAATTTTATAAAATGAAGATAACAAATGCTGATTTATACAGAAGTTATATGATAGAAAATAATTTATATAAAGTTTTAGTTTCAGTTTACAGTACATATATGATAAATTCTTTATCATGTCAAAATTTTAGTAATAATGATAATACATTTGACCCTTTATTTTTAGGTCCAGTTAATGCAGGATATCATGACATTTAAAAAAATGCGAATTCTAATTTTTGGCAAAATTATAAACAAAAATACAATCAAACTTATTATGAAACATAATAAATGTTTAATATTACAAAAGTTAGCAATAAAAAACCATGATTCACGGTTTAAAAAAAAAAGAGAATATGACTTGAAGAAAAATTTAAACAATCATCGATTAATAGAGTAACTAGAGTAACGATATAAAGATAAAACTAATATGTATACAATTAGATTAACATTAAAAAAGCAAGAAAGATTTAGTAAAAAATATGAACAAAGATAGATTGAAAGTAAAAAGAAAAAAAGATCTTGTTGAAAACATGAATAAAAAAATATTGAAAGTTAAGAGAATCAAGAATGTTGTAGAAAATATAAATGAAGATAGATTGAAAAGAAAAACATTTACAGATTCAGTTAAAAATATGAATAATGATAGATTTCATAAACGTCAACAAACTCAACAAATTAAAAACTGGTACCAAGTCCTTGGCACTTAGCTTCCTCCTGTTCCGCTTTTTGTTGTTTTGTTTTAAATGTAATAGTAGATTGTGCCAACTCCATACAAGTAGCGCCTACTATTATTTTAATGAGTGCAAGGTATATAATGCATTCTGGTGCACGCATTTTCGTGCATTAAGTAGCCGTAAATTATTTATTATATTTGTAGATTTTTATTGTCATGAATTTTTTTTTAAAGTTTGACAATTTTGTTTTGGAGATATAAAATTTAAAAAATTACCTTTTTATCATAACAATTGAACGGAACGGTCAATCTAAAAAATGTTGCGGGGTAAAGTAGGCAATTTTATGCTCTTTTAGATACAATATTGTTAGATGCATTCTATAAATCATTTTATCAAAAAAAAAAGCAAAAATATTTTTTGAAAAATCGAAAAATGGCTATAATATGGCTATAAATTAGTTAGAATCATAAAAAAGAATATTTGCCGAATTCAGAAACAGAAAACATATATGCATGTAAATTTTATTACGATCCGTCGCGTAATTCTAGAATTATAACGGTATACGTACATGCACATACACACACAGCCATCCGCACGGACATTTTCTAAAAACGCATGATTCGTACTCCAAACACCTCTAAATGCGTTTCTACGAATTTTTAGCGAAACTGAAAATTTTACTATTACAAAGCTTTCTTTTAGGAGGAAGCAACAAATGTGTGCATAGAAAGATCAATACTCAGATTTTGGCGAAATGGACTATATTTGTCAATACTGTAATGCTTTATTTTAGTCCATAGAGTATTCAAAAAAAAGTTGTTGCCATAATAGTAAAGTAACATTACCTCTTTAAGTAATTATCCTGACGATTTCAAAACATTATTATATGATGATAAGAAATATAGATGATTGATTCGTTATTGTAACAGTTTTCTATTTTGTAACTTTTAAAGCCAATATTGTTAATAATTTGGGATCTATTAAATCTGTAGATGAAACTTCTCAAAAATTGTACGATGATTGGAAAACCAATAATGCTATATTAAACGAAAATGAAAATTTAGTTGAAGAACATGCGAAAATAATTTCTCAAGTTCTCTAAAATAATCTATACACAAAGAAATTGAAAAACTTGTATGAGTTAACAAAGTCACAAAATTAACATAATATCATTTATATTTCACAAGGAATATCAATTTAGATAAAGATAGATATAATAAAGATTCAACTGCTCAATGCGCAGCATTAATCGTTTTGAAAAATGGAAAGATTCCATTAGATTATGATCTATGTGTTTCTCCATAAAACCTTCCAAAAGAAATAGGTCCAACTACTATTTTAAATAAATTATCTTTACACATAGATCATATGATTTTCCCTATAATGTTTCCTTAAAATGATATAGGATGGAATCGAATATTTAAACAAAATCATAAAAATGATAAAAATTTATCTCTTTTGCAATATTATTCATATCGATTAGCTTATAGGCCTATGTTAAAATTTAGTCCTATAATATATTGTGGAAGATTAACTCAACAGTATATTATTTAAGCTTATATTATTATAGAATATTGTAGACTAAATTTTTTAAGATATTATCAGAAAAAATTACGTGTACAAAATTATCAAGGTCTTGTTCATCACGTAACAAAAAGTGCTCTTAATAATAATAAAAATTTTAAAAATAACGAAAGATTAGGTAATTTGTTCGTTTCGCCATCAACATATATAGGAAGTCCTAAAGTTTTCTTGATTCAATGACTATAATACGAAAAATAGGCAGCCTACCTAATATATTTGTTACAATAACTACTAATTCAAAATGGCCTAAATTGAAAAAACTGCTGCCAATTCTTTGGCACGTAGCTTCCTCCAACAAAATTTATAGTTACAATAGATACAATATTGTTTAAATATACAGTATAATAATGATTTTTAAAATACTTTCACTCTTAATTATTTTACTAAAGAAACAGCCGTCACAATATCAAATCATGTAATTTTCATAAAGGAATTTAAACCTCATTATTTTAAATACTATAGGGCCCTCATAACCTCACAAAATCATGAATTTTCTCAAAACATTGTGAACTTTAGTTAGTGAGTTAAAAGGTTTAACAAAAATAGTAATTTTTAGTTATACAGGGTATACAGGGTGAGAGACAAAGAATTTTAATCGTTTAAACTAAATGATTTCATAAGCTGCAAAAAGAATCTAGCCGAGATGATCAAAAGATCGATATTTTGCCACAACTTCAACTTAAATGAAGCCGACATGGCAAGTTACAGTTTCATTTATATATTTAAAACTTGACTATTTTTCATTGATCTCATTACCTTTTTAATCTATGGTTACAATTAATACATTTGATACATCATTTATTAAGTCACAATCAACTTTGAGAAATATAAGAATTGTTGTAATAAATATGTATGAAATGCTACGTGATTGTCATCCATAATAACTTTGCTGAATTCGTCAAATTCGCCTAACCTTTTATTTTATTAAAAGTTATTTTTTTAGAGATTTCAGTCCTTTTCAGTAAATTTTTTGGAGTATTTACCACCCAGACTTCGTCATAGGCTACTCTATGTATCAACACACAGTCCTCGAATGATTTTACATCTATACACATTAAACCACGAAGGGCGCCACCTATTCCTCGCCATCGGCCACACTGTACACCTAGACTCCGCCCTCGAATGACTTTTACACCTACACACCAAAAGCCACAAAGCGCAACACCTAGACCTCGTCATTGGCCACACTCTACACCTAGACACCGTGTACAAATGATCTTTACACCTAGACACAAAAAACCACGGTGCACACTACCTGGACGTTGTCATCGGCCACCCTGTACCCCTAGACGCCGTCGTTGAATGATTTTTGAACCTAGACACAAAAATCCACGGTGCGAACTACCTGGATGTCGTCATCAGCCATCCTGTACCCCTAGATACCTTCCTCGAATAATTTCCGCACCTAGACAGAAAAAACCACGGAGCGCGCTACCTAGACCTCATCAGCGGCCACCCTGTGCACCTAGACACCGCCCTCGTATTATTTATTTGCCTAGACACCAACAGTGGTAGGGTTACGATTATTCTTATCAGCTCCAATCGGCTAACTTCAGAGGGCACATCGGTACACACGTCGCTATGCGCCCTGAAGCTAATCAGCAGCTTCAAGCAGACATATTTAGATTGCCGTTGACCTCTGGTCACTAGCGCGCAGTTCGAAAATCTCTCTTCTTCCTGTTGTATTAAAAAATAACAAATGTTGAAAAGATGCCAAATGATTGTCAATAAAGCTCCTAAAATTACGCCTTAATACCTACATTATTGCAAAATTCACATTTTTTAAACGTTCAAGCCCGAAACTGCATCGTATATGGATTTTTGGGGTCGCTAAATACGAATTTGATACCAGATTTGTAAAATTATTTGTTTCAACAATTTGGTTTATGCAAATTAATGCAATATTAAATATTTGATAAAAAGGAGTGTATTACTGGGGATTTTCAGAGTGGCATCAGATTAGAAAAAAAATTGTCCAACACTACAGTCTTTCAAGATTGCGGATAACAAATGATATCCGATTGCACCGTAAATTTTAGTTATTGAATTGAAATGGCTTTGCAAGATAGAGATAAAGAGTGCAGCTATTTGGCTGCAATTAAAACTCCTAAATCTTCCTGCGCCATATGCACCACGAGTTTTAAACAAAGTAAACTTATTTGAAGAATACGCGGGCATATCAAAGGGGGACAAGTAAAGTGAATTTTAAATCTGAAACTAAAGCTTCTAAACCCACTTACCCCACGCGCAGCGAGTTTTATAATAGAATAGGTGGCACATCGGAGAAAAAATTCAAACCCAACTACCCCGTGCTCTTCGAGGTCAATAATTCATTTTAAAAACCTCTTCAGCACATCGGAGAACGGCGAGCAAAGCGAGGATAAAATCTAAAACCAAAGTGCTTAAACCCAACTACCCCACGCTCCCCAAATTTAATAAGTTATTTAAACAACACTTCGGCACATCGACGGAAGGCGAGTGAAGCGAGAAATAAATCTAAATCCAACGTGCTTAAACCCAAATACCCCGTGCTCTCTGAGGTCAGTAATTTATTTTAAAAACCTCTTCAGGACATCAGAGAACAGCGAGCGAAGCGAGGATAAAATCTAAAACTAAAGTGCTTAAGCCCAACTACTCCGTGCTCTCTAAGCTCAATAAATTATTTAAGCTACACCTTGGCACATCGAAGAAAGGCGAGTAAATCGAGAAATAAATCTAAAACCAAAATGCATAAACCCAACTACCCTACGCTTTCCGAGATTAATAATGTACTTAAAATCCTTCCAGCACATCGGAGGAAGGTGAGCAAGTGCGAGAATTAGATTAGAATCACATGTAACGGTTTAACTTTCCCCAAGAGACTTGATAGTCAGTCAGTTCCAGGATCAGGATAGGGGAAAAAAAGCGTCTGTTTTTATATTCTCAACAATAACAAAATATATTTCTTAGTTAAACAATAGCATTTGGAATCAGATGTTAAATCCCGGCTGAAACAGAAATCAATTATGCGTCTTGTTAAAAATACTTTGCCTTTACAAGTAGATTTGTATAATCTAACGCGGTTAACAATGTACAAGAACATATGCGCAATTTCGTTACAAGAATGATTCGATGTTCGCGGCTGCGGTGTATCAGTTCGGTGGCGGTATGACGGGTCGGTGACGTATTTTGAGGTTAGGAATTCATTCGGTACGGTGGAGTCGTGTGCGCACGGCTACGCCGATCTGCATGTGTCGTGTAACAACGATCTCGACCGCTCTGTGTGCGCATAGTAACGGCAGAGGGAGGCAGCAATGTATCGGAATGTAGGTTAGGATTTTACGGCGGTACCGGGTGTCGCCCACGTGTGCTCACGTAGATAAGGCTCAGTGTCGTTCGGGTGTTCCGGGTTGCCTCGTGTGCTCACGATGGCAATTCGGAGTTTCGGGTTTCGGTTCGTCTACCAAATCGTCACGTGGGCTCACGAGACGATTTCGTCGGCGTAGGTCTATCTCTTGCTGTTCCTTGTAGTAACGTGTGCGCACGATACTACCCGGAGTGAAGCTCGAGTAGAACTGCTCTTTGCGCCGCGCGATCCGCCTTATGAAGGCGCGCGGCGCAGATGTGTATAGGTGCGTTCACGGCGCACCGCGTGCACCGCTAGCGCCGTCTGGCGCGTCGTCGCTGAGTCGCTCGCCGGCTGCCGCGCTCCGTGCTCGTGCGGACTCGCCCTGCGGATGTTGCGCGCGCGCGCTCAATCCGCGTCGTGCGGATTCGGCTTTCGTTTGTTGCGCGCGCGCTCGCTGCGCATGCCGTGTCTATTGCGGCCGCCTTCACACGTATTTACATGTGCGAGACTCGTGTCTCGTCACCTCTCCCCCTCCCTTCGGAGCGCGAAAATACTCGAAGCAAAATTTCGCGCTTAGAAAAAAAAACAACTGTGCGCGACGAGAAAAGAAAAATAAATCTAAACGAAAAATAAAACTCTCTTCGGTGTTGAGTCGCGTGGTGGTGGTGGAGATGGCTGCGAGGGATTGACGACCGGTAGTGTTGTCGCAGGCGGCGGATGATGTTTCGGCGACGGTGGTGGTGTCGTTAGGTCGATTGTAGCTACAATCGTTACTTGTCGTGGGTCTCGGTGGTTCTTCCTCGTTGTAACATGGTGTGCGGTGCTCCTCGACCTCGTGCTGTTTACTTTCGCTGCCGGTTTGAGGTGCAGCAGGGGAGGCACCACGATATCGCTGATTATCCGCGGCTTTGATGTTGTTGACCGCAGATTGTCCCCTGCTGGCACCTGCATTGGCTTCGATGCCAATGCCGGTTGCGGATGCGGCGCGATTGGTGATGGAGTATAGTCCGGCGCCGATAAAGGCTCGCCCGGACTATACTCCAGTGCGTTTGCTGGGAGGTCGGCCTCCAACAGCGCAAGAATTTCGTCCAGCGTTTCAATGTCGAAGTTTTCTATATAACTGCCGACGCGCCCTTTATCGTCTCTATTTATATGCCAGCTACGTGTAACTATATGAATTTGTGAGACGATCTCGAAATTTCGCATGTTTACATTTTTTATGTGGGCGAAAATCCATTCGCGTCGCTGTCCCTTTAACTCCATATAGAAACAATTTCCCGCTTCTTTGCTGATTTGTTTTGGTCGTGCCCGGCGCGGTGCTTTCGATTTTTGTAAAGCGGTTGCGTCCACAGACTTAAGGTCCGGGTGCATAGGAGTCGACCTAGCCTAGTTCCTAGACTCTAGCGATTTTTGTGGCTGAATCAACAATAACGGCTTGTTTGGTCGCAACTTATCGGTTTACCCTGAATATGTCTTAAACTCTACAAATTCGCTTATTTTCGCCATAATCTAACTTAAACTAAAATATAATATCCTAATTTTATTCTATAAACGAAATTTCTACCTTCTTCGTCTTCTTCGGAGCTACTCCCGATTCATTCGTCGGTAGTGCGCCACCGTAGTCTTTGTGCATGGTGCCTGTTGAGCTTTCGCCTCTGGCTCTTTTTCTCCCGGTTGACTAGGCTCATAAATATTCGAGCATGAACGGACCCTAGGATATTCATGCCGATGATCCAGTGTGGTTGTTGTTCTGCCACTTCTGCCCAAGGACTCGTCACTACGAAGCCCTTTATTTTTGTTTGGACTAGTAGAGTCTTTTGGATGATGCTGCTGGTATGGCTGGCGAAACGAAACTCGATTGCTGACTCTGCTGTTATTGCTTCGGCCCCATGTTCCAGACAATATTCCGCGGCCTCTGGGCTCAGGGTGGAGATTCGGGCTCCAGTGTCGAAATTCTTGTCCTTATAGCGATATCTCTACCGACAGGAGGGCGCTTCTGACTATCCGGTTATCCATCATTCTTGGCGTTGCACAGTGGGCCAGAAAATCAAGAAAGTGATCACGGGCTGTCTTCACTCGAAGAAATGCTTGAAAAAAAAATTCAACGGTAGGAAAATCTTCGTCAGAATGCCTAGTTTCCGAATCCGTTTCCCCCGAAACCCGCGGACGTCTATATTTTTTGTCCCACCTCAAAACCTGACCTCATTTTTAGAATGTCCTTTTTCGATTTTACCGATAATAAGTATTTTACATTTTTAACCTTAATAAATGAGATGTGGGCACAGTATTTACTAGCGTGCACTTATATACTATATATAACAAAAATATATATGTATGTATATATAGGTCGTTCATGGTCAAACCAAAGATCAAAAATTTGTTGCTTCTTCAACCTACGGTAAATATGTTCCAGAAACAGTTTCCAGTGCACCTGAATTTTTTCAGATTTTTAAATTACTTTTTACCAAAATGGTAGGGAGCCAAAGATGTCAATTTTGGCAATAATTGGGTTTTCAGCACTAATTAATTCATTCATAGCTCTTCAGGGAAGCATTTTTCACTATAAACATAAATATAATTTTTTTTGGAAAATTTTCTGAATTTTTTAATAAAAGTACCCTTAAAGCCATATATATATATATATATATATATATATATATATATATATATATACATATATATATTATATTAAACATTGTTTACTATCTTAATATTTCAGAGTTTAAACACTTTGAATAAGTAAAAATTTTTTCGAAATTAAACTTTTCCGACGTTTTAAGATTTATACACTATTGAATAATCTTATGTTATATGTTCTTAACTTTTTAAGTAAGGACTTACTCAAGACCTTAAAGTAGATATTGCTTAAGATTATATCCATGATATTATCAATTATTTTGAAACAGAAACTGACATAAGATGTTACATAAGATTTTGAGTAAAATATTGAAAAAAAACTTTTTTTCTGCGATGGTAACCAAATCTTACATAGGATCTTGTGTGAATTATTTTATAAATTCGCTGTTGAAGATAAATATTCCTATATATGATCTTAGGCTAGATCTAATGCAATATATGATATATTATTGGTTAGGAAATTATTAATGAATGAAGGACATTTCAAAATTGTACAAGTATAATATCCATATAATAAAATAAAGTTTTAAATTTTAACTATAATCATTAAAGAAAATAATATGGTATATGATGTTCTGTAGGCAACAGTAACCTATATTGTATCTTTTGAATTCTTAGGATCTATTTTTTATCTACCTTCTGGTCAACTTTCGGATTCATCTTCTGATTCATATTCTGACTCATCTTCTGATTCATATTCTGACTCATCTTCTGATTCATATCTTAATTCATCTTCTGATTCATGAGAATCAGAATCCGTATCTTGAGTATGTGATGGTATAATAATTAAATTTTCCATATCTTCAGATAAGAATTTGTGTTTTTTATGAGATGTTGGCCTTGACAACGTTATACAAGGATCTGAATTAATGAGTAACCTTTTGAACATGTCTGTGTTTGTATTTACCCTAATGCAAAAGAAACAATAAAAATTTACTTTAATACTTTTCTTAAAAAGCTGTAGAATACTTAAAATTATATATGATTTGAATTATATACCGAGAAGTTTTCCTTGAAAATCTATCTCTGTAGCGTTTTACAAGTTTGTGGTTGCTTTCTTGTGCCTCCTCAAGTAATGTTGTTCGTATTTATAAAAGTGCAAGATTTACTACTAAATTATAATGTCAAAAAGCTAAAAATGTATAAATTTCATGAATTTCTAAGCTTAGAATCATTAACCCTATAAATTACATTTATACAAGAAAAAACTAAGGTGTCATTTAATGAAATCTGTTTTTAAATTATTTGATTTTGCAACTATTACATTAACTCTTTCAGTTACTGTTTCTATCTTGACAGATTTTTCGTCTTAATATTTACTCAAAATTAATGTTTGGATTATAGAGCTACCAAATAATCACATTCCTGTACTTACACGCCACTTTTTAATGACTAAGCGGTATGATATATGCAGTACCAATTCCATAAATCGGATTCGAGCATGCAACACAGAAAATCCGTAGTTTAATGCGTTATCATTAATTTTTCTTTGTACTACATTTACCAAACTATTCAGTTCTGATATAGTAGCACTACAGACAAAACATCTTTGACTTGACGATCTATTCAGTGCATTGCAAATCTAAAATTATTATTATATTTTTATATAGATATTTAAATTATTTTCGATAAAATATATTTAGATGAAAATGAAGTTGATTTTGTAAAGTTTACAACCCAACATGTTTAAACTAATTGGGCAGAATAACATGGATTATCTACCTATCCATGCTGGTAAATATTGATTCTACTTTAATTTAACGTGGATATCTGCATAGGCTATTCACTTAAATTTTCAAATAATATTAAAGCGGGGTTGATAATAAAAAACAAGGAGCTTTTAAAGTAAAAAATAGTTTATATTGATTGTACCATCTAAATGGTACTGTGCAAATTCAACGACGAATCAATTGTCTCACCAAGTTATAGACTTGTTATAATTAAATATTCTCAGAAGTTAATGCAAAGAATTCATGTAGATTAATTTAGTCAGATAATTCATGCAAATAGCCACGTTGAATTTATGTGAATGTACATGGATATCTATGTGGATAATCGACTCGTTATTTTCGGCATAAAAATAGCGTATGACGAAATGTTTGCTTAATCAATTTACCCTAACTATTGTCCTAAGTAATTAAGATAATTATTTGCCATGTACACACCTTGCCATCTATCATCGTAAGCTTTAAATCGTAGGATATTGAGCATCCTGTAGTTTCAAAGTTTTTTAGCTCTGAAATTTGCTTTTTCATATCTTCTTCTTCTTGGATACATAAAACATCCGTTTCTTTTTCGAACATAATTTTGATTGGTCGACAAAACTTTGGTGAAGATGAGCTTTTATTTTCCCAATATACTAAGTTACTTTCCATATCATATAATTTTAGAGGCACGAATGATGAACAAAAAATACTATTGAATTTTGCATCTTTGTCTTCAGCCTTTTGCTTATAAACGTTAGCGTTTGTCCCGTCAAAACCATATTTACCAAGATATACTAATTTTTTTGTAGCCGTTCAATCAAATTTGAGATTTAAATAATTTAATAATCGTTTCAGTGAATGACTTAGTAAGTTTTTTAGATAAACTTCACATTTTGTTTCCGTAACTATTAAATCATTCGGATAAGACTCATTTTTAGCTTCTCTAACCTAAATAAAACAATTATGGTCATTTTGCGGGATAAGGCCGGAATGAAAATTATATTTGAATTTATTTTTGTTCCCTAGGTGAAAATATATTTACCTAAAAAAGCTAATGAAAGCTAATAAATTTTATTAACACTTATGTGAATAATATTATTTTCACCAGGGTCTCCCAAAGAAAGATCTTTAAATCAATATTTTTTTATGTAAAAAAATTGTTTGACCCAAGCTGAACAAATCTGTTTCTCTTAAAAATTTTGTAAAGTGCGCGAATTATTGATATTTAAAAATATCAAAAAAGATCACTCGATTGCAAAGTAACAAATAAATAATCAACTTTAATTTGATATTTATTGAAAACCACTATCTAAAATTAATAAAATTGTAATCTTGTAATTTGATTTATCAGAGCCTGCAGATTTTTCAGACAGCATAGGCACTACAACTATTTATTTAAAAATCTTACCTCGTTATAAGGTGGCAAAAAATCGTAACCATATTCTAGTGCAACATCTCTTATTGTTTGATAAACTTGTTACGAGGACTAATTTATAAAAAAAAATTTTGTACTTTAGACATCTACTGTGCGCAAAAAATAAAAACTAGGAATTATACTCTAAGAAAAATAAATACTTAGTGAAAATATCAAATCAATTTGATAATTATAGATATAAACGATTATTATTAAAAATACAGTTACAAACATTATCATCATGTTTTTTTTGTTATTATAATTATCAAGTTGATATATGTATATATGCATGTATGTATATGTATAAAAATATATATAAATATGTATATATATGGGTGCATAGACACACGTGTGTGTGTATGTATTTATTTATTTATTTATTACACATGCACATCTTTACACCCTTACGTTGTATAAATAAATATACATATATGACTTTAAGGGTACTTTTATTGAAATATTCAGAAAATTTTACAAAAAAAGGTATATTTATATTTATAGTGAAAAATGCTTCCCTGAAGAGCTATGAATTAATTAATTAGTGCGAAAAACCCAATTATTGCCAAAATTGACATCTTTGGCTCCCTACCATTTTGGTAAAAAGTAATTTAAAAATCTGAAAAAATTCAGGTGCACTGGAACCTATTTCTGGAACATATTTACCGTAGGTTGAAGAAGCAACAAATTTTCGATCTTTGATTTGACCATGAACGACCTATATATACATACATATATATTTTTGTTATATATAGTATATAAGTGCACGCTAGTAAATACTGTGCCCACATCTCATTTATTAAGGTTAAAAATGTAAAATACAATGATCTAACTTATTATCGGTAAAATCGAAAAAGGACATTATAAAAATGAGGTCAGGTTTTGAGGTGGGACAAAATATATAGACGTCCGCGGGTTTGGGGGGAAATGGATTCGGAAACTAGGCATTCTGACGAAGATTTTCCTACCGTTGAATTTTTTTTTAAAGCATTTCTTCGAGTGAATACAGCCCGTGATCACCTTTTTGATTTTCTGGCCCACTGTGCGTTGGTTTGAAGACTGACTGTAGTTTTTCGTTGTTGGCGCATTTATAGCTCCTGTTCTGCGTCGGTGAAGGGCTTGAGGTCTTTCACGTGTATATGTTTCACGTAGCTTCCTCTGTCGTTCTGCAGATCAAATATAACCGGCGACACCTGTCTCTTGCCGTAAGCGGTTTTGAGTATTTTGGGGCTAGCTTGGCATTTCGTGCGTCGGCCTTACTCGACAAAGTTACCAATTTCCTGACTACTTTGTCGCTGATATTCGGTTTCCATTCCCGTCGCCGGAGGTTATAATGCTTTTGTTGTTTTTCGAATTGACGAGCCGTTTGCGCCTTCGCTAATTCAATGGCATCCTTTATGTACTGAATTCTACTGAAAAGTGGTGTAGTATGTTGCGATCCCACTTTTTGGTGAAGGCTACCTGGCGTTCTAAATTCTCTTCCTGTATTTAAATATGCCGGAGTGTATCCGGTGACCGTGCTGCTAGCGGTATTGTAGGCGAACTTTAGCTCGCGCAAATTTTCTTCCCATTTTTTCTGATGTTTGCCTACAGATTGGGCGATCATTGTTTTTATCACCCTGTTAGTCCGTTTTACCGGGTTGCATTGCGGACTATACGGCGGGGTTTTTCGGTGATTTACCCCGTTTTCTTTTAGGAATTTTTCGAATTCTCTGCTGACAAATTGCTGACCATTGTCGCTGACTGGCGTGTTGGGACAACCATGGCGGAGGAAAACTTTTTCCTTTACGTGACGGATTATGACCCTGCTGTCGGCTTTATTAAGTGCTGCTAGCTCCACCCACTTGGTAAATCTGTCCTGCATTACCAGTAGCCATATGTTACCTTTGTTGGACCGTGGTTGAAGTCCGACAAGATCAATCGAGACCATCTCCCAAAGCTGTTCGACATAGGTCGCGTGCATAGTTCCCGCTTTTGTCTGTTATTGAGCTTTATAAGTTTGGCAATTTATGCAACTACGCACGTACCTGGCTCCATCCTGTAACATACCTGGCCAGTAGTACCTCCGAGCCAGTCACTGTAGTGTTTTGGCCACTCCCAAATACCCCGCGGTCAGATCGTCATGGCATTTTCTTAAAACTTCGGGTCGTTTTTCGGTAGGTATGCAGATTTTCCAGTCTTCGGTCGCATCTGTTTCGTTAAAATCCAACGTGTGTAGGATATGACGGTGTAATGCTCC
The DNA here is from genome assembly GCA_016647725.1 of Nasonia giraulti. NCBI lineage: Eukaryota > Metazoa > Arthropoda > Insecta > Hymenoptera > Pteromalidae > Nasonia > Nasonia giraulti. Next base: position 43,480 of record QLYP01000615.1, read on the forward strand.
ATTCTTGATGCAGTACTCCGGATAGGTTTTTGGATCCTGCCGGACAGCAGTCAATTTTTTTGTGTACCATGTGCAGTTCGTTTCGATATCGATGTTGCATACAGCTACTGGTTGTCTAGATAGAGCATCTGCGACGATGTTATCCTTACCTCTTCGGTATTTGACCTCGTAATCCCCCTGTGCTAATTCCATTGCACATCGTGCTAATCTACCGGACGGATTGTCAATCTTCTTGAGCCATTTAAGAGACTGGTGGTCTATCAGGACGACAAAATGATAGCCCTCGAGATACTCTCGGAACTGCCAAATTCCCCATTTTATGGCGAGATATTCTTTTTCTGTTGCTGAGTAGTTCCGTTCGGCCTGGTTCAATGATCGGCTGGCATAGGCGATCACCCGTTCTTTTCCCTCCTCTTCTTGAGTTAGGACTGCCCTTAATCCTTCGTTGCTGGCATCGGTTTGTAACACAAATGTCTTGGCAAAATCTGGGCACACTAGGACTGGGGCTTGCACTAGGTCTTCTTTGAGCCTTTCGAATGCTTCTTGTTGGTCGGGACCCCCCCCCCCCCCCCATTTCACTTTCTTCCTTAATAGCCTGTTAAGGGGGCCGTTTTCTTTGTCACTTGCGGAATAAACCTCCTGTACCAGGATGTTAATCCTGAAAACCGGCATAACTCCTCGCCTTATCTTCCACATAGTTTGTCAGCTCGGTGGTTGAGCCGTCTGCCAGTGTAGCGATCGTCTCTTGCTTCCCATGCTTCCAACCGTTGTTTTGTCCGATCCTGGCGGTTTCTGGTGTTATGAACGAACTCACGGCCCCTGGGTCGACCAATTCTAGCACCGTATCATGGTTTATTTGTACGTTTACGAGGTATCGGCAGTCTTGGGACGGTCTCCCGCTACTGTAGAGCCGTCCCTTGGCGCGTTTCCCGAACGATCCAGGAATCCGTAGCAGTCTCTTGTGAGAACGCCGTCCTTTCCGCATACGGAAGAGAACTTCCGTGCTACATGTTTGCAGTCAGTGCGGTAATAGCCGCGTTGTTTGCAGCGCCAACAGCATTCGGCTCTGTTATAATAGTCGGTGGTGTTTTTACTTGTGGAGGCGCTATTGATGGCGGTTTTTCGTTCTTGTTCGCGCAGTTTGGCAGCAATATCTTCGTATTCTTCGATGCGCTGTATGAGTTGAGTTACGTCTGTTATCTCTTCCCTGCGTACCCGCAATTGTAACTCGGGTTTCATATTGTAATATATATTGTCGAGTTGCTCTATCAACGTATATCCTCCCCTTCTTCTCATCAGGGTCGTCAATGTATTGCAGTAAGACCTTATGTTCTCGTTGGGTTTCTGAATCCTTTCGGCGACTTGTCTTGTTAGATTCCGTACGATGCCTGTAGTTCTCGGACCCGTTCTAAGAAAGAGTAGACGTCTCTTCCCTCAAAGTGACAGTTCCATTTGCGTATCTGGTCGAGAACTTTGTTTTCTCCTGGTGGTATTTCCGGTGGATCTTCGGTCGGAGTGGATGAGTGTCTTGCGTTCTAGGTCTTTATTTAAATTGGCTTCTTCATCATACCCAGTTGGATCTTCTGATTTCCCGACGAAATCCTGTGGATTCTTTCGGACATATCAAACTAGTCGTTGGCGAAGCTCTATTACGGTACCCTCGCAGTTGAGGTTTTTCCCCCGCAGTTCGGAGATAAGCTGCTCCTCGTTGAGGCGGTAAATCCAACTAACCCTCATCGTAAAAAATCCCCGGTTTTAGTTTGAGACGATGTACTGTGTACAATTTATCATAAAAAAAATTTTTCGGCAAAATATTCTCAAGTCCGTTTTTATATTCTCAACAATAACAAAATATATTTCTTAGTTAAACAATAGCATTTGGAATCAGTTGTTAAATCCCGTCTGAAACATAAATCAATTATGCGTCTTGTTAAAAATATTTCTCCTTTACAAGTAGAATTCTCTAATCTAACGCGGTTAACAATTTATAAGAACATATGCGCGATTTCGTTACAAGAATGATTCGGTGTTCGCGGCTCGGTGTATCGGTTCGGTGGCGGTATGACGGATCGGTGGCGGATTTTGAGGTTAGGAATTCATTCGGTACGGTGGAGTCGTGTGCGCACGGCTACGCCGATCTGCATGTGTCGTGTAACAACGATCTCGACCGCTCTGTGTGCGCATAGTAACGGCAGAGGGAGGCAGCAATGTATCGGAATGTAGGTTAGGATTTTACGGCGGTACCGGGTGTCGCCCACGTGTGCTCACGTAGATAAGGCTCAGTGTCGTTCGGGTGTTCCGGGTTGCCTCGTGTGCTCACGATGGCAATTCGGAGTTTCGGGTTTCGGTTCGTCTAGGAATTCATTCGATACGGTAGAGTCGTGTGCGCACGGCTAAACCGATCCGGATGTGTCGTGTAACAACGATCTCGACCGCTCAGTCAAGTCAATCAACAAGTTTCCGTACTCGGCACAGAGGAAAAAGGCGAGAGAAGGAGAGGATTTATCAAAATCTATTGGAGGAAGGTAGTCGCGACTGACAATAATATCTAAAACATAGGCCCTTTAACCTACTTGCCCTACGTAGCAAGGACACTATCAAAGCTTACCTACTCTACGCACTTCAAGTTTAAATACGTTGTGCCGAGAACGGAAACTCGCAGTGCAAGGGGTAGGTGGATTTTAGTTTAAGATCAATTAATCATGCCCCTCGCCCGCCTTCCTCTGCTGTGCCGAGTATGGAAACTCGCAGTGCGAGGGGTAGGTAAATTTTAGTTATATATCTAATCATCCATCTCGCCTGCCATCCTTCGCTGTGCTTAGTGTACGTAAACTCGCGTGGGTGTGTTTGAGAGTTAATGTTTTTGATATAATTTTCGCACTTGCTCGCCTTCCTCCGATGTGCTGGAAGCATTTTAAGTACATTATTAATCTTGGGAAGCGTAGGGTAGTTGGATTTAAGCACTTTGGTTTTAGCTGTATTTCTTGCTCCGCTCGCCTTCCTTCGATGTGCCGAGGTGTAGCCTAAATAAATTATTAAATTTGGGAGCGTAGGGTTAATGGTTTCATGCATTTCGGCTTAAGTTTTAATCATCGCTTCGCTCGACTTCCGTCGATGTGCCGACGTATAGCTTAAATAAATCATTAAATTTGGGCAGCGTAAGGTAAATGGGTTTATGCATTTAGGTTTTAGATTTATTTCTAGCTCTAGTTTTTTAAAATAAATTATTGACCTCGGAGAGGACGAGGTAGTTGGGTTTGCGCATTTTGGTTTTAGATTTAATCCTCGCTTTGCTTGTCTTCCTTTGATGTGCCGAGGCACTGTTTAAATTAATTATTAACCTCGGCGAGCACAGGGTAGTTGGGTTTAAGCACTTTGGTTTAAGCTGTATTTCTTGCTTCGCTCGCCTTCAGTCGATGTGCCGAGGTGTAGCCTAAATAAATTATTAAATTTGGGCAGCGTGAGTTAAATGGGTTTATGCATTTAGGTTTTAGGTTTATTTCTAGCTTCGGTCGCCTTTCTTCGATGTGCCATGTATTCTATTATAAAACTCGCTGCACGTGGGGTAGGTTGGTTTGGGGCGCTTTGGGTTTTGAATTTTTTTTTCGCTTTCGCTCGCCTTTCTCCGATGTGTCACGTATTCTATTATAAAACTCACTGCGTGTGGGGTGAGTGGGTTTAGAAGCTTTGGTTTTAGAATTAAAATTTACTTGCCTCCCTTCGATATGCCCGCGTATTCTTCAAATATGTTTACTTTGTTTAAAACTCGTGGTGCATGTGGCGCAAGAAGATTTAGGAGTTTTTATTGCAGACAAATAGCTGCACTCTTTATCTCTCTCTTGCAAAGCCATTTAAATTTATTAACTAGAATTCACGGTGCAATTGGAAAGACTGTGGTGTTTGACAATTTTTTTCTAATCTGACGCCACTCTGAAAATCCCCAGTAGTACACTCCTTTTTATCAAATATTTAATATTGCATTAATTTGCATAAAGCAAATTGTTGAAACAAATAATTTTGCAAATCTAGTATCAAATTTGTGTTCAGTGGCCCCAAAAACTCCAAATACGATGCATTTTCGAACTTGAACGTTTAAAAAATGTGAATTTTGCAATAATTTAGGTATTAAGACGTAATTTTATGAGCTTTATTGACAATCATTCGACATCTTTTCATTATTTGTAATTGTTGAATAAAACAGGAAGAAGAGAGATTTTCGAACAGCGCGCTCGTGACCCGAGGCCTACGGCAATCTGAATACGTCTGCTTGAAGTTGCTGATTAGCTTCAGGGCGTATGGCGACGTGTATATACCGATGTGCCCCCTGAAGTTAGCCGATCGGAGCCGATAAGAATAATCGTGACCCTACCACTGAAAACCAAAAACCATCGTCGAAATTCATGTACCAAGCACTGTCACGCACATTCAAGAATCGGACGCCTTTTACACGTTTAAACAGTCGGAAAACGCAAAGCAGAAAACGCATTTTTTCCATACGGTATTTACGACAAGATCGAGCAACTAGCCGACGAAATAAATAAATGAGAGGCATTTTACGATCACCTGCGACTCAAAGTAGTACCCTTTTCTACTACATGCAACAGCGTAAAAGTGCCTGTGTTGATCAGCATCAGACAACGTTTAACGAAAAAAATTGCCGTATTTTCGGTTTTGAAGATTCCGAGACTCGGTTAAAAACAGCACCTTTGTCACATCGTCAATGGGCAGCGTTGTCATGCTATGAAACAGACCAGCATCGCTTTCTCGGGCTATTCCTGAACAGCTCTACGTGTATACGGATGTATGCAAGCCACACACTTTAGGCGACACTCAAGCTGCTATACTGCGCATAGTTTCCGTGGAAAATGCAAAGTACAAATTTGGCAGTAATATCGTGAAACATTTTGCACCTGCTCATTACATTCCACTTTTACATCACAGTTTTTGCTCGTTTGTTACATTATGTTGTACAATATTGTAGTATAAGCAAAAATAAGTATGAGAGTAAATAAATCCAAAGTTGAAGGTGTCTCTAATAGATATAGTGCAGATTAAGAGTGTGAGGTGAAAGTGAAATAATGGATTGAGCAAGAATGAGCAAGTGTGTATGTGTATGCGGGATAGTGTACAAGATGTTTACCTTTTTTTCAAGTTCAAAAAAATGCTCTTTAGCAAGTTTTTTAAAGCTGGTGATGGATGTCGTATTGCGGATGTGTGATAGTAGGCTGGTTGACAAATACGGAGCGTTGATATGAAACAAGTTCCTCAGCGTCTTTATCGCAAAGGCAGTAATATCCAGAGGTTTCACCTATCCCCTCATAGGCCGGAGTGTCACGCGGAAGTCAAAGTAAGCCAGTACGTATGGTGGTACGGCTGAATAAAATATTTTACGAAAAAAACAAGCAGTAAAGTGCTTCAGCCATTACAACTCCCGCCTGTACGGGGAGGTGTGCTTGTCTCTCCTTATACCATAGATGTAACAAATCCCTGTATTGACGAGCCTTTTTAGCTTTAAGTCAAGTTCCTGAGTCAGGTCAAAGTACACAAGTGAGCAGTTATTGATTATTGGAAAAAGGAGCGCTTGCGCAGTCTGAGATTAGTACTCTTTCTAAAAAGTAGAGCCTGTACATTAGTAAGTGAGCACGCTTACACAATTGTGTGACATGCTCCTTCCACGTAAGTTTAGAATCAAGCACCAATCCCAGATTACGCACAGAAGATTCTAAATTGACCTAGGCACCCCCAATAGTAGTGGGAGCCCAGGACAGTTGCTTTAGTTTTACTAACGTTGAGTTTTATTCAGTTTTGATGCAGCCAAGCCCATTATCCTCTTGGCGTTAGCACTCATCTTGTTGAAGAAAAAATCGAGTTCCTTAAGGTGGCATTGGCTGTACATTTAAAAATCATCCGCATAGGTAAGATAGAAGACATCGAAATCTAAGCAAAAACCGATGTCGTTGATGTACAATGCGAACAGCAAGAAACATAAAACAGAACTCTGCAGAACTACAATGTTAAGATGCCAAGGTAAGGGAACATTCGCTATTGTCACCAACGACGGTCTGCTCTCTCCCAGTGAAATATGAGGCAAATATGAGCTACTTTGAGAAGCCCAAAATGGATAGCTTTCTCAGGAGCCTGACGTGACATATAGTGTCAAACGCCTTGCTAAAATCAAAAAGAAGGAAAACTGTTACTTTCTTTATGTTTATCCTGACTGGCATCATCAGTTAGCTTAATTAGGCCGGACTGACAACTAGTAAGGGTGCGAGAACCGGTAACGCTTTTGAAATAACGACCTGTAGGATGACTTGCCCTAGCCTGAGTATTGAAGTGCCATACCGCAGTCAACACATTTGATTCCGTTATAGTGCTCACGCGATGACGATTAAGAGAGAGAGAGAGAGAGAGAGAGAGAGAGAGAGAGAGAGAGATTTGATTAGATTAGATTATTCTTTATTATCTGTACATTATGTTGTACAAAAATTATTATAAGAATTTAGTGTGTAAAGTGTATTTTACAAAAAATTGTGTATAGTGAATGGAAGCATGAGTGCGAATGAGAATGGTACAGTTCAATATTTTAGGATGATATAAATGTAATTATGAGTTCTCGAGAGTGTAGAAGTGTTGTATAGAGTGTAGAAGAGAGAGAGAGAGAGAGAGAGAGAGAGAGAGAGAGAGCTACGATGAGTCACTATATATGTTACTAAGTAGGAGGTAGAGAAGAAATGAGACACGTTTATTTTAATTTAGCGTATCAGCGCGAACAAGGTGCGTGGTTCGGAGGTTTATTTAACAAAATCATTCCGTACTTCACGTCTAGTGCCAGAGCTGTAGGAAAAACGTCTGTGCGCACATGAATTAACGTGTTGAACGACGTTGCAAACAACGGCTCAAATTTAAAGGAGGCTCAAACATCGTACTAAAGGGTCTGGAAAAAATTTTAAAAAATAGCAGAAATGATGAATTTTGATAATAAATCACGCGTAATGCGTCGAAGGCATCGGTTAAAAGACACGTTCTCATATGACGGAATACATGTCCAGCGAGCTGGATCTTTTCACGCTCCCATACATCAAAACGTCCATCGAAGGCAGAGCTTTCTTCATTATAAGCCTGTGTCGTCTCTCAGCGACGATGTCGACGCACCCTTGGAGTTTGTCGTGCCAGGAGGTGGCGAGCATTACTTTGATCTGGCTCACACTATGCTTCATGTTTAAGCTAAAATAGTACCCGCTGACAAGACTGTCGCAATGTCCGAAGACGTTAAAATTGGCATGATCAACAATTTCATGCATTCAATGTTCAATTAGATTGACGTTTTTTTTTAATCAGAAAATTGTTTCACTGCCTGATAACGTCTATCCTCACAGAGCGTACATCGAGACGTTTCTCAACTATGCTCCGACTGCTGAAAAGTTACACCTAACAGCGAGTTTATAGTACGATGACACAAACGGCGTTTTCAATGCACCAGCTAATGCGGTAAATACTGCCACAGCACCTATGACCGTGAACAAAGGGCTGGAAAATCATATTTTACATAGAATCGACGATACCTTAACATGATTGAACACCTACATCACGACCTCTTTAACCAGGATAGAATGCTGATTAACGGTGTAGAAATGCACGTACGTTTAATGAGAAGTATAGATGCTTCTTGTCTGATTGATGCGACAGCCGATGGAAAATTCAAAGTCAGCATTAGAGAAGCAACGCTCATAATTCGCAGAGTAAATTAGTCTTGAAGTTTTATTGGCTTATGCCCAAGCGTTATCGAAAATATCACGGCTAAAAGACCCATAACGAGAGTCAAAGTTAAGTCGTTTACTCTTCACTCGTCAATATTGGGCGATTCGATCGATAACGTTATACATGGCCAGCTGCCAAAGAGAATAATCTTAGGCTTTGTGAAAAACAAAGCATTCAACTGAAACCGCTCGTTGAACCCTTTGAATATTTAACACTTCTCTATCAATTATATTTCTCTTACGTCGACGGCGTACAAATTTCAAGCAAACCTTTGCAGCCACGTTTCACGGGTCTCCACAAACTCTACATTCACACTCTTAAACGCTATACACAGGCATAGGCGTGCAGGGGCTACGACAGAGCAGTGTTAAAACTTTGTGCTAATGGATTGCCAGCCAAGTATGTGACACTCGACACACACACAGCTGGCAAGTGATCAAAGATCAAATGGAGGGTATGGATGCCTATCTGAATTACGCCTTCACGTTCTACCAGGATTTTGGAAATCCTAACAAGATTCTCCTTTCCAATCACGATGTCACATTTACAAACAGCAGCTTCGGAGCAAGGGCGATTGCCATCGACAAAAGGTTAACACTAATATCACCACTTACAGCCGAAATGTCAACATATAACGCTCATTATTTCATCGGCAGCGGCGGCGATGATGAAGAGACAAAACAGCATCCACCAGCACAACCAGCGTGCAAGAAGCCCAAAAAGTACGAGAGTCCACCTAGTGTAATTATGCTTCAGCAAACGTTCGCTAGCTTAAAACAGGTAATTATTAATAAAAGTAGAAGCTTGCAGTGATTTACGTTTCGGACAGCTCGAGGAACATTCAGGATTAGTTAATCGCGACGTAGGCTCAATTTTAGATTATATGAAAGACGCTTTTTTATTTTCTATCGTTTGTTTGTAAGCTGTAAATATGCTTTATTGTTCTACGCACACGCGCGCACACACACATAAATATATAATGTATTCGATTATTCTGTTTTATTTAATAAAAATAAGAATGTATCAAAAAACTTTCTCTCTATGCGTACGAATTTCACAATCCCATCAATAAACCCCACATCTGAAATTTAGAGTAGGCTTTGTGGCACCGTCTGGTAGGAAATCATATATATTATATATTATTACAGCGCAGAAAGGTTCAAAGTCAGCACTCGGGCAATAAAAGCCAACATGTATACGAGCAATACGCGTGCGAGTTTGGGCTTGAATAGCGTAGAGAGGGGGGAGAGAAGAGAAGCGGGTCCAATACAGCGGTGAAAGTCACCGCGCCAGAGCTCGGGGCTAGTATGGAGTAAAGAGGTGGGAGGAGAGAGAAAGCCGCGCGCTCGACTACTATGGCGTAAAAGAGTAGGGTGGCTACGGGTCTTGTATAACGAGAGTCGCACATGCGCTCGAACTTGCTCGAACTTGGAGCTAGTATGGAGTAAAAAAGGAGGTAGGGCTCCGAGCTAGTATAGCCTATAGGAGGCTTGGAGCTCGTATAGAGTAGATACGTGACGTTTATCTCAGTAGCAATCGTAAATAATGTTTATTGACCTACTTATCTATTGTTAATACAACAATTAGCTACTGTTGACATACTTAAGAGGTCATAAATCATGTTAATTCACCTGATTAGCTATTGTTTACATAAAAAGGGCTTCTATTTAGATAAACACGTGCCACCGGGCAGGAGACTGGTGACTTCACTCTAAGCTATGCCCAATCTCTCCATACTAGCCCATATACTACTATCGTCTACTTTTTCGCTTTTCGAAGCGAAATAGCTGTAACAGTGGTTTCATTTCTCAGTATGCCTTCACCCTTCAAAGTGGAGAGGTCGATAATAAAGAAAAATTTTATGATTGGACGAAAAATGTGTTTTTTCCAATTCTGCTTTGCCATTTTTTACAAAAAGGTTTTTCATAAAAGTATTCTGGCTATTTTGTAGAAAATTAAATTCTGAACAAATCTATAGTATTTAAAAACTCCAAATACCCGATTGAAAAATGTTTTCATAGTAGCAAAGCCTAATTCACCAAAAATTGTAATTGCGTCTGTGCGCAGGACCTAATGTTCATAAGAAGTCACCTTATATTATACATCATACTTGCTCGAACCTACGTTTTTTTAGTCAAGCTCACTATATATATTAAATATACTATATTCTACACGTTAACCATGTATGTGCATCTTTAGACATACTTTTGTAGACCAATACCACACCATGGTAATGAAGGCTATTGCCCGGAACGGCCGGTCAAAACGCACACCAGTAAACCGACGACAGTTCGCAACGCAGACACGGCAAGGGCAGTGACCGGACGACACGTGTGGTCAAGGAAGAAAGGGTGACGATCCTGAATAAACAAGGTCAAATAAGGGTAGACTCCCTGGTGTAACAGGATAATAAGGAAGCCATCAATTACTTAGTCAATTTCAAATAAGCTGAAATCGATGCAACAATGATAGAAAATACAATAGAAGAAACTATTCCAGATGACCATGACCACGGTAGCGTATTGAGAGGCACTGATTAAAAATTTAATAGAAAAAAGTTTTAATCAATAACAAGCTAAAAACGCTCGCTTCGCTCGCGATTCACAAATTAATTGTGATGATATTTAAGGGGATGTCGTCTCTAAAAACACTGTTTTTCTGTTACATAAAACTTTTTGAATAAATTTTGCTAATAAAAAACCGAGTCTGTAGCGCCGTAGTGTGAAGTTTAATGAATCGTTCTGCCGAAAGAAAAATTCGATCCGACTTTCTGTTTTTCTAGAAGTTTGAAAATACAAAATACACCGTGGTGGATTTGCGAAGCTTTTGCGCCGACATCCCCTTAATTATTTGACGTGTCATTATTAAATATACTGTTAAAAATTAGATGTCCACTCGATGGTAGTTAATTTTTGTGAAACGTTTTTGAAATGCTCCAATAAGATTGCCAGATTTATAAATTCTAACCAATCAAAATCACGACTTCGGAAACGTTTCATAAGAATTAATTACCGTCGAGTATAAATGAATATATTCAATACAGCCAACATTCTATAAAAGTAGTTATAGCTACTAGTACACAGGACGAGCTTTAAAATTATAGAATGAAGTAGAAATAAATTTTAAATATTAAAAAATGTTTTTAAACTCTTTGTAATTATTTGATGACAGTATTAATAATATTAACATAATCTAACAAAAAAATAATATTAATTAAACATTTTTTTTATTTACATTTATAAAATAATGTAAATTGTGAGATTATAACAATCATAATATTTATGTTCTGTACTAAAATGTAATACATAATACGATATTTACTTTTATATTAAATGATAACGATATCTTCAATCCCTAATGAAAAAGAAAACTAAAAACAATTGAAAAAAAACGTTATAAACTGCAGATGATAGCAGAAAAATGTCGGAATTGAGACAAAGATAACAGTAATCTTTTGTTGTTTTCAGTTTTATTTAGCTTGCTGGATACTTCAGTTAGCTTTATTTTTTTTCGGGTGTAAAATTTTACAATTGAGAAAATAAATAAAAGAATGAATACAACAGACAATAACTATTAATAAGTGAAGACAACAGTTTTCTTTTTATAGTTCATAGCAGTTTTCTCCATTTTATAATTGCTGTCTTCTATGGTCACTAGTTTGTTCCCAATCAAAACAGCTATTTTCAGATTTCTACATAATTTTCCTAACTTTTTTAAAAACACGCCTTTTATAACATAAAAAAGAAAATTAACATTTAAAAAAGTAATGGTTAGGCGAGTTTGATATATTCCGCAACAAAATAACAGATACAAAAGATCTGAGATCAATCAACCTAAGTCAAGTTTATTATATTTAATCATAATGAAGCAACAAAATTTTTTTTGGTACATAAAGGGCTTACTCTCCTTAAAGCAAATCTGCCTCACTTTTGATAGCGCAGATTAAGCTAAAAAATCTGAAGATATAAGAAATGACCTATTGGCTGAAACTAGTGACAAAACTCAAGAGGCTGAATCCATCGATGAAAGTGATATTGAACTTTTAAGAACTGAAAATATGCTTTTAAAGAGGTTAGTGAGCGAACTAACTGAGAAAAACTACCACCTTAAAGAAAAATTGCAAAACATCAAGAGTGTGACTGACGTTAAGTTACTAGACGCACGTACTCAGATACCATTAAATACTCAAGAGCAACTCAGAAAAAAGTTCGTAAAATATCCGTCAAGAAAAGCAATAACAGCAACATCGATGTCATGAAATCAGTAATTGAATGTCTCACAGCTGAAAAAAACATTCAAACATAAAACATATACGTTAACAAAAATAATAAAGTTTTGATAAGCTGCCTGAATGATAACAGTGCTGAATTAACGGAGACAGTACTGAAAGAAAAACTAGACGACGAATGTAACATAACAAAGAATGAATTAAATAATCCGAAGATCAAAATAGTGGGTGAGAAAATCCATTTTTGCATGAATATTGAAGGTTAAGGTGTTTTATTTTAAACGGGAACCCTTATTTTTGTTACAACTCTATTTAATTTATTTTCACGAACTTTCTTCTGAAAGAATCTTCTCTTATTTCAAGGTCAAAAACTAAAAAGTCCTGTGTTCGCTATTTGATAGCATTTTCTGATAGCATAATTATAGTAAGAGTTCTTTTATTAGCAATATTCAACCCTAATGTGACAAAAACCTTAATAATATTGACCTGTAAGTGGTTGTCCTTACGTTTAGCGTTACCCAGAAACAACGACGTAGACGTAGTAAGGTCTGTTTCCTTTGGGGTGCTTGTTTAACGAGAGTCCCCTTGCCTCTCACGATGGGGTGCTTTATAAGCCTGAGTCCCCTTGCCTCTCACTGTTTTAACCATGGAGCAAAGGTTATTTGGACAACGGGAAATTTAACCTTGGAAAGAGTATTTCAAAATATGTATTTTTCATGACCTTTACAAGGTCATTTTAAGATAAAATGCCAAAAATCGTGTGATTTCAAAGACTATTTGAAGGTTAAATATTTTTTTTTGCGGAAACTCCTTTTTTTGACACTATTAAAGAGCGATAGATAAATTTTCATATTGAACTTTACCACTACTCATTTTTCTAAATTTAATTTTGGCCTTCCTCACTGTTGGAAAATGTATAAATTATTTTGAGATAATATCTTCTGGCTGAATCTGACATTTATTTACATACTGTGTAATGTTTTTCGTAGTAATTAATTAAATAAAGTGTTTTTCAATTAAAAAAATATTTTTCCAACAATTCGTAATAAATATTTATTCTAATAATCTATTGTGGTAATTGCCTCATAAATGTCAAATTTGTGTGAATGAGATTGTTGATATGATAATAGTTTTAGGAGAGTGTCACAATAATTATAATGCTGCAGCAAGACTTTACGCTGAACGTTTTCCAGATCGAAGACATCCTACTAATGTCACAATACATAGTTTAACTGTCAGAGCTCGTCGAGGACGCCTTGCTCGCCAACGCAGACGCCGTGAGTACAACGTCAAGCCTGTGCAGCGACCGAGACAGACCCTACTGAACACCGTACGACATTTTCAACGTCGTTTAACTTTGTGCCTGCAAGCAAATGGAGGCAACTTCGAACAGTTGCTTCATGGTTAAAATAGTGACAGGCAAGGGGACTCACGTTAATCTAGCACCCCAAAGGAAACAGACCTTACTACGTCCACATCGTTGTTTCTGGGTAACGCTAAACGTAAGGACAACCTCTTACAGGTCAATATTATTAAGGTTTTTGTCAAATTATGGTTGAACTTTTTAAAATGGCCCACCCTGTATATATATATATATATATATATATATATATATATATATATATATATATATATATATATATATATATATATATGGGTGGTTCTCTGTCAAATCAAAGATCAAACATTTTTTTCTTCTTTAACTCGCAGTAAATATGTTCCATAAACAGTTTCCAATGCATCTAATTTTTTTTCAGTTTTTTAAATTACTCTTACCAAAACGATAGGGAGCCAAAGATGTCAATTTTAGCAATTTTCGGGTTTTCAGCACTAATTAATTAATTAGTGCTGAAAATCGCTATAGACATGGATATACTTTTTTTTGTAAAATTTTCTCACCTTTTCAATAAAAATGCTCTTGAAGTCTCATATAATATATATATATATATATATATATATATATATATATATAGTCCATTCTAACGCCGACTATGCGCTCTAAAATCTTGCTTGGGGTGTTCAGCATGCAGATTGGTCTGTATGAGGCAGCTTTACCAGGTGGTTTATCTTCTTTTGGTAGTAGCACCAGGCGTTGCTTCTTCCAGTGCTTAGTAAACGTCCCTCGAGACATGAATTGTACAAATCCACAAAGACATCAGAGCGTGTCTGTATAGCTTGTTTCAATGCAATATTATGTATACCATCCCGGCCTGGAGCCTTGTTGTTTCTAATTCTTTTGCATGCAGCCAGTAATTCCTCTGTGGTGATTGTTGGAATGAATGCGTTATTTGCCTCTGCTTCAGGAATAGTTGTTACTCCCATTAAATAGTTGAAGGGGAAACAGTTTGGTCACAATACGGTCCAGCAATTTCAGGCTCTTAGGAGGCGGGATATAACCTCTCTTCATGTTCTTCATCACTACTTTGCACGGTCGCCCCTAGAGATATAGCTCAACTTTATCCTGTAACTCTTTCAGGCACTGTTGTTTATTTTTTTGGATTTTTTTCTTGAGTATCCGTTTAGCATCCTTTATTTCTTTATTTAGGGCGTCTACTATTTCTCTACCACGACTAGTCTTGTAGTATTTCTTCCGAGCCTGCTGTTGCCGTCTTCTGGTTCAATGACACTTTTTGCGGGCTGCGTCAATTTCTTTATCTCACCAGTATACTGGCGGTCGTCTATTGTTGGGAGCCCTCTTTGGCAATGTTGCGTCACAGGCTCGGGTAATATTTCTCATTACCTGCTCGATCTTATCATTTACAAATCCAAACAGCTGTATTTCTTCTAGAGCCAGTAGGAATGTCTCCCTTTCATAATCATTCGTTTTCTAACCGACTCTTTTTGTCGTTGCCTTTTTGTCGCTTGGTGGTCACTATTTGTGTAATGATCGCTCACTATCCACTATCTAATTAAGCCAATCAGGCAGCTGCTGGCAAACGTGAGATCTATGATGGACCCTGCGTCTCCTTTTTGAAATATGTAAGAACATTCTTGGTTAACTGAGACCAAGTCAAGGAAGGCGAATGCTTCCAATGGCGCTCGTCCACTTTCGTTTGTCCTTTGGCTGCCCCACTCTACTGCTCAGGCGTTGAAATCGCCTGATATCAGTATCAGTTTTCTTCCTACAGCATCCTGTACTATCCGGTCCAACAGTTTTCTTACTGGCTGTGTAGGTCCTGTGCAGTCGCGCAGTGATTTATATTCAACTGCACTATTTTCATTTTCTTCGTTTTTCAGTGGCTTCTACTGCAGCTCGGTAAACTGGGCATGCATAGCTACTAGCTGCGTGGTCACTTTTCCCACCTGTGCCTCCTTTGCAGAGTATACAGTTGGATTGGTTCTTACACTTTTGTTTTGTGCTCATCTTTTCCACATTTAAAGCGATCTGTCTTCAATTACTATGCAGTTTCTACTGACATGGCCAAAGCCTAGACATTTATAACACCTAAGAGGCTCGTTTTTGCGGTTAGCTACCCGGATCCTACAGTTGACCCATCCTATTCTGATCTTTTGAAGCTTAGTGATCTTAGCCGCTATCTGAGCTGGTACCCGTATCACTGCAATCTGCGTGGTACCAGACGTCTTTCGCAGAGATCTTATCGTAGGGACTTCTATGATGTTTTCTTCGCCAATTCCCTTCTGTAGTGCTTCTAGTACCTCCTCTTTTGAGGTAAGCATGTCCAGATCTCTTTAATGTGCGCGTGTGTGTGTATTGTATTACATATTATAATTTTTTTTAAAACTGAATATAAGAATATAAATCTTTTCTTGCCAAAAGATGTTTAAAAACTCTTAACTTGTGTTTTACTATTTCTGGGTTTAGTAAAAACTCGTCCAGATCCTGAAAAACATTAATTTTTCATATGCATATATGTATACTTACATGCACACACACACATAAAGTATTTAATTTTACCGTGATTTGATAATTATGACATTTTACAATTTAAATATTACTAAAGAATATGTTACAAATTTAAAAGATTGAGTGTCTATATATAACTGTTATTATATTTTTATATTGAATTATAATAAATGGCCTTCATCATTACCCTGACGAGAAAAAAAAATTTTAAAATACTTACAAATAATGATAAATATTGACAAATAATAAGCTATACTAGCTGTTGGATATTTCATAGACCACTTATTACTATTTTGACAAAAATATAACTTAATACAAATATCTACCTTTTGTTTTTTATAAGCGTGAATATGCAATAAAATTAAACACATTTATATGTTGCTGAAGGTAAAGATATCTTAAATATGGTTGCTGTCTTTGCTTATAGCATTAAATCATGCAATATTACATTAGGCAACTAGTTCGAGGGGAACACGATATACGCATGCGTGCGTACCCTTGTACGAGTTGCGTATACTATTTTTCATAACAAGTGTCGCGGCGCTCGACATTATACTAAATTAGTATATTATACAAATTAAATTTATTTCATAATGCGAAATAGGCCACGATCCTGTGAAAGCTTATTCATACAAAAAGATCGTTAAATCACACATTGTCGCTATATACGAGTGTAATTATACTAAACTAAAATATTTTTGCAAATTTAAAAATGAATTATTTTTAAATTTGCAAAAATATGATCAAAAGTTTTTACGGTAGCCTTCAATATTGAATAACGGTTCCATAGTGTCGGAGGAGAAAGTGTCATTGCCAATTCTTTGAAATAAGCTAAAAATATTTCTTCAACGAACATTGTGGTTTTTTTTTATTGAACGCCAAGACTTAAAGTTGTTGTATGTTGCAACATATAGACGTTTTGCTTTGTCCGGCAATAAATCTAAAATTACTTCTTTAGCTGCTGCAGCGATTTCGGGTGGAATTTCATTTCCATAATCGGATATATCATCTGTATCACAAGAACTGTTATCACTCATGTTTACTTTTCGGTTAGGTACCAATAGGTCATAAACAAGACGTCTTGCACTAATGATACACAATTTCGCAATCATACATATGTAGAACAAATGACAGCGACAGGATAGGTTTCCACACGCACGCTTCAAATGTTCCCGGAAAACGACCCCCAAAGCTCAAGCCCGATAACGCAAAAAGCAGTCTCTAAATATAGAACTAACACTACATTTTGAGTAAGTTAATCATAACAAATTTGTGTTATTTCTGTGTGGGGGTGGGGGGCTGTGGGAGGGCATTCAGATTTTCAAAAATAACATACAAATGAACGATTTTTACGTTATTTTGTGGGGGGGGGGGCGGTGGGGTTAGTATAGCCAAAATAACTATATCATATAGGT
Source organism: Nasonia giraulti (assembly GCA_016647725.1). Classification (NCBI taxonomy): domain Eukaryota; kingdom Metazoa; phylum Arthropoda; class Insecta; order Hymenoptera; family Pteromalidae; genus Nasonia; species Nasonia giraulti. The sequence continues at coordinate 60,746 of QLYP01000615.1, forward strand.
ATATGTATGTTTCCGTGGACATTTGAACGCATTTAGTTTGTTAATCTGGACTTTTGAATGCGTAATGGACTTTTGAATGCGGCATCCAAAAGTCTGCAACCAATATTGATTGGATGCAATCAAATTTGATTGCGGCATTCAAATACTGCAATCAACTTTGAATGCGGCATTCAAATACCGCAATAAAGTTAAGCAAATATAGTTTTGATTGCGTTTACTGATTGCACATTAGTGTGCACTTATATTTGCGTTCAATTTTGATTGCATTTAGTATTCAGTTTCTATTGATGCCCGAAATTAGTAACGTAATTTATAATAAACAACCGTGTCTAGCGTAGAGATAAATTAGGTATGTTTAAGGGTTTCAACTGACATAATTAGAATACAGTTTATATGGAAATCCCTTAAATCTGATAATATTAAAAATCATATTGTAGCAAAAAAAGGCATATCATCTACAAGAAATATATAAAAAGACAAAGATTATGTGACAAGCATACATTTTATCCATTAAAAAAATATTAAGTAACTATGTTTTAAAATTAATTTACATACCACCTTATAGATTAAGGACTTTTTGCTTTATAAACAATCATACTAAAACATATAAACATACAGAAGAGTTTTCTTAAAATAATGCAAAGTTCGTTTTGTATGATTTTGCATTTATAAATAGCGTAGTTAAGTGATTTGCACATCTTTAATAGTAGAATAAGCTGTAAGTGGAAGAAACGCTAGTAGAGTACGCTGTTTGTACCACACATCGGCTATTGCTCTACGTATACCCCGAGGCTTTTGTTTAGCTCTGCAATAACCTACAAGAACTACAAAACTCGTGTGTAAGGTACTTTTAAGGAATTAGGAGAATGGAACACATTATTCTTTGTAGATTGTGCATCAAGTGGGCAAACTTTAAGCAGCGTAGAGCTTACTTTCTTGAATGTCCGATGTACGAAATCATTAATATGAAGCAGTTTCCCGACCTCACCAAATTATTCACGAAAAATGAAGATCGTGCGTCCACCCATACCGCTACTAGTCGCAAAGATGCCGGAAACTTGCTTCGATTTAGATCTGCGATTTTGGCGTTCGAGAGTCTGGAATATGTTACCTTGTAATCACACCGGCAAACCAAGCCAATAACGACATCGACAAAGATTAAACTAATATAAGAAATAAACTGTACCTGGAGATATTATACACATTTATTATTGACATTTTCTTGAGTGAAGAGCAGATGCATGTGCAATAAACACGAGGCAGTGAAATTATTGCAAGAACATTCGATGGGAAATTGTATGCGCCGCTGCCGTGAAGCAATCGGAGCAAGAAAGAGACAACGCGTAAGAGTGAGAGAGAAAAAGAGCGAGCAAATGATGGCGAGCAGTGGAGAAAATCGCGCGCGTTAATAAGAGACATTGGGAGCTGTGCCGAGCAAAGCTGTTACTGTATAGTGCGCGGCTATTTTAGCGTTCGCGTAAAACTGCGTCAATCCCCACGCACGCAGCGAAAAATATGGAGCGTACTTACTATAGTAAACCAAGAGTTTCATTATAATATCTTAGGGGGTCGCGGCGCGTCATTTGAAAGATTCTAATGGAGAGAAAGAGGGCACCTTTGAGAAGGTTTTTCGGGACGCACAAGACATTGAGCCACAAAGCGACTTTCTCTTCTTTCACTTTGTAGCAGACCGCCTAGCTGACCAATTGAAAATTCTTCAAAGTCTTCGTTTTATTTTGCTGAAAGAGTACGTTGCGTGTCACGAGTTTGGCGTTAGCATCGCGTAATAGAATCATCAGGCACATCATCAAATAATGCTAATGGTAGTCAGGTTCAGCGGGAATAAGATTTATTTGGGTTAACGCGAAATTGCAGGATCTGTGTGGAATAGGCAGCAGACTACAACTGGCAAATAGCATCCTATCGGACCCGTGGTAACTATCTTGAGACAGCGTAACGACAACCTTTCAAATGATCAATCTTTCTCGTATCAAAACGCAGACGGCCAACTGGTTATTTGTCCCGCTCTTGAAATCACAGGAGTCCGTAGAGACTTTTGGGATAAAGTAATCTAATAATAGTGATCGTTTGCTCCAGTTTACGCGATTATATCAAATGCAACGTCACAAAAGAATAAAAATTACTATTTTACATCAATTATTTGTCAATAATCGGTGTAAGCATTTACTAATTAAAAGAAAACTATACCGGACTTTCAGTAAAATTATTAATTAAAAATCACCGTAATTATTTCGATAAGTTGCGTTGCACGAATACAATTTATTTATAAATAGAATTTTAATAGATAGCTAAGAATGCCATGTAGAAATAGCCAAAAAAGAGGTGATGCGTCGAACCCTGTCAGTTCACAAAAACTGTCCCGTTATAACTTCATCTTACTTAATAACTTAAAAATAGTAATATATGATTATGAATATGTATCAGTTAATTAATAATATAAACAATCAACAAATATTTTTCTAAACTTTATTGAGAGGTATCGTTTTTTTATACTTTTTTTTTGTTCAAACGCTACATCAGAAATAATAAAATTTATGGGTATAATACCAGTTTCACATATTAATTTTTTGATTAAATACAAAACAAAGAAACTTTTTGTTCAAACTATTAAATCCATGGTTATAAACCAAAACAGTATTAGTCTAAATACTATTTAACGAAATAAATAATCATCTTAAATGTATGGTTATAATACCAGTTATCCATACTAATTTTTTAACGTCTTACAATATTAGGAACATTTTTTAGACTTTTAAATCTCATTTTATAAACTAAAATAGTAATAAGTTTTGATTTTATTTAAGTTAATAAATCACATTTTAATTTTAAAGTCTGTTGATATCTTAAGTTAATACGTACATAACTTTGTAGCCTAAATACTATATCACATCTTGATATAACACCTTTGGTGACCTTAGATTTTATAATTTACAAACAAGTTTGTTAGTTATGGAAAATAAATTAGCGAATAAAAGAGATAAATTTTTCTTAAATTATTCTTCGATATCGAATTTGATTGCCTTATTAACAAATTCTATTATTTGAGGGACAGTATACTTAAGTAAATTAGGCGATGATGAATCTAATACTTCCAAGCATTCTTTCACAGAAGGTGCTTTTTTAGATTCAATATTTTTCTGGAAATTATTGTAGATCGCAAGTGGAACATGGTTCCGACTTAATGAAGTAGACAATACTTCATTCTCAGAAGTTTTTGTTTTCTTTGATGCATTTTTATCTTTCCAAAATTTGGACCGAATTTGTGCAACAGTTTACCACTTAAACAACAATTATCATCAATTAATTTTTGAATGTCTACATTAGTGATTGTTCCTTGTCGAATATATGCAGCATATAAAGGCGCAACGCAGTCCTCTTGTTCTGCAGTCCACCTCTTTCTAGGTGTTTTTTCTGAATCAAACTTACTCGCAGCAGCAGAAGATTTTCTTTTTCTCTTTTTTGTACCATTGTTCGACTCATATTCATCATCATAATCATCGTCTTCGACTTTACTAGGATTATAATTACTTTCTGTAAATAATACGCAAAAGCATTATAAAACTTATATTTAACAAGCACAGATAAATCTAATTCTAGTAATTTGAGCAAATGTTTCAAGAAACGAAAGTTACGAGGTATTTAAAGCAGCAAGGGTGATAAAACGCCGTGCACTAATGGGCGGCTTAGTTCACAAGCATCGTATACAATTTTATAGCACAGCTGCTTAAATCCGCCAAGTCACGCCTATCCGTAATCTAAGCAGTCCATTATTGTACCGTGAGGTTAGCGCATGAGCGTAGCGAGTGCGATATACACGGTGCAATAATGGACTACTTAGGTCACGGATAGGCGTGACTTAAACGCGGATTTAAGCCACACTGTGCTATAAAAGATTATTTATCCACTTTTATATTCGAGTCGAAAAATATCATTCTAATAATTATTATTTAAGACGTGCAAATAACTTGTTCAACAATTTAAATAAAAATTATTTTTTTCTTGTTTAATTGCCTTTTAAAAAGAAATAATCTACTTCAATTGCGAAAAAACGAAATAATTTTTTAAGTGAGAATGTGTATGTTAAACGTTATCCATATTTCAATACTATTTAAGTAAAATTATTGCACTGTTGGAAAAAATAGAAATTCATCTAGAGGACGCTCGATTATAATAATATTTTCCGCAAAATAACTTTTATTTTTTTTTATTAAACAAGTTATTATATTTACAGATAAAAATGTTAAATAGTCAATTTTATTTGTACCTTTATCCTGATCATCTTCCTCTAATTCTTGCTTTCTACTAACTGGCTTGGACACTGCCTTCAATTGCTCTCTGCTATCATCAGCTTCTGTGCAAAAATCGATACATTATTAAAATAATATATTGTGTACCAAGGGCGTAAAGTGGGCTATTTTAGGCCTAGTGTGGAGTTTAGTTAGTAATGCAACCACACGAAGCCAGAAAGCCCGCTTAGCCCTTGGTGCAATCATATTTTTTGTAACGCATGTACTGATTTTCGCGTTTCAAACTGCACTTGTTGAATTTCACGCGAGTTTAGAAGTTTCGAGCATTTTCAATAAGCGGGCAAAACAAAAAAGAGTCATTTTAGTCCCTATTAATAGGTACGAAAAACGTGCAAATCGTTCGTGTGTTACAAAAAAATGATTATTGGTCAATATTTTGTGTGTATCAAAGAATGAAGCTCAAGACATAAAAATAACGTGTGGTTCTCAGTTCTTTAGATAGCCGCGAACATACCATGGTATACTCGCAACAGAGAGAAGAAGCGCATGAGATGCGTAACCTGGGGAGTGCTAAACAGGAGTCTGGGAGGCACTAGGGATCAGAGAGCTGTAACGCTACATATGTATGAAGACAAAGGGTTGCCGGACAAATAGGATATAATGCCAATTCCATGTCGGGACACTTAATGTATCCGACGGATCAACAGTAGTTAGACTAACCATGTTGCGGAATGCCCATTGAGTATCAAAGTCGTCAGCTGCGCAAGGAAGTTAAAGGAAGCCGAATGTGGGCTGCATCTGTGAATAGGGCGTTCTCAGCGGTCGCTGAGTAGGGAGATCTCATAAGAGCTCTATAGCGTCCTATGTAAGGACTTGAACAGTGGTCGACTTAGATAATAGGGGCAATAACCAAGCAATGGCGAGCCATCTCAAAAACTTTTATACCACATGACCTGATTGAGCTTATGATAGCTAGCAGATAGATTGTGAGCACTGCAACGATGTGCGTCGCAGCGGCTTTGATTCTACTATGAGAATCGAGCGCGGCAATATTGCTTTTTATGTTAACCTAGAATATATATAACCCTGTATCGCCTTGCGGTGACTACAAGTGTTTGGTAACGGAGAGCGTCGTGCAGATTAGCACCGGTGCAGCGCAATGATTCTTTTCGAGGGAACCACGCCGATTTCTCTGAAGAGCCTCGAAGAATCGAGTCAAGTGGCCTGGGTCTTGAAGTGTCCGCACGTGTTCCGAGCTAACAGAGAAAGTGTGACACTGAGTTTTCTTAAGAGTGTAAACGATGAACCTGGGGAACGTCTTGGAGGATGTGTCCTCTTGAGGAGCCCTATATCGCCATGTTCGAGAGTTGCTTTGGAAAGCAAGGTGACGTCAGTTGGAATCGCTCCACCATCCCCGACTTTGACAGCGTGTGAGAGTAGTCCCTGTTGGCAAAGCCAGCACTAGGACGAGAAGTATTTGGGTAGGAAGGCAAGGAGCAGAATCTGGACCGCAAGTGAGGATCAGCCAACCCGGATCCCAAGCGCCTTCAAGTAAAGGTACAGCCGGCCATCCAAAGCGGCGAGGCTTCGAGAGAACGGGAAGCTGGGGCTCGTCCCATTTTCGGAGTTAGTAAGACTGATTTGGTATAGTGTGAGTTTTTGTAAAAGTGTACGAGAGAAAGCGAAATTATAGAGTAAGAGAGGACGAGCGTGTTAAGACGTAGTGCAGGCACGTCAGGGAAGACAACGTGGTGTGTCGCTTGCAAGAAATAGAGAGAGAGAGAGAAGCACGAATGTGACGTTTGGCCTTTGTTCAAGTGCGGCGGCACCAAGGCAAAAACTCGCACGGACGTGTACAAAAAAGAGGCTGTGCTAAGCTGTTCACGCGTATGCCGTAGCCACGAAAGCTTTGGCGAGGTAGAGCAAGAAGGCAATAAAGAGAGATTTTCGGAAAAAAGTTGAGAATTCTTATTGTGTAATTCCCTGTCTCCTCACTCAATCCCACACGCGGACGATCGCGGAACCTCCCCGCGGAAATAATGAATCTGATTATGTTGAGAGTTGGTGTAGCGCAGCCAGCCGACAGTTGGAGCTGCTCGTCTGGTGACTACGTTGCAGCACTGGCTATATGATAACTATATAGTCACCTAGAGAAGCATTGATACGAGCATTGACTATATCTATAGGGTCTGCAGAAAGACAAACACAAGAATTTCGTTCGGATCATCGCAGTAAGATCTCCGAGAAATCAAACACCCAAGAGAGAGAGAGAGAGAGAGAGAGAGAGGGGGGGGGGGAGAGGAAGAGGGAGAGAGAGAGAGAGAGACGAGAAATTCTCATTATCATTTGAAAAGCAAAAAATATCATAAAAACTCTTACCTTCATTCCCTTTAGCCAGTGTTGATGGCTTATCTGTATGTCTTTCGAGAATTGGTATTCGTATATTCATATCAGGTATTATAGTTTCATACTGGACTATATCTTCCTCTTCATCATCATTTTCTCATTTCTGTTCATCTAATTTGTTAACAGTAGTTGATGCTTTCAATAATATCGGTGCTATTGTTAAAATTTGCTGTTGAAACTCGTGTTGTGCATAAATATTTTTATTTATCTTCCCTGAATGTCCTAATACGTCATACAGGTCGATTCTGGCACCGTTTGAGAGATTCAAACTCATAACTATTGTTGATATATTTTTCCTAATTAATGTTCCTCTTAAACATTCTGGATGCTTCAAATTCTTGATCAAGCTTGTGTATTTACGAATATTATCACAGGCTCGTTGGTGTTTATACGTGTGACCAGGAAGTGCGAAAACGTATGGATTGTTTTTGTCCACGTTAGCTTCTTCTACCTTGAAAAAAGACATATACAAATTGATTGCCTCTTCATCTTTGTCTGTCATTAATAGAGGAACAGTTCGATTTAGTTTACCGCGGATTAGTATTCGACGGAAACTTTGTAGAAACTCTATTTCTTCATAAGAAAGTTTTGTAGATCCATTGTTGTTTGACTCTAAACGCTCTATTTTTGCAAAATTTCCTTTTTTTAGTCTCTCTGTTTCTCCTACTCTGCGACCACTAAACATTACTAAGTGAATCGTAGTTACTTCGCCTAATTCTATCCATTTGGTCATATTAAATCCATTATTTTTCAAGTCATCAATAAGTTCATCTCTTCTATTAGTAATAGAAGTATAAAATAATCTTAAATCTTCTTCCGTTGGCAATTCAACTTTTTTGTTACGCTGCATTTCAACTTGCGATTCTGCAACAGTTTTTGTCACATATTTATTGTAATCTGTTTTGTACAGGTGCATAAATTTCATTGCGTCATCACATGCACTTTAGTCCTTAGCTTTAATGCACATACCAATATGGGTATCGCACAATTCTTTAACATAAGCTCCTGCAGCTGCAGCCGTAGCAGGGACGTCATATAAATCAGTTACTTGATTATACTGACCAATTTCATTAATTGCTGGAAAAAGATAGTCAAAGTGTTCAGGTTTAAAAAAGTCGGCATAACTTTTCACAGTGTTATTACTAATGTTTCTTAAAATTGTTAGAAATCTAGCAGTACATCTCAGTCTTGCACGAATCATGTCACCTTGGTGATAATGATGCCGATTTTTGTAACTTAGTCCGTTTCCAAACGTTATGATAACATCATCTTCTTCTATAATATCCTTAATTGGTCCTTTTCTTAAATTTAAAAGTACTTTCTGTAAATGTTCTTTAATAGAAGCAGATTTTTTACCAATAGCTGCATTACCTTCTATTCGAGCTTGTAATGTGCTTTTGGTGTTATTTGTACATTTTTTTACATGCTTATGATAGTAACTTTTAGCGTAAAAGCCACTGCACGTGGTACATAACTCATACATCGAAACAGTTCGATCTTCGTCCGATTCACGTCGTGTTCTTGCTATATGAAACTGGTCATTAAAATCAGCTTGCAAATTGTGTTTTAAAATTGCGGCTTTTCTAAGATACGAATATAAGTAATCAGTATACTTTTGATTATCAGTGATTTTTTGTCCCTTGAGTCGTCTTGATGGCTCATATTGTTTGATCTCCTGAACAATCGCCTCTTTTGCATGTTTGCTTTTATAATGCCGTGACAAAGTTGTCAACTTTTCATCACAATAAAAACATGGATATTTTTTTTTCCTGTTTCTAAGCAGTGTGGCCCTACTTTCTTTGTGTCTGCAAATTTAAAAACGTCACTCATAACTTTCTTGTTCATTGTTATTCCTTTCGGTGTAGTTTTAGGGACAATTTTCTGATCGCTCGCTACGCTTGGGCGCTAACCTCACGGTGCAAAAAAGGACTACTAATGTCACGGATAGGCGTGACAGCGGATTTATGAATCAGTCATTACGCTCGGACGCTTATACACGCCGTGCCATAAAGTACGACTTATGCCACAAGTATCGTAATTATACTATAATATGATTTACATAATACATATAATTATATTGCATACAAATACTGCAATGTAAGTACGCCTGTTTCAAATCGATTTGCCATTTACCTAATTATAGTTAAAAGAGAATTAGAAAATACGGGAAGTGAGGATGTCATTAAAAGAAAGCTCTATTAGGATAGAAGTAAGAGAATATAATACAAAAAAAATGGAAGTAGGTAAAAACTGCAAGTAGAGGGACTTACCAAAGGAGCTAGATGGAAAAATTTGTATAAAGAGATATAGAATGCAACACAAAAACTGAACTTGATAAGTGAAGAGAAAGGAAACAATAGGGGTAAAAATAGAATAAACAGGGGAGAAAAACTATATTAAAGTGCCTAAAAAGATGGCTAGTAACTATAAGTGAGAAGTATAAATTCAGTCTAAAGATGGAGAGAGTTGATCTAAAAAACTAAGAAATAGAAGGAGGGAACAAATGTTAGCAGAATAGAGGAGGGGGGTAGTAAAAAGTAAAAAATGTGGGGGAGTTTTGGGAAGTTGTAGGAGCCTTTATAATAAAGAAAAAGGCAAGGAAAGCAATTAATATATCAAAGAAAGAATAGGAAAAGCATTCCAAATGGTCACTAAAAGAGAAAGAGGAAGGAGAAACAGAAATGCAATAGAAAAGGTAGAAAAAAAATAGGAGATCAAGAAAGACAGCAAAAGACACAGAATATGCAGTGCTGAACAGAGATATAGAGACTGTACAAGTAAAACTGCAGCGAGAGAAAATGGGTTAAAAGTTTAATTTCTGAAATAGTTACAAAATGTTTGGATTAAAAAATTAGCTGGAACATTAAACAAAATGTGGGAAAAAGGAGAATTAATGTAAGCGTGGGAAATAGTTAGGATATATCTAATATACAAAGCGAAAGAAGAAGATATAAAAGGAAATATTATAGGGGGGTAGCTTTATTAAACGAAAGGTATAAAGTACTGACCAAAATAATGGTATTAGGATAAATGGGTGGCGTGATAACTATAAAATATCAAGAGCAAGCTCCGCGGGATCCAAAAGTAAAAGAGAAACAAAGGATGATTTATTTGTGATGAACAGCTTGATAGGGAATACATTCAAAAATAAAGAAGGAAAATTATACGCGGGTCTCATAGACTTCAAAACGGCTTTTTATACTCTTGATAGAAAAATGAAAAATACTTAGAGGGGTGAAAGCAAAAGATAAGGAAACACTAAACGATGTAATTTTAAGGGAAGGTATTTGCGGTGTTACACGATAGAATTCATGTAAGTAAGATAAAGAATCATGAGATAGTGCGAGATATTTCAAAATCTGACGCCCAAGAGAAGTGCAAATAATGAGAATAGGACAAGTACGCTGCATCGTAAAATACAGTTCAAGAGTGCAGACGCCCGGAAAGGAGCCAAAGGATCTTGGTCGCAGATATACTGGTAGTATCACGAGGGAGGCGCGGCGAAATGATGAATGAGTAAGATGTAGGTCACCAGCAGTCACAGACAGTCAAAAGATTGTGGATCGACGAGGAATTATAACAAGAGAAACATAATGGGATTATGCCTGGCGAGTAGGACTACGTTCTCCAACAACCAAAGAGTTAAATAATTAGAAAGCAGCATTGAGACACGCGATAGTAAAGAGAGTCGATGAAGTAGCGGCGCCGAGAAGTTAGGACAGAAAAGCTGGTAGGGGAGGTAGGTACGATTTGATATATCCCTTCTCCTCCCCCCGCCAAAGTATCAACCAGAAAGTAATGCTTTAGAGTACTATACTACTTAGTTGGTTACTCAAGGAAATCACCAACAACGGAGCAATGAAGAACGTCATTCAAGTAGATCTGTGAAAGAAGATTCAGCAAGGGGTGGATTAAAATTTCTAGGTGCAGAAGAACCTAGAAATGTTCAAGGGCTTTTATATCGGAAGACGCGACGAGTAAACAGGTGCTCACCGTAAACCAGCTGTGACGAGTTGCCAAGATGATCCTGCAGTTTGACAGAACAGTTGTTAAATCACAGTTCTTTAAATCGGAATTAATCCAGAACATTGTTTAAGAGTGCAGCTCGACGATAAGCGTAAGAAAGTACCTCGCGAAGACGAAATAGATCGTTAAGGAAATGCCAACCTCAGGCCAAAGAAAAAGTAAACACTAACTAGCAGAGCTGCTGGGCTCCAGGAAAGGGATTCAGTTATAGAAAATTTTAGTCAAAATCAACAAATAGTATATTACGATACTAGTGGCATACTTTACGGGCGGCGTGTAAAAGTGCCCGAGCGTAGCGTGGCATAAAAAAACGACTTATGACACGTGTATCGTATATTATTTTATAGCACTGACTAGCATAAATCTGCTGTCACGCCTATCCGTGGCATTAGGAGTTCTTTTTTGCACCGTGAGGTTAGCGCCCAAGCGTAGCGAGGACATCGAGCCAGCAACCACCAAAACAAGATGAAGATGTCAGCGAAATTGTCGGTCAAGATGACTCGGAGCCGCAACCTGAGACTTGGTCGTCCTAAAAAGGATGGTCGCCAAGAAAGACCGATCTTATGAGATATTCCGGAACATTTTCTAGCGTCTCGATCCTGCGACTAACGTAATCTTCCTACTAAAACAAATCACGTGATTAAACACGTGATTAATCACGTATTATTATCGATCAATCCGTCCGGGAACGCTAGAGGAGAAGTCAAGAAGTCTAAGTGGAAAAAGTGACTGATAAGGAGCTTCCAGCCCAAAAAGCTTTAAAGCAGCGGTGCTGATCGCCTGCTACGCTCAGGCGCTAACTGCGCGGTCCAAAAATGGACTGTTTAGGCTATGGACAGGCGTAACAGCAGATTTATGCTAGTAAGTGCTATAAAATTACGTACGATACTGTTATACCACTGCGTAACCTAAATTTGTATTTATGTCACGCGTATACTTAACCTAAGTAGTCCTTTATTGCACCGTGCTTTATCGACCTCGCTACACTCGGGTGCTAACCTTACGTCGGCGTGCAATGGCGGACTTAGGGTGGACAGATGCTATAAAATGGTATAAGATACTCGTAACTTAAGCTGGCATTTTATTATACGGTGCTACGGTATTGCCTGTGCGTAGCGAAGCAAGTACGCGATGTATAATAAAGTGTCACTTAGGTCACATGTATCGTAATGTACTATTGTCTGCTATTGGCAAGCGTCAGTCGTGAATACAAGAATTTTCTTAACTTAACCACGTATCATAAGGGAAAAACATGCAGCATCAGGGAGAGGCAAATAAGAGAGAAAGATCCACTGCACTGATTCGATTAGTACACGCCGCTCGCATTTCAGGATCCAGTTAAAGATGAGCTTCAAGAGAGTTATAGAGCAAGTGGCAAACCATTGAAATTAAACGTAATCCTGTAGATACTATTAGTACATTATGATACGTGTGACCAAAGTGACTCTGTATTACACGGAGCGTAGTTAGCGCCCGAGCGTCGTGTAATAAAACGCCAACTTAGGTTACGAGTATCGTATACTATTTTATAGCATCTGACATAAGCAGTCCTGTACTGCACCGTGAGGTTAAATTATTTATTTGGATAATATGTATTGCATGTATGTATTAAAGGACGAAATAGCTAAAAAATCGCCCAAAAATAGTGAAAACGTGCGTATTAGCAATAGGGGAGATGCGCCTAGCATGGAATGTTGCCCAGCATGGAATGTCATCAGATTACGACCCTTACGCCCGATAAGTTAGCAATTTTTTATGTTTTAAAAGCCATACTCCAAGACCGTGTTGCTCGAGCGAGAGGGAACAAAGTTGATTAGAAGATATTGTTACATCTGTATACAGTTCTTTTTTGAACCGCGAGGTTAGCGCCCAAGCGTAGCGAGGGCGATATGCATGGTGCAATAAAGGACTACTTATGCCACGGATAGGCGTAACATAAATGCGGATTTATGCCACGGAGTGCTATAAAGGACTACTTATGCCACACAGTGCTATTTTATAGCACGGTGTGGCTTAAATCCGCGTTTAAGGCACGCCTATCCGTGTCCTAAGAAGTCCATTATTGCACCGTGTATATCGCTAACCTCACGGTACAATAATGGACTGCTAAGATGCTTAGACATTGTCATAGACATGGTCATTTTTACGATTACTACCAACCCAAAATCACATTAGAGTATGAGGATGTTTGCCCTGTAAACCCGGCCCAGGTGGCGCCAGTACGCGTCTCAGCTGTCATGGCCGCTGCACCTACAACATAGCTGAATACATGCCTGGGCTAGTGACTAGTCTGCTGCGTACTCATGTGCCTAGCGTTGAGAGTGTGGAGGAGGATCGTCATTTAAAGCAACATGATTATTCGCATAATTATTGTGAATTTTGCAAAACCTAAAGCATTTTTAGAATCCGCAATTAAATTGCAAACGTTTT
>QLYP01000616.1:4327-73787 GCA_016647725.1 Nasonia giraulti
CGGTCTGCTCTGCTAATCCTATGGCTGCGAGCGGCGTTTTAGCGCCACTCTTTGGCGTCTCACCCTTAAAGGCGCATTCAGGGATGATTGCTACTCCGGAATTCGGAGGTGCTCGATTCGGGATTCGGCTACGCAGGCTAGAGCGGCCTCAACTTTGACCGCTGCCTCGAGTAACTGCTCCACGGTTGTGAACTCTTTTAGCTGGAGTCCTTGTTTGAGAGCGGGCAGCATATTATAGTAAAACCGATGCAGTTGCTGGCTAGCGTCTAGTCGGGGTTCCATTCTCTGCATAATGCCTTGCAGGTTGTTTACGTAAACCCGCACGCTCAGTAACTTCTGCTGGTAGCCCTGCGTCTGCCCGTACCATCTCTTGATACATTCGCAGAAATCGTCCCAGCTGGACCATTCTCTCTGTTCAGAGAGCCGGTTCTGTAACCACTCGTACGCGTTGTCCGTCAATACCTCTTGTAATGACGCTAACATCTGCGCGTCTGACAGGTCGTCCAGCCTTCTGCGTCCTTCCATGCGCTGTAGGAAGTTCTTGACGCTTAACGATGAGTCCCCGGTATGCGCGTTCGTCGCATTCGCATGCCTGGGGGTTGCGAATAAAGAGGATTCGCCAGGATCTAAGACTTGGAGGCTCTTACCAGCCACCGCACCCGCGTCTTTGCGAAAGCTGCTGTGATTCATGTGATTTATGCTGTATGTGTCTTGTAAATTCACATGACCGGCTTTGCACTTTTCTGTGGATTACTCTCGCTTGCTGGTGGCTCCACCCTAGTACTGGACGCTATGTTAGTCGGCCATAGTGACATCGTGGTATTTATCTTGCACATCAGCGCCCTCATCGTTGCGGTATTCTCAGCTATCGACTGACTTAGCAAGTCATTCTGAGCTACCGAATTTTGCGCTGACATTTCGTGACTCTGGGCGTATTGTGCGTTGCAACGCTCGTCTTCACCGTACCCTCTGTTTAGCGGTCGATTGCTTGTTGTCGCAGCGTTTTGCTGAGATCTGGTGCCTAATCCGCCAGTCGCTGATGCTGCGCTTATGACTGCGCGTGGTGCGGTGACATTTACACTGCGGAACTTTCCGTTTTGGAAGACGTACTCGCTTTGGCCTTCGCCTGCCGTAGTTGTCGGCGTTGTCGTTGTTGTTGTCGTCGTCGTTGTTGTGTTTACTGTTATGATCAGATTCCCTGTCGGCACCTCTATCGTGATGATTATATTCAGGCATTTCTGCAAACGCTTCTCTCATTGTCATCGCGTTTAGCCGTTGTAGATTAGGCCTTGTAGTTCATCTCGATCGCCGACGTCACCACAACTTCGTTTGCCTTGATCTCTTGTTGTAAAAGATTCAGAGGGTGCGGCTGTTCAGCATCATAATCGCCCGTATAAATCGAGCGTGACGATACTTGTTCAACCGTTGCGTCGATGAATGACTTACGCAGTTCTTTCCTCTTCACTCGCGCCATTACTGTCGAGGCGTCCAGGCTCTCTCTATAAAATCTGACTCGGTATACTCTCCGGGGAGCCATCTGTTCTGCCTAGCAACGCGATCTAATCGCTTGCCGTCTGGCTTCAACTGCATACTCTAAACGACGTTTTGCGGTGGCGCAACAACGACGTGGCAGCTTCCTATCCTACGCAATCCAGTGAGTGCACTCCAGATAGCCCCTAAATTGTATTATTGTTGCTACAACGTAAGCTGCAAAAAACAACCTTTCTACTCACACACTTGCACACCTGAGTGCGTCGCTGTGATGTAGATTATTACGCGAAATCGAATAAAACGAAAGATCGAATTCGTATAATCAGAGCAAAATCCGTAAAAAAAAATTTTTAATTACGCCAGGTAAGCATAAATTGCTTCTGGCGCGCGCACTCGTAGCACTGCTGTGCTTTCACTTGCAACGCACAGTTTGTGCTACAGGCATATACGCACTCATACACCCGAAAAAAAAATCCGAAAAAAGACGAAAATATTTTTCGCGGAATTACGCGTCCATCTCGATCTGCGAGTTGAGTGTGTTCTCTTCTTGATAAATCTTGAGGTCTTCTTGGCTGAAAACTGGGCGTCTACTATTCCGTGTCTTCCCGTGGAAGTGATTACATACCTCGCGCCCGTCGCGTTCTCGTAGAATTGCCTCTATGTAGAGCCGCAAGCGCTCGCACTCTCTCTCACACACTCATGCCGCTGCACGCTTCGCTCCACTATAGCCTGCGTAGACTGTAGTTTGCGGCTACACGTGTTTATGTTGCCGCTTTGCTGCTTTTTGTTGTTTAATTGTGAATTATTAAACAACGTACAATTTCGCATACACGCTCTGCTTTCACACGAGACGTCACGAAAAAATAATTATGCTACTCTCAATCCTAACGAGAGTGCTTTAAAAATCTTCCGACAACAAATAGAAAATTGTTCGACTCGGAGAGCATGCGATACTAGTGTAAGCTTCAAGTTTCGCTGCTCCGAGTCGTTTAATACTATGTCGTGTGATAATATCGGTAGATATTTGTTCTCGGCCTGGCAACCAAAATCTCCGATATTTATTCACAGACTTCTCGTGTAAATTGCGTTCGAATTATTCGTATACGCTGCACGAATAAATTCGAACGCCGTTTAAATCTGCCTGATTTGAGCGCGACGTAAACAGCAGGGGGATGCTCGTGTTTACGTCGCTCGCGCGACCTTCTGAAATTCGCAACGGTTTCTCGCTTGCGCCGAAAATCGCGAAAATTACAATATTTGCGCGTTCCTTCCTAAGTAACCCACGAATTGAGCGCCGATGTAACGGGGCGAGACTTTGACGTGAGAGAAGAAAATCACAAAAGGAGACGCCGGGACCGAGAATCGATCCGGTGCTCCCGAGATCTCTAGGCGTGCTTGCTACCACTTGAGCCAACGCCGCCCTATTTCGTCACTCTCTATCCTGCCTCGATTACTGGCGTGACGAGGGACTTTGTTCCTCGTTACAACTTCTGTAACCTCGAAAACACATAGACATTTTTGATTACTTTTATATAATCAATCGCCTCATACCGCAATTCATCCTTCATCCACTGTATATATCATACACTATTACAAATTTACAAAATGTATTCTTTCAATCTTATTCTTTATGATTTATTTATACAACATAATGTACAGCAATAAAAACTTATCTAATCTAATCTGATCTCTCTCTCTCTCTCTCTCTCTCTCTCACCTGGGGCCACTTCTTTTCTGTGTGTGTATATATATTGATGACCTTGTACCGAAAATCGAATCTGCGCAGGTCCTAATGTATGCTGACGATGTAAAAACTTTTATGCATATAACCTCAGCTGAGGGCGCTCTCAGACTTCAGAGGGACCTGGATTCTCTCTTTGCGTAGTCTATTGATTACGGCCTATCTCTCAATGTGAGTAGGTGCTGTGTTATTTCGTTCTGCAAAAGCAGACCCCCGTTACCGTTTGACTACTTTAGGGACGGCTTTGGACTGCCTAGAGTTGAATCGATTAAAGATCTGGGTATGGTCTTTGACTCTGCACTGACATTTTTTCTGCAGGTCAATGCCATGATCTCCAGGTCCCTCCGTATGCTCGGTTTTATCAGGCAATCCATCGTTGATTTTTCGGACCCCTCTGCAATAATCTACTTATTTGAATCTTTGGTTACTCACTTGTTATACTGTCCTTAAATCTGGCGTCCTCATTGACATTATCTAATCAACAAACTCGACTTCATACGCCATTCTTTCCTTAGATACATTGATTTTAAGCTAGGTAAACCTTTACATAAATTTTGTCATAATTATTCAGCAACTGCAGATGAGTGTGACATCCCAACGGTCGACCCTTTATCAATTTGATTGTGTCATGACGTATAAGACTGTTCATGGGTTCACCGACTGTGAGTACCTGAGTAATCTGTTCGTCAGTAGGACGGCCGCGTATCCGATAAGAAATTTGAGAGACTTAAACAAAAATCAAAATTAACCGTATTAAGCGTCAGTGAAACTCACCTTCCCGAAGCGTTCAATGTAAAGAAACGGGGTTTCAATTTAAATCATCCGTTTAATCTTCATCCCTAGCCTACTAGCTGCATGATTGATCCATTGAATACTATTCAATACTGTCTGTGGACTGCTCCATACTCTTAACATTCATCGTTTATACCGTTTTATTGTATTAATCTATTATTATTATTTGTATTTCTTATTTCTGTAAAGGGCGTTCCACCCGTTTGATAATAAATAAATAAATAAATAAATAAATAAATAAATAAGACTTTAAATAATTTATCCACTACCTGAAAAGCATGTTTTGATGTCATTGTTATTTTATCCCAAATTATAACTTCTACATTTTTTTTCAGATTTTTTGTATATATTGAATTAGAAGTAATATTGCACATCGAATCTTCATTTATATTTAATGGTAATTTGAGAATTACATTTGAAGTTCTTCTATTTATTAATAAATTGACTGCTATACCAGTTCATGCTACAGGTAAAACACTGATTTTTTCTTTAGTAAATGAGTGATGATTATATTTAGTAAGTAGCTTTTTCTATTACCTCCAGGTCCATCAATAAAGAAACATTTCACTTGATTAGCTTTATCAATTACACTATTCATTAATGCATCGAAAATTTCACGTAGCTTAATCGTTAAAGAGCTTATATTGCATGATGAATCATTTTCAATTTCATTTGTTGCATCAAATTCTTCATAATTGTTTTCCTCAACATCCAGATTAACCCTAACAGCACAACAATATTTTTAAATTATCTTTAAAATATTTTACATTACAAATGAAATGTTTCTGCAATCATTTCAAGCATATTTTTGAAATATTCTTACAATCTGATTTGTCCTAGGGTGAAAATATTTTTAAAAAATATTGCAAAAAATATTTTAATATCATTTTATAATATTTGCATTTTTAACGTATTTCAAAATATTTTGTAATATTTTTAAAAGATTACAAAAATATTTCGTTGACAAATTGCTGCCAAACCTCAGACAAACACATGTAAATATTTTCGAAATCTATTAAAATATTTTGAAATATTCATTAAATATCGTATAATTATATTTTAGTTCCTTAAGTAACGAAAAAATATTTATAAAATATTTTAAAAATATTGATACAATATATTGATAAAATATTTTTAAAATATGTACAGAAATAATTTAAAAATTATATGTGAATTTTATTTTTGCAATGTTTCATGAACATTTAACTCATGTTTTTGGGACATGCAAGTTTCCGTAATTTATATGTTATGAATATTATATTTTGAAATATTTTATGGAAACATATATGAAAGGATTTAAGAATTAAAAAACCTTGACGTGACGGAGATGTGAATCGGCGACCTTCTGCGTGATAGTTTGGCACTCTACTCGTTACGTATTTCTGTAATGTATTTATTTATTTTTTTTTTTGCAAATTAATTGCGCCTTTTTAGCGTGATCTTTTTTATTTTAATTTAAATGCGTTACATACTCCTTAAAAGGGTCAATATATTTAAAAAAATCGGTTTAAATTTTTAAGGAATATTTTTAAAAAAGTTGTAATATGCGAGGCTGAAACGTACGACTCTTATTCGTCTTGTGCGCGTATAAGATTTTAATTTTTGAGAAGAGCAATGATCATTTACTGATCTGCGTTTGAATTTTGACAGCAGATTACAAATAAAGATTTTATTTTATATTGATGTATTTTTATAATATTGTTGTAATATAGTAAGTATTATAATCTTGATAATAAGTACCAAAACGGAACTCGTCGCGCCATCTATTGGTTCGCGACGATTTCGTGCAGTCAGACGAGCTCATGCGAGAGTAAGTGAACTGCGCATGCCTCGCGTGTACAATCTAAGCGCCGACTACGCTGTATACTCTGTACTCGCTCTCTTGCCTGTTAGACTCCGATGTGAGCGGACGCATTCACCGAGGCTATTGCCGACTACTTACTTACAATATATCACATTATTATTTAAACCTCACAGTGTTAATTTATTTATCCACTATTCCAACATGGTAGCAGAGCGTTGGAATCTCTTTTTCAATTCTACATCAACCTTCGGGGAAATGTAAAATTGAGGGGGGTTAAAAAGTGAGGTTAGAAGAAAAGCCACGTGGAAAAGAAGTTAACGGTTATTGTTAAAAAAGTGAATCACACAGTGAAAAATTGAGCAGTGAAATAAAAGGAGAAAATTTAACTGAAAAAAAAATTATAAGCTTGTAAAGCATGAAAATTCGAATTTTGTGTTGAAACGTCTGTCAAAAAAAAAGAAATTTTCAAGTGAAGATTAACCAATCCAGAAAAGGTTAAAGTCAAAAAATATATGCTCAGTGACGAAGATAAAGTTGGCAGGTACTAAACGAAAAGAAGATTTTCAAAAATTAACAAAGATTAAAGTGCGATGTCAATAGATTAAAGTCGGCAAGTGAAAAACGTGGTAACGTGCTAGTATAGAGCACATGGCAATTTTGAGGTTAAGCACATGTTTTTGTGGCTAAAGCAAAAAGTGAATCCAGAACACGATTTAGAAATTAAAGAAGTTCTTTGGAAAGAGGAAATAAGAAATCCGATTAGAAAATTATTTTTAAAAGAACTGAAGAAGGTTATTATTGTAACAAATCAAGTATATGAACATATAAAAGTAAAAGAAGAAAAAATGGCTAAACAAGCAAAAATTGAGGATATTTTGATACCAGTTTTCGATGGTGCAAATTATACAAGTTGGAAAATTAGATTAATGATTTTATTATAATATAAAGAGTGTAAAGATCCAGCAGTCAGAGCAATGACTGAAGATGAAAAAAAGGACGAAGCCAAATGGAAGAAGATTGATCCAAAGCAAGAACAATAATAAGTTCGATATCAGACAAACAGTTAGAGTATGTTGGTGAATGCGCAACAGCTCTTGAAATGATACAAAAGTTTGATAAAATGTATTTATCACAGTCCACAGCCTTACAAATAATATGCAGAAGTAAGATTGAAGAAATTAAGTTGAATAATTACAAATCAGTTGAGGATATTTTTGTGGAGTTCGAAAAGGTTACAAATGAGTTCAAATCGGCTGTTGGAAGACTAGAAGAAACCGAAAAATTAAGATATTTGATCAGAGCCTTGCCACCAAGCTATAGTTATATTGGAGATTTCATAGATATTATTCCAGAGGCTCAAAAAACTGTAGACTACGTGAAGTCTAAAATAAAAGAAAAGAATATGACTAAAGCCGAGTCAGATAATAAGAGTAACGTCAGTACTTTTGCAACCCAGGCAAAAGGTAAATGCTACAATTGTGGCAAATTTGGTCACTACAAGAGTGAATGCACGAGTCTACAACAATCGAGCAACCGAGGCAAAGGTGCTCACTACAACCAAGGTCAACGAGGTCACCAACGAAGAAACTACAGAGGTCGTGGCTGAGGCAGAGGACAAGGTCAACCCAGACGTGACTCTTCAAGTGAGCAACAGGGCAACTATTCATCCGAATCATGGACAACACAGGTATGCCACGACTCGAACAATTCTTATACCTACCCTCAGGAAAAGTATAAGAATAATAAAACAACTGAAGTATATCACGTAACAGGTTGTAGCGAAAATTGTAGCGAAATCGATTGGTTGTTAGATAGTGGTTGGACAGATCATATTATAAAAAGTGATAAATTCTTTGATAAATGTGTAGATTTGAAAAATCCTGTTGATGTAAAATTACCAGACGGTAAAATGTTAAAGGCAACCAAAATAGGTACTGTTAAAACTTATTTTAAAAATTATTATAATCAAATATATGTTGATATAAAAGATGTCTATTACGTTGAAGGAATTAAACAAAATTTGATGAGTCTTGCAAAAATAACTGAAAATTATACAATATTAGCAAATAAAGATACTGCAAAAATTTTTAATAAATCTAGAGAGTTAATAGCCGTAGCATACAAAAAGGAAAATTTGTTTTATATGAAAAGTTTTGTATTAGAAAAGAAAAATAAATCCATGTATGTAAATTCAATAAAACTAACTGACAAAGAAAAATGACATAGGACATTAGGCCATGTAAATTTTCAATATTTAAATAAATTAGTAACTGATAGATTAGTTGAAGGACTGCCAGAAAAAATCGAAAATGTCGAAATGAAATGCGCAAATTGTATAGAGAAAAAAATGGCAAATGTACCTTTTGATAATAACAGAACAAAAACTACTGAAATCCTAGAATTGATCCATACTGATTTGAATGGTCCACATAATACTACTGGTTATGGTGGAGAAAAATATTTCTTAACATTTGTTGATGATTATAGTAAGTGCACTAGAATCTTTTGTATTAAAAGTAAATCAGAAACTGCAAATTGTTTAAAAGAATTTATAAATTTAGTAGAAAATAAATTTAATAAAAAGGTTAAAAAATTACGTTGCGATAATGGTAAAGAATATCTGAATCACGAAATCTACAATTTTGTAAAGTCTAAAGGAATTAAATTATTGCCATACCCACCATACGTCCATGAATTAAATGGAGTAGCAGAAAGATATAATAGATCCGCAGTGGATATGGGTAGATGCTTAATGCGAAAAGCTAAAATTCATAGGCGCTACTGGCCCGAAATCATAAAAACGGTCGCGTATTTAAAAAATCGCACAATTGCAAATACAGCGAAAATAAAACGCCATACGAAATATTTTTTGGTAAAAAACCTAATGTTGATCATTTAAAAATTTATGGCAGTCGAGTCTTTGTAAGAGTACCAGAAGCTTTACGAAAAAGCAAATGGAACGATAAAGCACAACTAGGCGTACTTGTAGGCTATGTTGAAAACGGTTATAGAGCTTTAGTTAACGGTAGAATAATCAATGCAAGACATGTTCAAATAGTTGAAGAAAATACTCAATTAATTTGTCTAGAAAAATGCGATGATGAAAAAGATAGGGATTCGGAAAATAGCGAATCTATAAATAAAGAAAACGAAATACTGGACAATGAATCCGAAATCGATGAAAATGAATATGATGTAAATTCAAATAAACGAAACACTCTTATCTCTACTCAGACCTTCCGGGAAAGTAGAGATAACGAACCAAATCTTGACGTTGTTAAAAACGCAAAAGAAAATGCAGAAAATTTAACTGTAAAAAGAACGTCCAATAGAAAGAAAAGTCCTATAAGTAGATATTGTAATCCTGTAACTCATTTCATTTATGTAAACCATATTGATGCAAATGTACCGAATACATTTGAGGAGGCGATAAACTCCAGCGAATATAAAAATTGGAAAATTGCTATGGACTCTGAAATAAATAGCTTAAATAAAAACAATACGTGGCAAATTGTTGAAAGACCAAATAATAAAAAAGTTATTGATGTAAAATGGGTCTACAAAAAGAAAAATAATAATGTTTATAAAGCTAGATTAGTTGTAAGAGGTTTTCAGCAAAGAGAATACATTGAAAATGTTTATTCGCCAGTACGTAAAATGCAAACTTTGAAAATTCTACTGTCATATAGTTAGTAGAATTTTCAAGTCATATAGTTGTAAAAAATAACTTGTTTATTGAACAAATGGATGTTGAGACAGCATTCTTAAATGGTCATGTAAAATCATAGGTATACATAAATCAACCGAAAGGTTATGAAACAGATGACAATAAAGTTTACAAATTGCAAAAAGGACTATATGGTCTCAGAAAAAGCCCAAGAGCTTGGTATGAATGCTACAATAAATTCATAGAAAGTTTAAATTTCGTAAGAAGCAATTATGATCATTGTTTATATGTAAGTAATACAAGCAAAGATCCAATATAGATACTAGTCTTTGTAGACGATCTCTTAATTTGTTGCAAAGATAAAAATAAAATAAACAAAGTCAAAACTATTCTGATGAAAAGATTTGCAATCAAAGATCTAGGCAAAATAAGCCAATATATAGGTATTGATATAGATTATAGTGATGATAGACATAAGATGACTTTAAGTCAAACAAAATACATTGAATCTTTAGCTGTAAAATATAATTTAGAAAATGCCAAATTGTATGATACTCCAATGGAGTCTAACCTAAAACTAGAGCAAGCTAGTCAAACAGACGAAAGAATAAAATACAGAAACATAATTGGCGAATTATTATACATAAGTACAGGCACAAGGCCAGATATAGCGTATAACGTAAATTATTTAAGTAGATACCAAAGTTGCTACGACCAAACACATTATAAATATGCATTAAGAATCTTAAAATATCTGTATAAAACTAAAGATCTAAAATCATTTTGTATAATTTAGGGTATATGTTTACTTGTCAAAAAAAATTATCTAATTCCTTTAAAAACATTAAAGACATGACATAAGTTTGTAATCGTGATTGCGAGGCCATTTCATTAATAATGGTGTATAGTTGCCCATATCCTCTGGCTTCGTTTTCGTCTGAATGTAAGGTATAAATATTGTGGTAAATTTAACCACTTATTCGAATAACTTGAGGGCCTTTTCCAAAAAAAGCGTCAAATCCAGCTCCAAAACTTGCGAAGGCAAGTGCATTTTTATATTGTCTAATATTATTTAAAACGTGTTAACTTTCGTCAGTATTTCCAGAAACTAATTCTTTTAAACGTTAAGGACAATTGATATTGTCAGATAATACGTTTTCTCCATTGCAACAATTAGAAAACTTCTTATCACATAATAATTCAGATTTGAAAAGTTTAGCATTACAGAATTCACATATTTCACTCATGCTATCTAAATCATTCTCCATAATTGCTGATTCATCGGAATCGAAATTGAACATGGCAGTCAATTTTGTTATTGAAAATTCATTGAAATTTTTAATAGCGTAACCTTTTAATTTTTTGTAGTTACTATTATTATCATGTTACTTTTCAATTTTCTTTAGAGCTATAAATATATATACGTAATCAACCGAGCGACGTTAGGAGCGAGGTGAGCCTGCTAGTGAATTATTAAAACAATTATTAGATAAGAATAGAAATGAAACATCAACGGTTAAAAGCAAAACTTTTGCTGAAGCTATGTCAAGTATTTGAAATATCCAAAAGCCTAAACGTGTTGCTAATATAATATAAAAAAAACAGATAAAGATGAAAGTATTGAAAAATTAAACAAAATGGTATGTCACTATTTGACAGAGGATAAATCGATACCAAACGAAGAAGGTTATCAAGAAAAGAGATGAGATAGTCATAAACTTATTAAACGAAGAAAGAACACACAAATTACTAAAAAGTAAATTTCAGAAGTATGTGATATAAACAAAGAACAAGTTTTTTTCTTCCGATTACCACTTGTAGCATCTTTCAGCTACTACAGCTTGTTGGTTGAGCCAACACTCTCTGCTCTTTGAAAGGGAATTTGGTCAGTTACTCACCGGAGACCCCCGAAGAAGTCCCATATTTTCAGGGATCAGCTCCTCGCCGGTAAGGCTGACGCTCCCTGCCTATTGCATCGGATTGGCAACCTTTACACTTTAGTTATATTGTTATTAGCCCCCTATACTGCTTCGCATTTGCCCAGGCTTGCGCTTGCGAGGCAAGAGAAACCCCAGAATTACTCTGAAGGAAAATTCCGGGGAAAAACCCGCCTCGAAACAGCCGGAGTCTAAGGTACTTTTCCCGTTGAAAACAACTTAGAAAAAATCCGAGTGCCTCCACCAGGAATCGAACCAACGACCCCTGGAGAGAGCGTGTATCTGCCAGTTAGGGCATGCGCCTTAACAAACTGAGCCATGAACGCTCTTAACAAAGAACAAGTTGAAAATCCTAAAGTTAGGGTCGTAGGAATTAATAATTTTGAAAACATTGATAATAGCAGTATCGAACTAGATATCAACAAAAGAAACTTTGGTGTTTAAAAAAATGTGTTCTAAATTTCTATAATAACAGTAAAACTGGTTTTCAGTCTATGATATTGGAAGTGCCTAATGTAAGACATAGAAATGTTAAAAATCACTGTATCTTTGGTGATTTTAATATCGATATATTAGAAAATAATTTAGTTAATTTGGAAACTAGTGACAAAACAATTAGTCAGGAATTTGTAATTAACTATCTTGAACGTGAATATGTACCGTACTTCGAAGGAATCACGCTGCAGAAAGTAAGCGAAACAAATGCATAAACTATAGGAAATTAAAAAATATAGGTAAAACCATTGACTGGCAGATAGTTTTGACAATATAGGATCCAAATGATGCATTAAATAGACTCATACAAATTATACATAGCTGTCATAAGATGGCTACGTATTCCATAAAATTAAAGAAAAAAAGAATGAATCACTACCAAGAAAAAATTGGATAACTAAAGCAATCCAAGTTTTGTGCCAAACAAAAGAAAATTTTTTGTATAAACTGTGGAAAATGTACCCAACTCATTTGGAATTAAAAAATTAGTACAAAAACTACGAAAGAACCGCTGCCAATTCTTTGGCACGTAGCTTCCTACAACTGAATACAATACATAAAAGTTCCAATACATAAAATGTTGTTCAAATATACAGTCAAATATATTGTTTTGTCTTGAAACTGTGGGAATATTTTCCCGAAGTGTTCCAAGGATCTCATAAATTATTTCAGAATTTTTTCATAAATATTCTTTGAGTTACAGAGGGTCGAGTCGTAGGTGATCTGAGCATTTTTTGCGTTTTTAAAAGGTAAATGTCAACTAAAACAGAATGTCTTTAGTCGAAATGCCTTAACATTTTCACAGCAAGTAGATATTATGTATTTTCTGTTATCATAATTTTTTCAAAACTTTTGACTATTTAGTTTAAAAAAAATAAAGCAAAAATATTTTTTTTAAATCGAAAAATGAACATATAATGACCATAAAATGGTCATACAATGATTAGAATCTTTAAACAAAATGTACCTGAATTTAAAATCAGTAAATATATATGCATGTCCAATTTTATTACAATCGGTCGCGTGATTTCAGAATTATAACGGTATACGTACACACACAAACACACAAACACACACACACACACAAAAGCCATGTGCACAGGCATTTTCTATCTCATAAAACCATAAATTTTCTTAAAATATTCTAAGCTTTAGATAACATCATTTTGTTTATTGACAAAAATCTAAAATTTGCTCTCTATATGTTAAAACGTGATAGAAAGTTACGTACGCAAATAAATATGTATAAATCAGTTACTAATAGACAACATTGTAAGTAAAATAAAACGGGCATGGCAAGTTACGTAGTAAGTATCTTGAGAATTATCCCTAATTGATCAATATATAACTTAACTTTAAGTTAATTAAGCCCTTCATTGAACTAAACAATTTTTTTACTTCATTATGCTGAAATATAATAAACTTGACTTTATTTGATTGATCTCAGTTCTTTTTTATCTGTTATTTCGTTGCTTGATTATTTATTTGTTATCATATTGTTGCAATAAATATGTATAAAATGCTATGTAATTGACATACATGATAATTTTTCTGAATACATCAAACTCGCCCAACCTTTTACTTACGGTGATCCCGTACACCTAGATACTGCCCTCGAATGATTTTCATACCTAGACACCAAAAACCACGGAGCACACCACCTAGGCGTCGTCATCGGTCACCCTGTACACCTAGACACCGTCCTTGAATGATTTATACGCCTAGACACCAAAAACCACGGTGCGAACTACCTAGACCTCGGCATCGGCCACCTCTTACACCTAGACGCCGCCCTCGAATCATTTTTACACCTAGACACCAAAACACTGCAGAGTATACTACCTGGACCTTGTCAACGGCTACCCTTGCTACTTAGTTACTGTTACTGCTATGGAACGCAGAGTATGCACCGGCAACCTCTTAATTCTGAATATCGTAATATATATGCACTTAAATGCGTTTTTGTTTCGGATTCGATTTGAATTTTCGCGCTGCGGCCAACTTCACGGTCCTACCGTTTTTCGCAGTAAGCTACATATGCTTATAATCATAATTATAAACATGTTTATGGGAATATTTTTGTTGGAAATAAATTTTAGCATGTATAAATATGTTAATAAGACGAAATCTTATTCACATTATAATAAAGCAGTGTGTAATGTACAAAATACACTTTCTGCGGCCAACTTCACGGTCCTACCACTTTTACTGAAGAATATAATAAACCTTTTTTGAGCATTTTTGAAATATACACTCGTACATTATAAAAACTAGATATCTTTTTGTCAAAATTTTTGTTGAAAATATTAGTTTATGAATATAAAAAATGATATAAGTCAAAATCACTAAGAGATAATGATGAAAAGTATGATTTTCTTTAAAATGAAAAATGCAAACATCAATATAGAAGTAAATAGTGTCACGGGCGCAAAGGCTTCGTCTGCTTTCAAACTCGCCTTCGTTGCGCTACCGCGCCACTTGATTTAGGCCCCATTTTTTATTATAACATTAAATGGGATAAGCATGTAAATTATATAGTTAAGAAAACACAAGATTTCATATTTATTTTTACAAAAATTAGAAATAAAATGGACAACAAAACACTAACTATGATATACTATGCTTTTATAGCATAGTATGGCTAAAATCCGCTGTTAAGTCACGCCTATCTGTGACTAAAGTAGTCCTTTTTTGCACCGTGTTTATCACACTCGCTACGCTCGTGCGCTAACCTCACGGTGCAAATAAGGACTACTTTAGTCACGAATAGTCGAGACTTGCTGACTTTAGCAGTCTGTGCTATACAATTTTATACGATACTCTCGACTTAAATGGTTCAGTTTTACACGGTGCTTAGCGCCCTAGCTACGCTCGGGTGCTAACTGCGCCGTGTAAAAAAGAACCATTTATAATTCACACGTATCGTAATGTACTATTTTTAAACTCTAATTAATTATGGCATAATTGCTTGGGGTAGGGCGTATGATAATTGTTTGTACTTAATACAGGGAATACAAAGGAACTTAAACCTAAATATTTTAAATAAAAATCAATTTCAGCAACAAGACCCTCCACTTACCGTAAAGCAATTATTCCAATTAGAGGTCATATCTTATCATTACACTACTTTGAGAAATAAATATACGGAAAACAAAAGCAACACTAGAAATAAGAGTATTTAGTTGCCAATAATTGATAAAACTATAGGCAAAAAAATTGGTAGCAATAAATATATACAATAGATTAACGAATGATCTGAAAGCTCTAGTGATTAGCAATTAAGAGGAGCTTAAAAATATTTATAAGAGAAAATTATGTATAGCTTAAAGAGAAATTTATATTGTACTGTTACTTAACTTTTGCGGGAATTTTTTTTCTTTTTTAATCAGTTTCCAAAAAGATGTCTCAACATCTTTTGGATCTTACTTAGTTTTTTTAAGCTTAGATGTTAAGTTTTCTTATTATGTGCCATCCCTATGTACAGACAACTAACAATAAGCTTGTCTCTATAGGATGCCTTTTTATATGGCATATGTATATGGTCAAAATAAATAAATATTTAAAACGTTGTCTGATTCAAATTGGAAGTATTATAAAAATAATGAGTAATTTTACAGGGGCGTTGCCTTTCTTACAGTTAGATGTAATAAAAAACGACACAAACGAATTTATTATCATAGTGAAAAGTCGTCTAACAAAGTAAATTGGATATATTATTGAAGCAAGAACAAAGCGGGATACCTTCATGCAGCAGGAGCAGCAAGCAGAAGCGACACGTCTGAGCAAAGGTGTTGCTGAACAACGGCAGGTTGCCAGGCCCTCAACAACTACCAAGCGACAGATCAATTAACGGGTCAAGCCTGGGTTAAATCCTGCAAAAAAACAAAAAGATATTCTTCTTACCAACAATTTTTTGATTTGATGTAATTTGAAAAAAAAAACATTCTATTGAAAATATATAAAATATACACCATTTTTATCGAAAAAAACATGTATATACCTTGTAAAATCATTTACCAAAATTCATAACATTTTAATATATAAATAAGTGTTTTTAGTCACTTGCTACGGCTTTTTAAAATGTACCTTAAACATGTCCTCTTGGACCAATCGAGACATTTCTAAAAAATATGAATTAAATATTGCTAGCAACAAAATTTGTTTCTAAAAATTATGAATTGCATATTGATAGCAAGAAAATTTGTTGCTAGCAATATTTAATTCATATTTTTTAGAAATGTCTCTCGATTGGTCCAAGAGGGCATGTTTAAGGTACATTTTAAGCCCGGATAGAGTAAAGAAGACGGTCCGGATCTTTCAAAAAGCCGTGGCAAGTGACTAAAAACACTTATTTATATAGTAAAATGTTATGAATTTTGGTAAATGATTTTACAAGGTATATACATGTTTTTTTCGATAAAAATGGTGTATATTTTATATATTTTCAATAGAATGTTTTTTTTTTCAAATTACATCAAATCAAAAAATTGTTGGTAAGAAGAATATCTTTTTGTTTTTTTGCAGGATTTAACCCAGGCTTGACCCCTTAATAAGGTAAAGATAATTTAACTATCCAAGATAAAAGATGTCACAGCAATGCAGAATACGTACATTTTTAAAAGAATTGATGTGCTAGGTGACCCCGGACATTATTTTGATTAACATTTTGCCTGAAAATGTGTAAAGAAAGAAGAAATATAAAATTTCTAGAAGTAGAATGAAGGATTCTAAGCTTTTGCGAATATATACCGCAAAAAATATAATAAAAATATGCATGTTGTAACGGGACTCGACTTGGGCAATACTCGACCGGATCACAATCCCTCGCTGCAGCGGAGAACTCTCTCAACGCCTGTGATTAACCCGCGACTTATACGCGAGGTCCCAAATCTTGCCTCGTGCTTGCGCAACGTCGCGTTTTAACGATCCTCCGACAAATTCTCATCTTCAAGGCGGCGTCCGCTTGGTGATGTTTTGATTTGCAACCGCCGTTTGTGACGTTCCTTTGTCACGGTATCACCAGCCTTGCTCACCACCGATTTATGTCGTGCATTTTAGTAACGCACTTGGCGCGCTGACGCGCTACTCGCACGCTAAGAAAAAATCTCGCAGCTCTATCTCGAGATCTGCCATGCACCGATCGCTCACCCTCTTTATCGAGTCTTCTAAGAGTGATAGGATGGCGCTACCCTGTATCTCTACCGCTGAATAGACTTCTCTTCGTTGTAGTCATCTCTGTGCAGCTTTTCGCGGACCGAACGAAGGAATTAACGCTTTTCTCTTCGTGCATTCTTTCGTCCTCATTGTGCTCAAGCGTCACTGCACCACCTTTTTCGATGCTGGATGCCCTTCCTACGGACGAAGCTAGCGGATTTAAACTTTTGCACCTCTGACCTTTCTGCAATCTCAATCCGCCTTGCATCCAAATTGTTCGCGCTGTTCTTTAATAGGTGTAACGTCTCGTAGGACTATCAGACTGTGGTACGTCTTCTTCCCTCGACTTGCTTCGCTCAGAGCGCGAGCGCGTCCTCG
This sequence comes from Nasonia giraulti, assembly GCA_016647725.1. Classification (NCBI taxonomy): domain Eukaryota; kingdom Metazoa; phylum Arthropoda; class Insecta; order Hymenoptera; family Pteromalidae; genus Nasonia; species Nasonia giraulti. Next base: position 21,787 of record QLYP01000616.1, read on the forward strand.
CGTCTGATCTCCCTTGGGGTAAGAATGTTTCATCTCGAGGTAAACCTCCTGGTAGCCCTACACGAGCTTGCGCCGTCTCAGTGTGTTGAGACAGACGCGGAAAGGACTTTGAGGTTGAGGCTGTTGAGTATCCTTAGCGCTCTCGTAATCAAACCTCCTGCACCGTCTAGTGTTATCATTTAATATAAAAGTGAATATCGTATCATGTATTACACGTAAAGTATGTAATGTTAAGGTAGTTGTTGTTAAGGTCGTAGTTGAGAAGATATCGTCGCACCGCACCCTTGAATGCCGCGAGCGAGGGTAGGTGGAGCACAGTAGGTGGAGGGGAGTTCCAGAGCCGAGCGCTAAACTACTAGAGCTAAACCCTAAACATCGTCTACAAGTAGTTACGGTTTTTTTCAGTGCATTTGATTAACATACGATGCTCCTCCTTGTAGTCGATGACGCTTCGACCTGGGGGCCATCCTGACACCCAGACATCGTCTACAAGAATTCAAAAGTATTTTTCGGTATATTTCATGTTTAAGTGTAGCTCTCTCTTGTACACCTAGACATCGTCTGCAAGAAGATACAAGTTTTCTTGAGTAAATTTACAGTATAATATACAGTATTTACTTCAGGCAGATTAAATCAAAGCTTTTTATAGTTATAGAGGATCAATGCGGATTATTATGCGAATAATAATAACATAGCTAATATTATAACTATCGTAGGTAATTTTTGAATGTATCTCAAGCAAGCGGTTATTGTTATATGTAGGAATAAAAAAATGGCCATAACTTAGCTAAATAATCAATATTGTATATTGTGACGTGGCAAAACCCGCAATCAAATTTTTACTATCAAATTACGGCCCCTGATCCTCGTCACTATAATTTATATTCTCTGGACCCCGGCCTGGGTCTCAGAGGGGGGACCGCTAGATCGAACCGAACAGGGATATTCGGGAAATGTCGGAAATGACTCCTTCTCTCTCTCTCTCTCTCTCTCTCTCTCTCACGCACCAACGACACCCGCTCACCACTATCTCTCTCTCTCTACTCTCACTCTCGCTTTCGCTCTCTCGCATACGGCTCGGCTTCAGCGAGGTCGGTAACGCCCGTCAACGCCCGCGATTTTTCTCTCGTTTCTCGGGAACGGTTCACTTAATCTCTCCCGCACCTGGTTGCAATTTCGGCTCGCGCTTACCCGCGTTTCTCTACTCTCTCACTCTCTCACTCATTCTTTCAACAACACACATACACTCTATCGCTGGAACTCTTTCTCGTCCCCCTCACTCTCAAATCACTCTCACCTCGTGGCCGCGCCTGAGTAAGAACACTTACTCTTAGCTTCCTGGCACTCTCTCCCCGGGTGGGCCCTGCCCTGAACTCGCTCGCCTGCTTCCGCGGCTTCGCTTCCTGGTTCGTGTCTTCTTCCTCGGCTGGAGGATTCCTCTCGACCTCGCGACTCTCGTCCAGCTCCTCGTTTCCGCTCGAATCCCGCAACTCCACGCTCACTCAGCACACTCCCCCGCTTGCGATCGTCCCACTTGGCGAGGATCTCCGCGAGATCCTCCAACCTCGTGTCTTGGTTCTGCCGGCGTCCGGAAACTCACGAATAGATAGCTTTGAATACATCGGCGTACACCTCGAAAATCCTCGCTTACAGGAAGAGAATCGCACTCGAACAAAGAAACTCAGCAACTTAGAAATCTCGCGTCCGTCACGGCTCGAAGCTTGCTGCTCAATGCCGCGCCGCGCGTCTTGACTCGCGCGCTCAGTCCCGCTCGCTGCTCGCGACCAATCAGCGCGCTTCCCCTCGGGTCGCGACGTTGAGCGACGAGACTCGCAGATCGCTGCGAGTCTGGAATTGCACTATTTCCGCGGGATTGCCCCTTCTCTCGCGGACCTCGCGCTCTTCGCCCGCCCGATTGGCCGCGCCGTTGCCGCGCGCGTCTTCACTCTCTCTCTCTCTCTCTCTCTCTCTCTCTCTCTCTCTCTCTCTCTCCCTTTCTTTCCCGGAATCCTCTCCCACCGTTGGTCTTCTCCGAACTCTCAACCTTTCCTCGCTGGTCGGCGGCTTCCTCGAATCCTCTGTCTCCATGTTGATGCTCTTCTCGTTTCCACTCGCACATAAACACAAGAATATCGATAATTGGTCAATAATTGCAAAAGGCAATTATTAGTTACCCGGGGAAGAGTCGCCCTGCGACGGACATCGTACCGTCGCAATATTATAATTTTATAATGAGATAACTTAGCCAAACAATCATAATTTATAATTAGGCCATCTATGACCAGTATATATAAGAATTTATATATTTATTTTTTCTTTTTAATTATTTTTCATCAAAATATTTGTAGACATTGGCAATAACTGGATCAGTTAGTTAATCGCGTTTATTATTATAATATTTTGAAGATTGATTATAATTATATTTTTATATTTATTGTATTGCAGAGTATGAATGAATCGAATATAATTTATCATGTAAAAATTTTAATTAATTTAATAAGATTTCTGAATATACTATGTTTTTTGTATATATTTTTGTATTGGGATTCGGTTTTCTTCGTTTCTTTTTATCTTTTAATAAATCCTCATTTTGCTCGCGAATAGACTCCTTACTTAAAAATAATTTTGAGATATTTCTCGATGTTTTTTGACAAAGCAACGTATATTTGGTCATCACTGAATACTGTAGAGCGCAAATATATTCAAACTTTGTCAAAAGCTTGATATTTAGATCTGTTTATAGTCATATGAAAACTTAATCTCATCTAACAATGGTTTTAGAGCAAGTCATGGAGGCGGGGTCAGTTTTATATACATAAGAATTGTACACGATTTAATATAACACAAACGTTTATGAAGTTTTTACTCTGCACAATGTGTTTTTGTTTGAACACATATGGAAAATATAAAAATTTCGATATCGTTCTACACGTCCTTATTTACACAATGAAGAAATAAATATTTGACATATTCTCAAATCGTACACAATATATTGTGCACCAAAATTTTATGGAAAATAATTAGGAGTGGTCGATATTTTACACATATTATTATGTACAATTAAGTCGCACACAATTTTATTTTTGTTTGGTAATGATTTATTTTACGCCAACATAAAAATATTTACCAATATATACGCGAAAAAAATTTTTCAACACTTACCTTAAACTTACCTTACCACACATGGAAAACCTTAGTTATTTCATTTTCATACTTTGTACACAATCTGTTGTACACGCCCTGATACTTCAGGTAATGTCTTAATAGTCATGAAAAGGAGAAATTTCTTTAAGGTGATTGATCCATAGTTGATTGATCATTGAGTCAGAATTTCCGTAACTATGACTGATGTGCCATAAATCGTAGCGAGATGGTGTGCCTTTCGCGTTCAAGGAAACGCTTGAGAATATTCCGAAGCTCCTAAAGTTGCAAAAGTTCGAATGTGTTGCTAAGTGACGGGCAACGATATGTTTTTATTCCACATTCAAGTTCAGCTCTGTAAACACAAACGTTGTTGCGTTTCGAGTGTGCGAAGCAGGTAAGTAAACGTCAAAATCATGGAGTTTTACTATCACATCTCTCCTTTCCCTCTCACTATCGCTACTCATCCCTTCCGTCTCTCTTGTCCTCCACCTCTCTCCTCTCCCTCGCTTCTCTTTCTCGACTCATACTAATCTCTCTCATCTCTTTTTTCTCTAACCTATCTTTCGCAGTTTATGTGGCGCAGTCCTAAATTAATCGGCAAGAAAACTCGCTAGCGAAAAGAGAATACGTGTCCATTTTTCCAGTACATTTGTCAATATTTGAACCTGAATTTTCCAGGTAAGAGGTTAAATTATTTTCCTTTTTCTCATCACTCTTACTCATCTCCCCCTCTCATCTCATAAAGTTTTCATAAATGAAATGTTGTCTCAGGAAAAATTCTTGTTGTTTAAAAACTTGAGGCCCGTTGCACAGGGACTGGGCTTCAAATATGTCTGACATGCAGGTGGCAGATTCCTGGCCAGGCGTAGGGGGGGGGGGGCGAGCTCGCGCTCGTGTTTGCATCTGCTGCCATAATTTGCATGCCATTCTCACGGTGTGCCAGGCCGGCTCGAAACAACTTCAACGACCGAACACACGCATGACTGTCACTGATAAGGACGAAAACACTGACACAGCCTCAAGCAACGGATATGAGTCGGACCTGGCAAGCAAATCGGATGCACCTTTGCTAGCATCGTTGCCATCATTGTCGACTGTATCATCTGCATTAACATCCATACAGTCGTCATCATCGTCATCATCATCATCCGCGCCCTCTACTTGACTGGCGAGGCCCCTTGACAATGTGCCGGGTGCTGGGAGTGACTTGAGGGCGGGCTTTCTCAATGTGAACTCGCTCAGGGCTCGCATTGGGATCGTCCGCAATTTTCTGGTAGAGAGTCCCTCATATGACATCTTTGGTTTCGCGGAGACATGGCTGGGTCCGATTGTGAATGAAAGCCTGGTTAACATCGGGGGATATTCCATCATTAGGCAGGACCGAAATGTAAACGGAGGTGGCGTCGCCTTATTTGTACGCAATGGTTTAAAAATTAAAAAACTTGTTTCTTCCGACACTATGGGTCTAGGAAAACCTGGAATCCCAGAGTATCTTTTTTGCAGCGTACAAAGGGGCGACTCACATCAGGTGCTTCTCGGCGTCATTTACAGGGCCCCGAAAATTCCGATGCAAAAGGACTCTTTGATGTATTGCGGGACTTATACGGCGAATTTAGTCATAAGACCATAATGGGTGATCTGAACTCAGACGACTCTGTTACTATCAAGCGTCTGTCAAAAGAGTTATCTCTTCAGATCATCCGGCATGGTCCCACGCATCATCATACTTCATCGTCTCACACATGGATTGATCTTATCATGACCGACGAAAACGACATAATCCTGGACTCTGGGAATGAGTGGCTGCCTAGTTTCGGCAAGCATTGTGTCATAGATGTCTCGTTACACATCTACGCTCCGACTCCCGTGAGTGACACTTCCTCTAACCGTGATTACAAACGCATAGACACATCTAGTCTTGTCGACCTCCTGTTTTGTTGTGACTGGACAGCCATGAATTCCATCGAAACCGATCTGGAAGGCGCCTTATCAGTTCTTAATAATAATTTAAAATTAGCAATTGATGAATTGGCGCCTTTGAAAACGGTTTGCCCACATAAGAAATATGCTCCCTGGTCTGGATCAGAGCTGAGGCTCCTCATCGATAAACGCAATGCTACACTCAGACGCTATGAGTGCACGGGGAGAGCGGAGCTTTTCGATGAGGTTCTTTGACTGACCAACGAGGTCGACTTACGTTCTGCTCTTGATGAAAACAGAAATGAATTTGCCTGCTCACACGGCATCGATTAGGGGGTTGCCATGGCAACGCGCGCTCGCTCTCTCCTACTCTCTCTCTCTCTCCGCCTGTTGCGCGAGCGGTCTTCTGCCGCTCTCGCTGATTGTATAGTCAGTACGTATTGCCGAATCACTGTGAGCGCTCGTACTTGCCTCCCAGTGTCGTCCGTAAAAAATATCGTTTGTTCACGCGTCGGTACTTTAATACTTTAACTTTCACTACTTTTCCTTAGATTTAAACACTTGTAAATACACACTATATTCAATAAAGGTCAATGCCATTTTTTACGGTTATAAGTTCACATTAACTGTCGATAGTTTTGTTTATTGCCAACTAGTCCATCAAGATCCACAAGTCTCTTCCTTTTCGCGAGACTATAAATATTGGTAGCAGAGCGTGCAGTATCGTGGCAATAAGTGTATTGTGTACGGAAAAGTGTTTTGAATAGTGAAGGTGTATTAAAGTACTTCGGAAGCCGTTCGACTATTCGAAGTCGCAACGGTCGGAGAGCGTCTAGAAACTTCCTGGAATACGCTCTCGCAGTTGGCCGCATCGGGCATAGCTGCTTGTTGTTGTTGTAACAATTTAGACGTTTAGACGATTAGAGGTACGTATTTATTCGAAGTTAGACGTATTAGAAGTTTAGAGGATTAGAGATTAGAGGTTTAGAGGCTAGAGGTCAACGTTCAAGATTGAATTTTTGAGGGTTGCTACGAGTTCGCCATTTTGGAGCACAACGAGGGGTAATAAGAAGAAGACGGCCATATTGGTACCGCATTCCCGCCAACTTCGGACGACGCGCCCAGTACGCAAAGTCAACACGGGAGTCGACGGCATCGGCGTAAACGAGGTTTGAAATTCATTCTCCCTCTTTCTCCCTCACTTGCTCTGTCTCGCTTTCGCTCACGTGGCGTCGTCAGGCAGCGTCAGAGCGGTGCTCGCTCTTGGTCTCGTTTTCTCTCTCTTTCTCTCTTTCTCACGTTAGTGCATTCGCACTAGCAGCTGTGCGCTGCGGGAGCCGGCTATAGTTCCTCCCGCTCTCCGCGCAAGCAGAACAGCTGACGCAGTTCAACGGTCGGCGCTCGCTCACGGCAGCCGGCGCAGGCAGTGCAGAGGTTTGGTTTTTTTCTCTCTCTCCCTCTCTCTCGCTCTCGTTAGTTTTTTTTTAATTTTGCAATAATGGCAGATCCGACTGGTGAATTGACCAAGCAAAAACGTACGAGCGGGTTTATACTCAACTTTAAGCGCAATACTGCAAAATTAGCGGCAACTGCTCGCACGCTGCCGCATATGCGCAGGCGATTGATTTTGTTAGATGCATATTGGTCTGAGTATTCTCAGAGGGACCTGATTTTGCAGGCGAACAAGGCGGCTTTCAAAGGCGAGTCGTATTTTGAAAAAGATGAGTATCTTGAGGTTGAGACGGGTTTTATTGAGGCTAAAGCGGATTTGTTACAGACTATCAAGGAGTTAGAAGTCACCGCGAATCCACCGGTAATCGCAGGCGCGCAAAATAATCAGGTCGTACACACACAGCCTGTTCCGGGTCCGTCAGAGTTCGCGAACATGCCGAAATGTCAAATCCCGAAATTTTCCGGAAAAGCCGAGGAATGAGAGACCTTCAAGGAGCAGTTTTCTTCGATGGTGAAAAATAAGACCAACTTACCGGATGCTATCAAGATGCAATATTTAGTAGACTCGGTTGAAGGGCCTGCAGCGCTCAGAGTAAGGGGTCTTCCGTTGACGGGTGCTAGTTTTGGCTTGGCTTGGCAAAAGTTGATGCGCAGGTACGATAACCCTATGAGACGCATGCATACGTATATGGAATTGCTGATCGATATGAAACCGGTTAAGCGGAAAACATCCGTAGAGTTGATCAAGTTATTGGATAAGGCGGAAGCCGCGCTTAAAACTTTCAAGGATGTAGGTTGCCCGTGCGAACACTGGGACAGTTGGCTTATCCATATGGTCGAACGCAAGTTGGATAATGATACGCGAGAAGGTTGGCGTATTTCGCAAGAGCGGTGGTAGATTTTTCGATATTTTCAGCTCTCGCAAATTTTCTCGAGACGCGTGCGTCATCGCTTGATGCTGATGGTGGTGCGGAGTCGCCTAACAGTCTAGTCAGAAGGGAAATGGTTCGAATCGTTCGTCTCGGCGCGAGTCAGTCTCAGCCAGCGCAACTAACACGTCGTCTGGTAAGGGCAATCGCAATGCCTTTGTATAATGTAGCCTATGTAAGGGTCCTCATCAGCTTCAAGCGTGTCCAAGGTTCACTGGTATGTCGGCTTCCGCTCGTTTTGAACATTGTAAAAAGGAGATATTGTGTCTCAATTGTTTGAAATCTGGACATTTTTTGGCTGATTGCACCTCTCAGAGTCATTGCGCCATTTGTAAGACACACCACACAAAGATTCACTCGGATCTACGACATGGAGGAGAGGCTGCGGATCCTTCAAATGCGACAGGTCAGAAGGGTTCTTCTGGCGTGCCTGGCAGGTCGAGTATGCTGGAGGTATCAGCGCGTACAACAGTGGTGGGTAGGACCCGGTTCGTCTGATTCGTTATGTGCAAAGTCAGCACATCTCGCAGTCACTTGCTGCGACTTGTACCATTTATTTGTCCACAGGGCTTGCTCCGAGTTGGAGGCCGATTGCAGCATTCGTTCTTGCAGTACGATGAGAAACACTCGATTATACTGCCAGCATCTAGTATTATAGTCAAGAGGTTGATTGAGGAAGTACATCGTCAGACTCTTCATGGAGGCGTTCAGCTGATGCTCAGTTCCCTCAACAGGACGTATTGGATTTCACGTGGGTTAAGAGTTGTACAGGGAGTTTATCGGCGCTGCCATAAATGTATTCGCTACGCTGCTCAGAGTGTACAGCAGCAAATGGCACAGCTTCCATCATATCGAGTTACTCCCCAGCAAGTTTTCGCATACACCGGTCTGGACTATGCGGGACCGTTCCCAATATTGTTCTCCAAGGGCAGAGGTGCCAAGTCTACAAAGGGATATATAGTGATCTTTGTGTGTATGGTTGTTCGAGCCGTTCATATTGAAGTTGTGTCAGATTTGTCCACTGCTGCGTTTCTAGCAGCGTTTCGCAGATTCACCGCTCGGCGTGGACTTTGTAAGATGGTATTCAGTGACAACGGCACCAACTTCAAGGGCGCAGCCACAGATATGGACAAGTTATTCCAGCGGGCTTCATCAGTATCGCAGGAGGTGGCAGCTGCATTGGCGAAGGACGGTATAGTATGGTCTTTTATACCTCCTAGAGCTCCTCATTTCGGAGGACTATGGGAGTCGGCAGTGAGAAGTTTTAAGCATCACTTCAAACGTGTCATTGGAGACACGTCATTAACGTTCGAGGAAATGTCAACAGTTGCTGCTCAGATCAAGGCATGCTTAAATTCTCGGCCGCTCTGCCCACTGAGCTCTGAGTCCACTGATTCGGTGGCGCTTACGCCTGATGGAAGCTACTCTCGGTTATGAGAAACCATTTCTGGGAGCGATGGCGACTGGAGGTATTGCATCATTTACAGCAGAGAAACTAGTGCCTGACTCCTGGACGACAGTTGGTCGTGGGCAACTTGGTGCTTCTGCGGGATGAGGTCTGCCCTCCATCCAAGTGACCACTGGGTCGAATTACAGCGGTACATCCAGGGAAAGATGGTCTAGTTCGAGTTGTTACCATCCGTACTGCCAATTCCGAGTTCCAGCGACCAGTTGTGAAGGTCATCTTTCTGCCCTCAGACGAGAGTGCGCAGAGGGCAGTCTCCAGCCTTCAACCTGAGTCCAGTCAAGACTGAAGAGTTCCCCAGTGTCATTAATCGAAGAGATTTTACACACAACACCTACACTGTAAACTCACTTAGCTCGTGAATAGATAGCATCCTAGTCGAATGTTTAAATGTAGATTCATTAGAGTCAAGTTTTTATTTTGTTCTTTAGTATTAGTTTTGCTAGAAATTTTGCATTAGATTATTCAAGAATATAGGCAAATTTAACCTTGTATCAAATTTTATTGTAATGTTGTTAAACTTAAGCATTGTAAACTTATTGTTGATCGGCTGTTCGTTAAGGAATTGATTTCAAAGAAATTTTAGTGAGAACAGTTCGATCTGTAGAGTCATGATAGGGACTAGCTTCTCTCGAAGTAGGCTTTCCTATCTTTAACTAATGTTAGTTGTTGATTACCGGTCTCTTTGTTGCTACAAGACAGCAAGAGGGGCGGTATGTACGAAAATTAGACAGTTACGCCGAGAGAGAGAGAGAGAGAGAGAGACAGCTAGAAGGTTCGAGAAGCGAGCCGTTGTCGCAAATTTGAATGTATTTGCCTGCCCACACGGCATCGATTAAGGGGTTGCCATGGCAACGCGCGCTCGCTCTCTCCTACTCTCTTTCTCTGTCTCTCCGCCTGTTGCGCGAGCGGTCTTCTGCCGCTCTCGCTGATTGTATAGTCAGTACGTATTGCCGAATCACTGTGAGCGCTCGTACTTGCCTCACAGTGTCGTCCGTAAAAAATATCGTTTGTTCACGCGTCGGTACTTTAATACTTTAACTTTCACTACTTTTCCTTAGATTTAAACACTTGTAAATACACACTATATTCAATAAAGGTCAATGCCATTTTTTACGGTTATAAGTTCACATTAACTGTCGATAGTTTTGTTTATTGCCAACTAGTCCATCAAGATCCACAAGTCTCTTCCTTTTCGCGAGACTATAAATAGGTACTTTTACCAAAGTATTATTTTAATCTGTGTAGGACAAACAATTTTACCTTCTAAAATGCTGTAATTATATTTTTATATTCTCTCTTTGTTAGTTTGTATGAAACACAGCCTTATGTGATCTCAACGAATTGTATTGTTTTTTGCTTTGAGCAAAATAAAGATCTCTCTCTCTCTCTCTCTCTACTTACTCCCTGACTTCTTTCATTTCCTTTTTTCCGGTTTTTTCATTCCAACAATATTGATTTAATTAAATCAATATTTTTTTTATTTTAACAGAGGTTACAAAATGTTTCGCCTGCCTGGAAAGCAATATAATACTGTTCGGTATATTCACAATAAGTATATCTATCATCGAGATAGAAGAGGACTCGCTACGCTCGTGCGCTAACCTCACGTTACAATAATGGACTGCTTATATCACGGATAGGCGTGACTTGGCGGATTTAAGCAGCTGTGCTATAAAATTGTATACGATACTTGTGAACTAAGTAGCCCATTAGTGCTACTAATATTCTTAATACTATACATAATGGGCTACTTAGGTCACACATATCGTAATATACTATTTTCTGCTCGCCTTCTCTCTATCAAAACTCTTTTGTCTTTTTTCTCTCTTACGCTCCTCTTTGTTTTGCCTTGCTCTCTTTTTCTCTTTAATATTTCTTGTCGGCCTGTATCAGTTTTCTTCAGTCTCTTTTCTGTCTCTTACGCTTCCTGTCCGACTCTGTTGTCACTTACGTATCTCTCCCTCTTTTTTTGAATGATATATACAGACTTCTGGTTGATAATGAAGGTTTAGACTATCAACGTCATTATAAATATGTGATTTTGAACATTTTCAAATAGACACTGCCAGGAAATCCTGCAAATTTAGAAGAACTAGACGAAATGCTCCAAGAATATCGCCCAACGCGTGGGTTTTATATAGGCATTTCAAGAGGCACTGATGACTCGGTATGTCTTGTTTTTATTCACGATTATATGATGGAAGCCTTGTCACATTGTACTCAACTGTTTGGTGATGGTACTTTTGATGTACGTATCAGGACTAAATTTAGTTTATTTTTTATTTTTTATTTTTGGAGAATTACCCTGCTACACGGTGTGTAACACGGGAATAAAAGCTATGTCAGACTCGGGTGAGGTGTTTTCAGCACTCGTCCACGTCTCGGGCGCCTTCGGCGCTCTCGACTCCAACTCGACACGGAAAATTAACGAAATTTTTAGTCGAGACTCATTACTCGGAGGTTTTCGAAGTCGCTGAACGCGAATATAGAAACGGCAAGGTTTTTCTGGGTACCTGGTGCCCGGGGTAGACAGCATCAACGTCGTCTCCTAGAATTATTTTAAGTAAAACACCATATCCATGTTCAGTAGCCCGAGAAATCCCTGAGTAACGTATTTAACTTAATTACTATCAAATTCCCACAAAACTCCAGGAGACGACGTTAATACTGTCTATCCTGGGCACCAGGTACCTGGGAGAGCGTTGCCGTCACGATATTCGTGTTCTGCGACCGCAAAAACTCCCAAGTAGCCAAATTGAAGTCATTTCCATCAATATTTACGGAGTTTTTATTTATTGTAGGATGTACACTTTTTGAATTTAAGGTTAGGGGCTCCTTTTCAAATTAACTTCCCGAATAGATTCTGGCCGAATCTGCCAAAAACCGCGCAGATTCTTCGAAATTTTCTGCGCAGAAAATGCAATCAAAACCGCCCAAAAGTTAGATTTGTGACCAGATCATCCAGTCAATTTTTTACCAGGGAATTTTAAAGCAACTTATTCTGTAAACATTTAGCTTTCTAAGTACTTATAATACTTTCTGTAACACATGCACGATTTTCGCGTTTTTCTAAACTAAGATTAGGGACAAAAGTAGTCGTTTTCCGACCGGCGGGCGAAAAAATGCAGCAGCTACTCAATCTATTGGAAAATCTTCTGAACTCGCGTGAAATGCAACAAGTGCAGTTTGAAACGCGAAAATCAGTACATGCGTAACAAAAAATATGGTTTGCACCAAGGGTTAAGCGGGCTTTTTGGCCTCGCGTGGTTGTAGTACTCGTACTGCAAACTCCACACTCGGCCTAAACAGCCACTTTGCGCCTTTGATACACAATATACTATTAAATGAGGGCAAAAATAACATTCTTGATGTTTCAGATTATTTGTTATTTTAAGTTTCACTGTCATTTAGAAACCACCGTACATAGCAGACTTAAATTTTGCATATGTTTTATAATGTTAAGGGGATGTCATCCGAAAAAACACTGTTTTCCTATTACATAAAACTTTTTGAATAAAGTTTGCAAATTAAAAACCGAGTCTGTAGCGCCGTAGTGTTGAGCTTCATAAATCGTTCTACCAAAAGAAAATTATGATCAGACTTTTTGTTTTTCTAAAATATTGGAAATACGAACAGTTGTTTGCGCGTCCTTCGTCGTACTTATGCGATTGCAGCGCCAACCTTAAAATCTAATTTTACATAAAATTTTTTAAATAAAGCTTGAAAATGAAAAACCGAGTCTGCAGCGCCGTAGTGTTAAATTTAATGAATCGTTCTACTAAAAGAAAAATTCGATTGGACTCTGTTTTTCTAGAAGTTTGGAAATACAAATTACCCCGTGGCGGATTCGCTTTTGGGATGACATCCCCTTAAAACAATACATTGCATGGATTAGTTGCAAATTATCAAGTTAAAAAACAAAGTTACAAGCAAAATTTATCATCGAAGTCCGTTGGGGTGGAATCTAAGCAGATTTTGTCTGCATGTTTCGTTTTGTAAGAAGGGCTTTGTCTTTATACTAAAGAAGGTCACAAAAAAATTCTGTACAAGAATGGTCTCTCACAGACTCTGCTATTCCTCTGTCAGACATACAAAAATTACGGATTGCACGTCTTGTTGAAATACGGCAATGTTGGATACTTATACACTTCTGCTACTTATTCTCATACACATTTACTTTTAGACACCTGAAATATCGCGGAGCGTACTTCGTAAACCCCGTTGTAAATGCTAAACGTAAAATAAAGTTTTGTTTGTATAATTTTGGGTTGAGTACTACATTAGTATATAATTAGCATATCGTTGGCTAATCATAGCAGTGACCGTTGACCAACGACGTTAACGAACTGTTGATGAACAAGCCTTTTTAGTTGGTTCATTTTCTATCAGGGTTATCTTGCGGTTAATTATCTATATAATTTAGCAATATTACTATAGCTAAGTAATTCTCACAATTATTTGTATTATATTATTGTAGATTATTCCTAGAAATTCATGAATCGCACAAGTATATATAATATATTTCCGAAAATTAGATGCAGTACGTTATAAAAAATTTGTTAGGGTTTCGTTTTTATTTTTGTTCTTTGTTCATCAATAACAACGGAAATGTATAACGCAATGTGGCGAAAATTTTTTGAAAGTGTACCAGCTCTTAGAGAGAATGTACGCTCATTAATGGGTGACTATGAACGAGCGTCAATAAATAGTGGACGATTGAATTTTCCAAATGCCATTATTTCTGGATGTTCATTCCATTGTAAACAAGTCATGATTCACTGCTTTTAAAATTATAATGACTCGTTTGCATCATACTTTATTTTACGAATTATGATGTGCAACCTTAATGAAAATAATTTTTTTTACGCTTTGTCAGCGTCATTTTTTTGAATGTCAGACTTTCATTATATTAACAGCGACGATTTTATTAAATATCACGGTTATGTTAAAATACGTTGCAAATACATTGGAACGTAGCTTATTCCAAAGAAATTTATTGTTCCTCAATCCAGTATATTGTTTAAATTATTTATTCAATGACCTGCTATAACAAAGACTGGAAAAGTAAAGAGCCTTAAAATGATATCTAATTAGTCACCATTGAATAGTATTTTAAATTGTTCAAATAGTTCTAACACGTATTACCGCTATCTGCCTTATGTTAGATGACGTGGACGATATTTTAAACCAATAATTTTAAAGATTCGCTTGCCACTTTCTCAGTTTTTCATCTCTTCACTTGGTCGTGATGCGCGTGGGGCCTACTTGGTGCCTGGTTCACAAGTTATCAACCCTTTTTTTAAGATTTTAATGAGAAAATTGTACATATCTTTTCGTGGAATTTAATTTAGTTGTACTAGCCAGTATGGCGTTTCCTAGCCTCAGGATCAACCAAGTTTCTGCTCCCCAACGTGAATCAAATACACCTATTTCTCTTCGGCTCCTGTATTGATCTTTTTAGAATAACTTAGTTAAGCTAATTTCTTGCATGTGGTTCATACAGCAGAGAGACAAAGAACAAACAAAGCATCTTGAATCTTGAACATTCTAATTTTTGTATTCTTCTATAATCGTGTTTGATATAAAGAACGAGACAGTTCCCTTATGTATGTAAGCTACGATGGAGGATGCAATTATAACTGCCATCGCATTTTGCAAATTTTTTGTGTATTTGACACAGAATTTCTAGTAGACTTTTTTTACAAACTCCCTGCGGTTGATTTGGTACGGACTTCCCAGATTTTAGCTTTAAATAACAGTGTAAAACACTTATAATTTGAAAAAGACTTGCGGTATAGATGCTATACCATGTTAAATTTTAATTTTTCAGTATTTTTCTTTTAAAAAGTCCACTGAAAATTCTGCAGAGTATGCATAAAATATGCATGTATAGGTGCAGACTTTGATACTTTTTTTTACATTTAAAATATTTCATTTTATTGAAATAACAATTTTATAAGTTTATGTACACAAATGAAATATGCGGATAGTTACAATTAGACAACACCATGAACAAAATGTAAGTTGGATGGCAAAGTTACGTAGCAAGTATCTTGAGAGTTGTTTGTAATTGATCAATATATTACTTAAGTTTAAATTACCAATCATTTGACTGAGCCCATAATTAAACAATGATTATTTGTTAGTCGTGTTATAAATAAAATAATATGATTGTAAACTTGACTTGTTTTCATTGATCTCAGTTGTTTTTAAATTTGTAATTTCACAGTAAAAATAATTATTGTCATTCATGATGATACGCAAAACTTCAAACGCGCCTAACCTTTTTACTTTGGTTAAGTTTTTTTTAGAAATAGGTATATACATGTATGATGCATACACTATGCCGTCATTAGTACCGCGACTTTATTATATTTTGAATTTGCTTTTAAACCTATTTACGTTTTACTAATTTTGTGGCTATATTATTTGATCTGTTTTTGATGCTTATCTATTTTTATTATGCTATTTCAAAGATTTTGATAAAATTGTATTAATTAGTATAGCTATTGCTAAAACATTACTCTTTAAGCAAAATAATTACGATATAAATAATAAATTCATAATTATTTTTTATTAAGTGTAACTAAACATTTATACAAAAAAATTGTAACGAAGTACCAGTATTTTTAATTATTACTAGAATTGGAACAGCACACGTTGCGCGCTCTAACCTGAAAGACGTTTAGACTTCCTGACTTAGATGCATACGCACTACCATTACTGGAAGTCTATCTTGACTTCCAGTAAATGACCGGATAATAACGACATTTTAAATTTTATCAAATATAAGAATTAATCCCGGATAAGAAAGACAATCTCGTATCCGAAATCAAGCTGCATAAGTACAGCATTAAATTTGTAACAATATTATATCAGCATATAATAAATCATTATGAGACCGGATATTAAGATGATATTCTTTTGAAAAGGGTTGTACCTTATGAGGACCGGATATGAACGACGACATATCAACTTGTAACAATTTGCGCTAAGACTGACTGAATATTCTGACAAATTTTTTTGATAATTTACGAAAACATTAAATGGATGGATAATAACGACGTTTTAAATTTTATTAAATAAAAAAATTAAGCCTGGATAAGAATGACAATTTCGTATCCGTAAGCAGTAGGTAAGCTATGCGGGTACCAGCTCATACGGCTACTAGCTCATGAGGCTACTAGCTCATGCGGGTCCCAGCTCACCCCCACTCTTTGCGGCTACCAGCTCACTAAGGGTAGCCCCCGCGTAATAAAAAGCGCGCTCTCGCGTCAAAGTGTCATTTCGTGTCGAGCATCATCATGAGAGTGGGCGCGAAGAGGAGTGAAAACGCACGAGGTAGCTATACAGTCGAAGCCAGCCAGCAAACAGCTACGAAAGAGAGGCCGCCCGTTAAAGAGCCTGAGGAAGCGCGACGCTGATCGAGACCTGAACAAATATTACAATCAGTCCTTTTAAAGAGAGAGAGAGAGAGAGAGAGAGAGAGAGAGAGAGAGAGAGAGAGAGAGAATGAAACAGTTCTTTTCCATAACCGAGATTATTACCGCGAGAATCTTTACCGCGCGCGCTATGCTGAAAGAGCGCGCTATTAGCAAAGATGCGCGCGCAGTAAAGATTTCTTACAGCGAGAACGTTCTCTCTCTACCACACGCGAAAGAGCGCGCGTACCCCCACTCCTCAGCACAGCGAGAAGGTTCTCTCTACGGCGCGCGAAAGAGCACGCGTACCCCCACTTCTCAGCGCGCGCGCTATTGGCTCGGCACATATTCGCGCGAAGGCATAAGAGAGAGCGCGCTTTGCCGAGTGCTATCACTCATTCATGGTTCGTCATGGAAGCAGCAGCAGAACAACGGCGGCGGCAGATTCCCACCCATCTCGTGAGCCATGCAGCGGGACTCGACAGCGGACAGTAGCAGTAGCGAGAGGCTTAACCTCGCGCGCGGAGACAAAATTTTCTACGGAGTAGCGAGCGGACGATGACAGCAGCGGTGACCTACGGCCAAGACGGCACAAATAACCAATCAGTCCTTTTCAGGACTAATAATATGTATAACGTAGAAACGAAAGAGTTGTAAAAACAGTTCTTTTCAGAACTATAGCGTGGATAGAACGCGTCGCGACAACAGCCTGCAATGAAGATTGTCTAAGTCTAAGCAGTAGCGACAGGCTTCCTCCACTATCTCGCGAGTCGCGCTCGCATCATAAAGCAAGAGCGCGCGCGGCGACTACAATCGCATTTTCAACGACGAGCGAACGGCAGCGGGAGCGCGCGGGGAGCAGCATTTAATATGGTGGTGCTGGGCAGAAGACGACAGTGGAGCCAGCGCGGGCAATCTTCAACATTGGCGGACGATCCGACGAATTTCAATCAGTCCTTTTTAGGACTATAAAATCTATAACGTAAAAGGAATTTTGCTTGCTTGCTTGCTTGCGAGAGAGAGAGAGAGAGAGAGAGAGAGAGAGAGAGAGAGAGAGAGAGAGAGAGAGAGAGAGAGAGAGAGAGAGAGAGAGAGAACGAAACAGTTCTTTTCAGAACTATAATAGCGTAGGATAGAATGCATTGCGACATCAGCCGCATCATAAAGAGCGAACGCACGGGGCAAGAGCCGCGGCGGCGGCAGATTCCTCCACTCTCTTACGAGTTGCGCAGTGGGGCCACAAAGATGAAGCGACGGCGGCAGCAACCACGACAGAGTTCCCCCACTGTCTTGTCAGCCGCGCTTAATAAAACGGGAGCGCGCGCGGACTAGAGTCACATTCTCAACGGCGATGACGAGCGGACGACAGCGGCGGAGAGAGAGAAAATCATCGCAGGCGGAGATGCGAGCGGCTCTTACCAGCGCAATGCGTCTCATCGACCCAAGGTCGCATGAAATTTCCATCAGTCCTTTTCAGGACTAGAAATATAATTCAAACGTGAAACAAACTGTAAGAATGGGTTCGATGGGTTGGGGTAGAAACTCCTGCACAGCATCGTCGAGCTCCGCCACGGTTTTCCTTCCAAATCTCGTGTTGACCTTGTAGCTCGGCGAGCTTCTTCGTTGGGAGAAACTCATTAGTGTTGGCGACTTCGTTCAGCTTTTGTAGATCCATTTTACTACTGCTGCTGCTGTTGATCTTTCTTACTTGCTGGTATATGTAGCTTACTGCTGCTGCTAGTGCTGCGAAGCGAATGAATTCTCACCGACGACGGCTCCACTTATATTCACTCCGTCGCTCCCCTCCACTCGCGAGTCCCCCTCCAATCGCGCTCTCTTGGTGGCGCCCTCATCAGAAGCCGCTCTTTTGCGAGCGTTTTCGGGGATTTTGTAATGACCCCAAGGAAGCGTATCGGTGTTTTCGAGCAAATATCGCATGTCGTCGTTGGGACTTATTGTTGGAGCCACCTTGCTCTCTTTCTCCGACCTGAGAACGTGAAGTCGCGTGCGAATATTACACTGCTCTCTCGAGATCCTAGCGTTCTCGAGTAGGCAGTGTACGTAGTCCTCGTAGATGAGCGTCTTCTTCACCAGAGCACTCTTCACGCCTTTAGCCTTCTTGATGGACATCTGCTGACCTTGAATCCGAACGGCGTACATTTTGCTGCGCAAGCCGACGAATCCTGTCATGATCTTCCCGTTGCATTCGTCTTTCATGAAGCCGACGATCTTCTTATTGGCGCGCGGCATCTCGAACGGATTGTCTTGCGGATAGTCCGACGTGTCGAACTCGTGGAGATCCTTCTTCATCATTTCGTAGACGTCGCGGCCACCGATCTCGTACACCAAGCTATCCGTATCAGTATAGAGCAGCTTGCAGTTGTCATCGAATCGACTCCTCATGTAGTCGTAGTGGAATCTGTACACGAGCGACTTGGAGAGATCGAGAACGCTGAGTCCCACGTAGATGGCTCTCGGTGCGAGCCAGTTGAATCGCTACGAGATTCTCGTCGAACACGGAGCAACTGTGGAAAATCGGCTTGGCTATGAGAGCCTCAGCGCCGTAGCGACCTTTTTCACTTATTCACGAGCTTCACATCGACGCGCTTCCGCTCGTTTTCCATCGTTTTGCCGTAGACCGCGTTGTTCATGAGTTTTAACAAATTCTTCTCGAACTCGTTCTCGGCTCTCTTGCGCATCTCGCTGTTGAGATCGATGTAGTCCTTGAGCCATGCCTTCTGATTGAAACTCAGATCTCTGTGCATTTTCTTCAAGCGGAGACCATGCTTCAGCGCCTGCTTGAGACTTCTGTAGTGAATGACATAACGCTCTTTGTCGTAGAGCGTAGTCATCAGCTTCTCTTACTTCGACTCTGGCGCTACTCTGTGCTCCGGACACAATGGCAAATCCTTGTGAGAGTCGAGGAGTTCCTCCGGGTATTCCAGATCCATCTCGAGGATGTAGCCGATGGGACTGTCGTCGGCCACGTCGTAGACTCGCGTTCTCGATGTCCTCGATCCACTTGAAGCCAGAGCAAGGCAGGGATTGCGTCATGGCCTACCCGTAGAGGTTATTAACGTCAAAGTACATCAAATACTTGGACTCCTTTGTCGGATCATAGTTCTCGGCCATATACTTATTGTTAGCCTGTGTGTAGCGATTACAGCACTGACTCACATCTCCGCGAATGCCTCGCTCGATAAAGAGTAGCATCTCGATATCGGTGAGCAGTTCGAGTTCTACACCCGTAAACTTGAGCATCGCGTCCCACGAGAGACCAGGTGTCGTGTAGTAGTGAGCCGCATCCAGACCGTAAGTCTTCATGCAGTTGTCTCGAAAATTCTTAAAGATCTCGGTGAGTAGTAGCGCCATCCTTCTCGAACACCGCCTCGGCAGTCTTTAGCTCTTGCAAATAGGATGCCAGCTTATCCAAGGATGAGGCCATGAAGCGAATAGAGTCGATGAATCGAAAGTTGACCTCGCTCTTTCCCATGTATTTGCTGAAAGAGATGTAACGCTCTTTTGTCTGCGGCAATAGCACGATAAGGCTCGGAAAGGAGTTGGAGATCTCACTGATGAAGAGATGAGAGTCGTAGCCGCCCAAGTTGTGAAAAATAACTGGAATCGTCCGTGAGTCCTTGTAATTTATATTGCAGCCGGTGTGAGCCGGACCACGATACTTTCCCGTGAAGTGGCAATGATCCTTCACTTTCTTGTCCTGCTCGCTGACAGGTCGAGCGCAGATGTGACAAACTCTAGCCCAGGTGTATTCGCGTTTTTCTTCCGAGCTTATCTCATCCATGGGTACTGGATGCTCGTAGAGCTGCTCGAGTTCTTGTCCGAGCTCGTGAAGACTCGTAGCGAACCATTTAGCTGCCTCCTATTCACCAACGGCCGTCTTCCTGTAGCTCTTGTACGTCGACTTGGATTCGTCGAAGCTGCACCTTACGTAGTAGCCGATGCTGAACGCTTCGTGCTCCTGATAAGCGCACTTGTCTTTCTCGACAGGTTTGAGCAGGCATTCAAAGTCAGCGTACACTATGAATGATGAACTCTCCTTGTAGCGATAATTTTTAAATTTCAGCCTATTATTCGTCTTGTTCGGCAGTTTGACTTTGAAACTGTTGAGCCTCGTGCAGTCTCTCTCGTGCTCCGCTAGTTTGTCGGCAGTCCAAAAATAGTGCAGACAAATATCGCAAATGAATTGCTTCGCTTTGCGAGAGCTCAGCTAAGATGAGACCAATCGCGTTAAATATTTATCCACACGTAGTGGAATTTCAGAAAGGGTACGTTCTCATCGTCGTCGTCGTCGTTGTCGTTCTGCTCGTCCTCGTAATGGTCTTGTACGAAGAGAAGATTGACGTGATTCTCTCTCTCTTCGAAGCCGTAATGTGACAGGGAGTCACGTCAAACTGTCCTCCGCCATTCTTCTTCAGCATGTAAAGCGCTCGCTCGCGACGACTTAAATGCACGCCGTCAGCCTGCGCACACGAGGGTTGGCGCGCTGGAGAGGTGACAAGTATAGCTTATTCTACGTTATTTTTTTTTGCCGTAAAAACGACAGTCTTTTATGATTTTATTTCAAAGAAAGTACATATTAGTATCACACATCTTCTCCAAAGACATCGCGATATGTCTGTATCCACGATCTCAATGCGTGAACATTTCGTCCAGCACATTGAGGATCGGAGGAGAGCAGAGGATGATTCTCACAGTCGCCTGTCTTAGGGAAATGCTTGAGCGATGGACAACCCAAGACTTCCATATCGATGACTCGTACAGCAGTCGACGACGCTAACCTCTCCTCCAACCACCTCTTCTTTTCGAATCTCTTGACGTAGACATTCCGGGCATTCTTGAGACTTTTATCTAGAATCTTCACTACGTCGTCGTAGCCGAATGTTCCAGTGGACCAACGGGTTCCAATCAACTTCCTCTCGATCCAGCTGTTCTCACGACGTTGCTCGCTGCTCAAGCTAGTCCATTCGAACGGCGGCTCGAAGAGGTATACGTCGATCGGCGATGCATCACCCTCGAGACTGGCTATGGCGAGCTCCTTGTGGATGAAGTGACTGCCGACCTTGAAGCTCTGCAGATCCAGAACGTAGTCGACGTCGTTGTTCTCGTAGTAGTGGTAGAAGTTTCGAAACTTCTCGAAGATGCTGCTCGCCACGGCTGTTGTCGGCGTGCAGAGATTGGGGACGCTCTGAGGTAGCGAGAACACTCTGTAGGTCCACTGCTTGTTTGAGAGCTATACAAATAATAACTAGCTATCGCTCGCGACATCCTTCTTATAGCGAGAAGGAGATGCGCAAGAAAGGTGCGCGCGCGCAAACAGTTATTTTGTACGTTTTTACTAATATTTTTGTCGTGAAAACGACAGATTTTTTTTTCCAGATTTTATTATATCAAATACATTTATACATCAAATACATCTACATCCAATATTTTTCGAGCCACTCTGCGAGGACTTTTACATTGAACTTATTGTCAGGGGTTTCAGGGGTCACTTATCACTCCGTAGTTTATGAGTTATGTGTGGATGCTGGTTGTAGGTATTGCTGTGGAGATAGATTCTAGCGTGTACATCTGTTTATTTTACAAATCTTACTTGATGGTTGCTTTTGAACTAAAACTAATACTCATTATTTTAACAACAGTTTGATGATTCTCTTTTAAGTTAGTGAGGTATAATGTAATATATCTATCGAGAGGATAGTTTTTATTATAATTATTACCCTTAAAAATTCGTGAAATCTTTAAAATAAAACCTTTCTTAAAAAGTAAAAGGTAGGCAAGTATAAACCGGTTTTTATTTACTATTAACTTTTTATTTGATGATGATATAATTCATTCAAATAATTATTTATATAAGTGACAAACTATGGTAAAAAAATATATGATACTAAATAGTTATATGGCAATTACGAATTTGGAATAAATATATCAAATTATTCTTCAATGCGATTCATAATTTCATTGTTTTACTAACGTCATTGTTAATTTACTGGCGGTATTCTACACTACTATGAACATACTTGATAAACCCGTCGATTGATTGTTCCTAATGTGAATTGTTTGATTTGATAAAAATTAATAACATCGTCAAATAAACTTATAACATCTTTCAAATTTAGTGAAACACAACATCATTAATAATAAAACAGATATTGAAAAATGAAAAATGATCATTGAATAGTTTTTCTTTTTATCTCACCGTAAAATTATTAAGCGACGGGTTTATCAAGTATGTTCATAGTAGTATAAAATACCGCAAGTAAATTAACAATGACGTTAGGAAAACAATGAAATTATAAATCGTATTAAGGAATAATTTGATAAATTTATTCCAAATACGTAATTGCCATTTAACTATTTGATATTATATATTTTTTTATCATAGTTTGTCACTTATATAAATAATTATTTGAATGAATTATATCATCCTCAAATAAAAAATTAATAGTAAATAAAAACCAGTTAATACTTGTCTACCTTTTACTTTTTGAGAAAGGTTTTATTTTAAAGATCACACATACGATCAATATTTTTAATAAACTTTTTCACAAACTCGGTTTTACCACGTCCTGTAGGTCCACACAGAATCAAGGTGAATAAATGTTTCCATCGTGTATCTATTTCACATACTGATGTTTTTTTCCCTCGAGAGGTTATTATTGATAGTAGTGAGCAACGGTGTGGGGGGTTCTAGACTACCTCCATACTTGTGAGTGATATGGTGGGGATCTTCCGTCACCAATAAGCCTCGAGGACGGTGCACTCGACTAGGACGACCAATTAACGGTATGCAAACTTTATCCTAGCTTATCGTAGCGCCATCTATGGATTAATCATTAAACAAACTTTTACATATAATTTTTCTTTTGTTCTTTATTCTAGCTTCTTACAATATTTTTAAGCAGTATTAAACACTATAACATTACCCCCCTTATGATTTAAGAACAGTTTTAACTTGTTGGCTTGATTGCTTATACTTTCATACAAATTCGTATCCTTCGTCAGTGGGGCAGATACCCGAGAAGGGAGGAAAATGTAAAACTCGTCATCCAGGATAGTCACAATTTTTGATCCATAACGTGTGTTCACTTCTTTGAATGATGTTACCATGTGTTGGTGGTCGACCTCCAGTTCAGAAACCTTCTTTGTAGGTAAAAAACACCCACTAGCAATCTTGTTAAGAGCTTCTAAATCCATCTTAAAACAAAAACCGCTGCCAATTCATTGACACGTATCTTCCTCCAACTAAATTTATAGGTTGCGACGTGTAACCTGTTCGGCTGCATGTGTACACGATGCACTAGGAATATGCGCGATCAATATTGTTCCCTGCTGCAATTTATAATGCGGCAGAGGAACAATAACACTGATTGTTGTCTCGCCGAGGTATATAACCTCACCTGCCAACCACATGGAGCAACGGTGGCTCCCCTGCAGGGTCGGCAGGTGACTATGCCGGTACGATAGCGCCGCCGCGGTCTGTCAGGTGTTGTCGGGTGCCGCTGTACCGACACAGCCGTCACGCACCTGCTCCTGTACACACCAGGAGTCGCGTCGCGATAACGAGAAGCGAGTTCGAGACGAGCGCAGCACACGGCACGAGACTAAGTGACGAGTGCGCATCATCGCCGCGCAGATGCGAGCGCACCGCGGTAACTTGACGGGCCGAGCGGTAGAGGGGGCGAGAGCCACGGATAGAGAGAGAGAGAGAGAGAGAGAGAGAGAGAACGCGCTGCGGTAGAGCGCGCGCGGAGAGGGGTTCGCACGCGAAGCTATCTGCCGCCGCGGAGCCGACGCGACTAGTGGGGGGAGCGCGCATACACAACTAGCGCGCACCATTATCTGAGCCATGTCGCTACTGAGAGCCCCGTGCACCGCGACGGTGACTTAAATATGACTTCAGCGCGAGATGATGCCGCGGAATGATACGACGTGTTCGCGCTGTCTCTCTCGTTAGGCGCGAATGGAAGGGAGCATCCGTGCGGTTGACGCCGGCGGCGTCGCGCCGCGGTTAATTAATATAGAGGGCGCTGATTGGGGGTTTTCCGGGCACGCGAAGGATGAGTTGGAAGAAGGAGACTTCCTTCTGCACAGAATTGTCTCGACCGTTCACCCGACAGGACGCAACCGCTACTTCCAGCCTTTTCGAACGCAGAGAGAGAGAGAGAAAGAGAGAGAGAGAGAGAGAGAGAGAGAGAGAGAGAGAGAGAGAGAGAGAGAGAGAGAGAGAGGAAGCTGCCTCATTGCAGGAGAAGTTGGAGCCAAGAAGCAGAAGATTGAATAAGTTGTTGCACACTTGGCACGAGGCCAATAATTAATGCTCGGTGAGTGTTTGGTTTGAAGTAAGCGACGCGAGTAACGGTGCGTGTCAGGAGTTGAGACGCGGTTGATCTAATAGATACCGCCATTTTAACAATCCTATCGAGCCGCTGTCGATTGCCCAACAAACCAGCAAAGTATTCGGGAGAGTATTCGAGCCGTCTGTGGATCGATAAGCGATCCAGATATCGTAAAGTAATTGCGTAGCGCCGCTGTTGATCGCCAAGCGATCCAGCTTTAAACAATGAGGGTTTTTGAGCCGCTGTCGATCAAACGATCCAGCATTCAGAGTTATATTAGGTCGAGACGCCGTTGATACGCTAAGTCTGTCAATCTGATTTCCCCCATAAGGCGTTTGTGTGACGTCGTCGCAGACCGAGCGGTCGCAGCGTTACCTCCTTGACGAGTATTAATCGCGGTTCCGCAATACGGATAACTGTTGTTATTATCGCGAAGGGAGCGTTCCATACCGGATGGTTGTCGCGACGTTCGATGAGATTTTCGCGCTTTTCAGCAAGTATTCCCACCACAGGAAAGACGACAACGAGAGAATCATTACCAGCGAAGCCAGAGGGCAAATCTAACTGTCGGACGCCATCTTCACGGACGCCGCGTCCTTTGGGAGCGACGCCGACGCCATATTAGGCGATTTAAATACGGGTTGTAGAGTCACGACTAAACGGTTGGTCTTGTGTATATTGAGAGTCGAAGTTCGTTGCTTATTTAATCACGTCAGTAATCGAGTATGATATTTGTTATTTTATAAATTCGTGTAGCATCAAATAACATCACGCGTCCGAATCAAAGTTACATTACTATGGGTAAAATTGTATTCAGACCAAGTCTGATCCGTACTGGGGGTTGCAGAATATACGAATATTGTTATCTAGAGTAAACAGTGTAATAAGCTTTATTTCTACACCTCTGCCACGCCAGGAGTACATGTTCCTATACCTATACGTTGTCCCCCTCTGTAGATGTAAGAGTCCGCGGTACGGAGATCGAGGTAAAAACAAGTGTAATTGATTGTTTGCGTCACCTAATCGGTTGTAAAAGGCGCAACATCACAAGGTCTAATAAATAAAATATTGTTTTAATATACAGTATAATCTGCCTGCTAATAAATGAGGCGGTTTTTGATACATAATTTAATACATAAGTTTTGGATGGTTGTCCAAAAGTTTGCAGACCCCTCTGTTTTTTTTATTATAGAATATGCACGCTGCCGTCAATTTTTTTCATAAAATATATCAGTATGACATGAATTCATAGGGAGGGACTTTAACGACGTGCAACGACACCCCTATAAGAGGAAGCGAAAGTTTTGAGAAAAATCGTTTTTGACATTTGAGCTCTTTACTTGAGAATCGCTAGACAAAATCGTTTAAAATTCTAGCAGCAGATAGCCTTTTTATGGTAAATCACCGAATAAAATTTTGAAGCAAAGTAAGAAATCAAAAAATTTTCAAAAAAAAATTGAAACCTTGATATCTTAAGAACCATAGAGGTTTAAAAGTTGCGTAATTAACTTAGCCAAAACACATTAAATATCTACTTTTTTCTAAAATGTCAAGTACAATAAGGGCTTTTTACGTCCGTAATCGAGGCACAAAAAACTTTTTTTTTCATTTTTCGATTTATTAGTAAAAAAATAAGTAGTCAAAACACTTAAAATTTTAATAGGATATTGTTTGGCACGTGACCCATCGACATGATTTTTTTCGTGAGGTTATGGTGTTTAATTTCAGAAATATGAATTTTTTTTTAAAAAATCACCTTTTTCATTTTATCTGCCGAACAAAGCGGTCGATCCCGAGGACCAAACAAGGAAAAGAAGTTCATTTTATTCTCTTTGAAATTCATTTTAGCTGAATTGTTTGTAATAATGGGATGATTGAAATAAAACGCAAAATAGTGTTTTTCAAAAACCAAAAAACGGTCAAAAAAAATAGTTGAGAAAATAAAAAATAACTGTTTTTCCTGAATTCAGAATCCAAAAATAGATATGCATGTCAAATTTTATTGATATTGACGAACTAGTTCTAGAAATATTACGGTATACATATACACACACCGCGGGGATGCCGATACCCCGTATGTGGCGCGTCCCCTGGGTGGCGGATAGGGGAAAGCTGATCGGCGCGTCAAGGTCTCCTTATCCGGCCGAAGGATAGAGCAGAAATAAAATATACTCCGCGGACCAAACAGGCTGGGGAAAGAAACCCCGAAGATAAATCAAACATGGATAGTGAGCTAATAACATTACTACCCCAAGTGGGTCAAGCAACAGTGCCCAGTCCCGCCGTCGATTCCGATCGGGTAAAAGCCCCGGTGATCGAGGCTTGTGATGTGTTGGGAAACAAAGCACATGAGTGTACACAGTGGTGCTCGTGTCAATCGGCATAGATCGGGGAACGCACCCGGGGGAACATCAGGCGACAAGCCAATCTGCTTTACCGATCGAACCATCACAGGCCTCTACCCTATAACTGTTTCGCATTCGCCCAGGCTGAAGCCTGTGAGGCAAGGGAAAACCCGCAATTTTCCTTCAGAAAATTGCAGGCGAAAAACCTGCCTCGAAACAGTCGGTGTCCTGGGTACTTTTCCCGCTGAAAAAATTCCGAGTGACCCCACCGGGAATCGAACCCACGACCCCTTGAGCGGCCGAATTTCCACCAGTTAACACGCGCGTTAAGCGCGCCTTAACCAACTAAGCCACGGATCGCTCAGTATTGTTATTTAAAAATAATTATAGAAGAAGTAATAATACAGCATGAATTATACATACTTAATGAAATAAATAATTCTATGAGAGTAAGACTCGTAAGTTTCTACTTCGCCTCGTCAAGAGCTCTTTCTTATACTGTTCGTAAAATAAGGATGATTTCTCAAGCTTGCCGTCGCTGCTTAAATATAGATTTGGCCGCTACCACCACCACGTTATATTACGATTAAAAAAAACTCCGCACCGGCAAAACCGTCCAATCATCTTAGTGCTGGCTCAACCATCAACTAATTAAGCCATCTTCAATTGCGTCAGTTGCTGTCGCGCTTTCTCCGTACTCATATGGGTAGCTCTTATCCATTGCAATGAATCGTCGCTTACCGTACACAGGTTTACATGTTTTTGTTTCTTTTTGTGATATAACATCATGAAAAACAGTTCGACAAATGATAGAATTTCATAGAACTATTTCGGTGTTTGGTGTAGTGATCAATTGACGAATCGTTTTGAAATTTATTTGTTGACTATTTGTATATTTTAAACGAATTCCTTTAACTTTACTCCCTTCACACCCATCTGGGGTTTTATATTTGTACGCGTAAAACTTAGGGCCTCTGTATAAAAATGTTGTTACGTACGTACCGATACCTTTGTCAGCCAACTTATCCGTTAGACTACCTAGCTGTGACCCAATCGGTAAGTCATCGTCACCGTCTCTACTTATATGAAAAAAATGTGGCTGTATCGGGGACAGCCGATAGAAATGAATACTTAAATATATGGTGTGGAATTTCGGAAAATTTTGAATAGTTTTGTTGCCAGAGAATCAAACGTATACGAAGTGAGAAATGTACTAGTCTTCGCAGCGGGACTGCAAATGTACTTTATAGTCTTCGACGCAAGAGATCAAAATGTATATACTATAGTCTTTGCGGTAAAACTGAAATGAATTAGTCTTCGACGCAAATTCAAATGCGTCTTCGTTGAGGTCAAAGTACTAATCTACAAGGATACATTTAATTGTGACTTTTTTGATAAATTTTTATAAATTTTTGGTTTACTAATTTTGATGCGTAAATCGCCGCCATTTTCTTATTTTTCCAACTTAATCGCAACTTTGACAGAGAGTTAAAAAATCTTAGGTGAAGTAATCATTGATCAAGTAGTAAATTTAGGATAGGCAAAATATAATACGAATAAAGAAAATATAATAAGAATAATAGTATCGTACGATATTTTATGACACAACGTGCATAATCGGAGATTTAGAGAGTGAATTTTTGCAAGAGCGTGCGGTAAATCGAGGTTTACGCCAGGGCGTGTCATACAGTGATAATGTTTACAGCAATAAGTCAACAATGTTTACCTGCAAACGTTTCGCGCATATTAAAAAACTCACGTCGTCTAGTTGACGCAAAAAAAATTGAAGTACCATGAAAAGTTACCGCTATATTAGTGCGTCCGAAATCCGAGAAAACCCGATAGCTACTTGCAGCGTGTGTAAATAAGTGCGGCTGATATGTAAGGGAAGAGCTGAGCTGTGCGAGCATGCTAACATGCGCGGCGAAGAGCGCGTGGTGGGGGAGAGAGCTGCTGATGCTTTCGTGACGATCGGTCTGTCGCGCCGCCGTGACGGTCGCCGCTCGCCGATTCACTCCCCAGTAAAATGTGTACCTGTTGAGCCTATAGAAGTATTCACTTCAAAAACAGAATCTGTGTCGTAGTACAGTGCACGATACCCTAAAGAGTTGAGATAGTCAAATAACTTGAGACGTGCGTGTGCTGTTGCAAATGCAGCAATAACAACGCTTGTTGTTGGTAATGGTGTAAGAGCATCATACCGCCAGTTGGCATACAGCGTGTCATCGTTGACCGGTAAAATCCCATTAAGATAGTACTACCCTTACTGTGGTAGTCAAAACAAGTCCACTTTTTATATTTTGTTTATTTGCAAGATACACATATTAATAGAAGTTGCATAGATTAAGTTACATTATATAATGATTAAACATTCTCATCAAACAATTTTATTTACCGTAATTATCAATAAAAAGTTTCAGATAGAAGCTGATTTGACTAAGTTCTTTTAGGTTAAGTGTACATTTTTTAACTTTTATTTGTTTATTACTACGCTCACACATTACAAGTTTAGATTTTTGAGGTATCAACTTATTCGTTACATGTTTATTTACTAATTTGCAAAGTTTGGGTAAATTCTGAACGGTCAGTTTTGTGAAATCAAGCAATTACTCGAAAAGTGCAGATTTTCGCAAATTGAAGTGTTTATAACTTTTGTCACAGGTTCCAAACCTTCACCAAATTTTAACTGAGTATTTATTTTATCAATATCTAACAGCATACAATTTCATCCAAATTCTGAACGGTCAATCACTTTAGGGTAGTACTACCTTAACTTCTATCTCTGCACACGTGAGTGATTCCATTAACCTTTCCGGTGTTGTCACGATCTCTGTCTTTGTCATATTCACGTTGACCGAACATTCCCCATATATGAATTGAGACATAGTTTTGCAACCGATCTCAGTCCAGCGTTAAAACATATCGTTTCCTTATCTAAACTTATACCCTAAGTCGTTTTTACTTCTTGCACATATCTTTCTTTATCTTCTTTAGTGGCACACTCTGGAGGATAGCCTGAAGTTATGATCTTTTGTGCAAAAAATTCGTTTATATATTCGGCAAAAACTCCACCCTATTTCTCGTCTTGATCGTACTGTGTCGTTTCATGCAGCCAAATTTTGTACACATCTTTAACGATGTATCCTATTTTGCCAGCTACTTTGACTTCCTCAGAAACCCACGTACCACGTAAAATACGTTCCTCTGGATCATTGTAAGGACAATCTTGTTGAATCGTTTGCTCGCAACACGTACGACACAGTGGAAATATCAGCTTTTTGTGCATTCTCATGGGTAATACAGGGTGATACAAATTTCGTGGTGCTAATTCGTCACAAACAATTAAACCACCCACTTTAGAAATGTCATTATTTGAACCTACGAGCGTCTGGCACTCTTCCTGTCCAACGTATATTTTTGGGTGTCCTATAGGATATTTACCACGTTTGCAGATGTTGGATCTTTTCCGATCTCCGACAGTTATATACTTTGACAGTGTTTCCAGTACGACCACCAAAAAAAAAACGCATCCCGAGGATCTAATTGTTTTCGCTTTATACTTGTAGTGTTCTCTTTTATAAAACGTTAAAAGTTCTTCATTTTGCGAAACTTTGACGTTAAAATAGCATTCCCACTTTTCAATAAGTCTGTAATTACTTGATCTTATCCTGTCACTGATAGCACGCGCTCTTTCATATCTATTGTCTATTGTCTCACCATTCATTGAAGATGAATTTCTGTTTATTCTGTAGCATCGTGGGCAACTGTTCCAAAAACAACCATGAAATTAGAGTACTACACCTCTATGATCTTTGTAGTCTTGAGGTTCACTATAGCCATCTACAATCATACCTTCAGCAGTCTCTTCCCTCTGCATCGCCCCGCAAGTTCGATAAAACGATTAAGGACACATCGCTTCATCCAATATAGCTATTGTATAGCTTTTTCAGTCTGATTATCACATTTTCGGTAACCTCGTGGCCGTACGATTCCTATTTGATTTTTTTTCGGAATACACGCATACAAGACAATGCAATTGTTATACACTCTATGAACGGGTCCACACCAAATTTGATAAAAGTTTTTCGAAAAGCTAGACATGTTAATCGTAAAATTTTTACATCTTGCAACATTTGCAAGATTTAATAATGTCTTGTTGAAAGTTAAATATGTATCATTCTGATATTTTTTCGTTATACCACTCAAAAAATCGTTCTCTGTCCTTCGTATGCATTGTACCTGGTGAGTATGTGTCTGACGGTGAAAGTGGACCCACGTTCCACGTACGATTGATTTGCAGGTGTATTAAGGGGTCCAGCCTAGGTTACATCCTTCAAAATATTCGTCCGATAAAATTTGTTTCTTTTGACGTAAATTAAAAAACAAAAAATATCTACTGTAAATATTTACACTATACACTATTTCTACTGAGAAATATGATATATATACCATACAAAATCACTGACCAAAATTCATGACATTTTACTATATAAATAAGTGTTTTTAGTCACTTGTCACGGCTTTGTGAAAGATCTGGACCGTCTTCTTTACTCTACCTGGGCTCAAAATGTACCTTGAACATGCCCCCTCAGATCTAATGAAAGACATTTTGAAAAATATTAATTAAATGTTGTTAGCAATAAGTACAGTGTGAGAAATATTAATTAAATTTATTTGCTACGTATACAACGTATGGATAATAATATTTATTTAATAATTTTTAGAAATGTTTTTTATTATGTCTGAGAGGGCATGTTTAAGGTATATTTCTAGCCCGGGTAGAGTAAAGAAGACGGTCCAGATCTTTCACAAAGCCGTGGCAAGTGACTAAAAACACTTATTTATATAGTAAAATGTCATGAATTTTGGTCAGTGATTTTGTATGGTATATATATCATATTTCTCAGTCGAAATAGTGTATAGTGTAAATATTTACAGTAGATATTTTTTGTTTTTTAATTTACGTCAAAAGAAACAAATTTTATCGGACGAATACTTTGTTATTTTTTTTTGTATGATCTAACCCAGGCTGGACTCCTTAAATAAATGTGGAAACATACCCTTTTCAATTTCTGGTAAACCATAAGCTTTTAGTAAACTACTTAAAGGCATGTGAAAATAGTTCAAACTATCTATAAATCTTACATTTAAGATTGCTATTATAATTATTTTTGAACCATTAATCACCACGGATGGCGTGACACGTTATTCGTAGTATTTTTCAACAATATCTTTGAATACAAATTGGGCATCGAATCCTTGCGAGTTGTGAGCGATACAAATGACTTATTTAAATTGCTCTCTTGGTGCTAATGCAAGATCGATAAATTGTTTAACAGAGTTATTTGTGAACACGTGTTCACGAATGCAACATTTATTACACCTGATAGATATGTCGTCAATCTCTAAACAATACGTACATGATTGTTGCACAACACATAAATTTGGTACATGGATTCTTTTATTCTCGTCTCCAAGCACCTCTGATGTTTGTTGAGTTTCAAAATCATAGAAGAGAAATAACAATCTTTCTATAGTTTCCTTCGATTTCGGGCCGTAATTAGCACATATGATTTACTGGCAGATTTAATTTACATGTCGAGCAAAAAGATACCCCACATTCATGCTCTTTACCTTTGTTTAGACGTATCGTTTTAAAACAAGATTGACAAAATTTGATTTTCTTACAGACTGCTATTTTTGTTGAATGATCCTTTTCTCAGATGATTTTCAAAACAAGAATTGTCGAAAAATGATCGGTTGCAAATAGCGCATGTTCTCGAATTTTCGGTCATATCGCATGATGGTACTGTTACAATGCCGCTACCCTAAGCCGGTCTTGGGCGTTGTCGTCCAGATCGGACGGGTGGGTGCCTATCACCACTACACAGCGCGTCCTTAGGTTGCGGATAGAGGAACAGCCCCTGAGAAAGAGGTTAGCTGCGAATAAATTGAATAAGCAGCCGCGGACATCCGATAGGAACAAGCGTGGGTGTGATGAGCCCACACTGTCGAACGCATTCATCTAGAAACACTACGCAAGCACCACAACAAAAAAACACTTCACATTATCTCTTATCTCTCAATCTATCTCTTTCATCACACATTACAAAAATGGGCTGCTTACATTACAAAAATCCTGCTGCCGAGGAGGATACGGGAGCGATGACAACTGCCCCGAAAGGGGATGTGTAGAATGATTCGTCACCTGATCTTACGTGGTAACGATGTCAGTGAAGGCGCGCTGCCTTGCAGGGGGGCGTTAGGATGCGAGAATGAAACCGTAGTGTGTCTGACGACGAATTGACACAGTCCTCGTCAAAGTTGGAAAGCTCTCATACTTAGTTCTAGAGAGGTATGGAGGTTATCACCTCTAGAACAGTGGACTCACCTGCGATCGGAACAGGATCCGAAGCGCGCGGGTTTAACATACTATCATGGCTCAAAAAAATCAAATCCGAACCAAAAGGCACTTAAGGGTCGAAACTTGGAATGTTCGCAGTCTATACAGAGCAGGCACGTTTAAAGAACTCGTAAAGGAAGCTGATAGGTACAATCTAGATTTGGTAGCAATACAGGAATCGCGGTGGCCAGATGGCGGAGTACTAGCATCGGGTAACTTCACGTACCTGTATGGGGCCGGGAGTGGGGGATCTCTAGGCACCGGATTTCTCGTAAGCAAAAGCCTCATACACTCGGTTAAAAGTTTCAAATCCGTCAATGAGAGGCTCTCGTACATCATTATCGAAGGTGAATGGTATAGATATGTATTTATTAATGTGCACTGTCCTACGGAGGACAAAGAAGAAGAAGCTAAGGATCTTGTATTACGAAACTTTAGAGCAGGTAATCGACCAGTTCGCGTCTTACGACACAAGAATAGTATTAGGCGATTTCAATGCTAAAATAGGTAGGGATGAAATGTTTAGGCCTACTATAGGGAAGGAAAGCCTGCACGAAGCCAGCAATGATAACGGTATTAGGGTCATAAATTTCGCGGTGGCAAAAGATCTTATAATCAAAACTACGTGTTTTAAGCACAAGGACATACACAAGACAACGTGGACATCGCCGGACGGGGCCACGCAGAACCAAATAGATAATTTCCTCATTGAAAAAAGACGTCATACTAACGTTCTCGATGTAAGGGCTTACAGAGGGGCAGATAGCGACTCGGACCACTTCCTAGTAGTAGCCAAATTAAGAGCTAGACTAGTAGCGAATCAAAATAGTAAGCGAGCAAACGAGGTAGAAAGCTTCGATATTGAGAAGCTACGAGATAGAACAGAGCGAATTAGGAGAATAGAAACTAACAGTAAGGAAAATAACCCACGCGAAATGTACGGAGGGATTAACGCCATCAGAAAGGGTTTTAGGAGTAGAACGCAATTGATGAAGGACGAAAATGGGGACCTCGTAACAAAAGACAATGAATTACTGTCGCTGTGGAAAAATTATTTCGATAAATTATTAAACGTGCACGAAAATAGCGAAGAATTAGGGGACGAAATTCACACTGCTGAACTCCACGTGGAGGAACCAAGCTACCAAAAAGTAGAGGCCGCGATTAAAAATCTAAAAAACAACAAAGCCACGGGAAATGACTCTATACCAGCTGAGTTACTCAAATATGGGGGCGTCGAGCTCACTTTCAAAATCTATAAACTAGTATGTGCCATCTGGAAAAATGAAACAATACCCGAAAATTGGAAGGAATCTATCATTATACCGATTTTTAAAAAGGGGGATAAGACTACAATAACTATAGGGGTATCTCACTTTTAGCAACGTGCTACAAAGTTCTGTCAAACGTAATATAAGCTAGACTCACTCCATTCGCGGAAGATATAGTAGGAGATTATCAGTGCGGATTTCGGCGCAACAGATCGACGAGCGATCAAATGTTTACCATAAGACAGTTGTTAGAGAAAAAATGGGAATTTTGCGAAACCATACACCAACTATTTATAGATTTAAAAAAAGCGTACGACTCTATTAAGCGAAGCAAAATGTATCAAATTCTAGTACTTCTCGGTATACCGAAAAAACTCGTGAGATTGATTCAAATATGTCTGAACGGAAGCACGGGAAACGTCCGAGTAGGCGGTAATATATCAGAACCCTTCACGATACGCGATGGTTTAAAACAAGGTGATGGGCTCTCTACGGTGCTGTTCAACTTAACGTTAGAGTATGTCGTTAGAAAAATGCAGGTTATCCAGCTGGACGCAACGCTTAATGGAACAACGCAGGTACAAGGCTACGCAGATGACTTGGATATACTGGGGGATTGTAGGGAAACGGTAGCAAGAAATGCGGAAATCCTCATAAAAGCGGCAGAGTATACAGGGTTAGAAGTTAGTGAATCAAAAACAAAGTACATGATTGTGGATAAACTAGGCATCTGCAGAGGGGAGGGAGATCTCAGAGTTGGGGATTTTACTTTTGAAAAGGTTAGCGAATTCAGGTATCTGGGTACGACCATAAATGATAGAAACGAGATTAATGTCGAAATAAACAAGAGACTCCATTAAAATAAGAATATACAGAACAATAATACTGCCAGTGGTTCTGTACGGGTGCGAAACGTAGGCTCTCACTAAGCAGGCGGACAACCGTTTTAGGGTATTTGAAAATAAAGTCTTGCGAAAAATAGAGACTACACAATGATGAGTTACACAATCTGTGCGCGTCACCCAATATTAACAGAATAATAAAATCGCGCAGATTGGGATGGGCAGGGCTCGTAGTGAGAATGGGAGACGACCGTACGGCAGCGCGTGTCATGAAGGGCAGGCCGATGGTAACGCGACCTCTAGGTAGACCTAGACGTAGATGACAATGTAAAAGCGGATCTAGTAGAAATAGGACGGGTGGGTGTCGATCGGAGAGGTGCATCTTGGGTGGGATTAACACAAGATAGGGCAGCGTGGAAGGCTTGCGTGGATGAGACGATGAACTTTCGAGTTCCAAATGCCACGTAAAAAAAAAAATCGCATGATGGTATCGTCATACATTTGTAACATTTATTAGAACATCTATGATCTTCATTGAGCCAATAACTACTACAGGGTATATAATATCCGTTACTCCAACAAGCTCCAGTTAAATTAAATATTGGTTGATAATGCTTCGATCGCTCATAATACATTATTCTTAATGTATATACAATACGACTGTGTGTGTCTATGACGTAGCAATTGCCGTTGTAAAGAGGTGGATGTCCTCGCCCAAAGGTTGAAAAATTATAGACAACTATACTTGTACCACGTGTAGTAAAGAATATTTGAAATTTATGAATTTCGTCAATCCCACTTCCTTCGGGTAGTATTTGTACATTCGATAATTCTAAAAGTTCTTCTGCAGCTCTTTTTTGAACTTCCATGGTTTTGACGTATTAAGTTCTAATAATTAATTTAAATTCACATTATGCTTTTTTTATAACACATTCAATACTTACAATTAAGTATATCCTGGTACATTTCATTGATCTCGGGATCAGGCCCCGTTGTAGTTGATTCTGAAACTGAAGTATTGAGATAAGCTTGTATAAAAAAATAAGAAACCATCACGTATAAACAACTCATTCGATACCTACTTTGCGATTATTGGTCGGTTTGATGATTAGCATCGAGGATAGCTGAAAATGGCCCAGATTCTTCATCTAAAATAAATATTATTAAAACAAAGTCTATGAAAAATATCGATAAATACTTACAATCAATTTGATGCTGTATAAATGAGCCGGATTAGGCTGATCAATATCAGGGATAATTAAAGATGACTCTGGTTCTACAACTAAAATATTAGGATGTGCCATAAATAAAAAAAAAAATATATTCATAACACATGCAATACTTACGAATATTCTGGTCGAGGTGTGACTGATCCATTTATTCAATATCGGAGATAATTGAAGATGACTCTGGTTTTATAACTGAAGTAATAGGATGTGCCAGAATAATTTAAAATAAACAAATATTTAGAACACATACAATATAAAATGAAGATTTGTAAAACGTATCATGTTTTATAAGTAAGTACACGTGTACTTACTTATAAAATACGATAACAGAGAAGAAGAAAAAGCACTGGAACGCGTTACAGTTCACGCGACAGAAATTCGCGCCAGCGTAAAAGGTTGATAAGGAGCCGGCGCAATAGATGCGCTGGCTCAGCAGCAGCCCGCTGTCGAGTTCATGCAACCCCCCCCTCCCCGTTCTCATCGCCCGATCTATTGGGTCTTGAGTGGATACAGTAAATGCACGTCTACACCCCTTCTTTCCCTTTCTCTTGACACGATGAAAAAGTTAATTTAAGTAAATTGTCTGATATATACCTTAAAGAGATATAATCACCTATATTTTTACCGCGGAAAATTCGTATTATCGTTTATTTTGGAAAAATATAGTTTATTTTACGTTCATACGTAAACATTTTGGACAATAGGACGGTAAAACAAAGTTTCTCAAATTAATAGGCTCAATAAATACAGCATCAAATATCACAAAATATTTGTTTCGATACAGTATGCGTAAAAAAACGCTCCGCGTGTGTTCAAGCACATTGTATAAAAAAATAACGTTCGATACATGTGCGAAAAGTTGATTCTACATGAGTGGGGGTTTGTCGCCCGAGCGAAGCGCGGCTTTTCGGGCTCGTATTCTGTACGCGAAACACAAGATTTTTTAACTATTGCGTGAAACAAATAATATGGCACGAGACATCCTGTTGCTATATATGAAAGATGTTGTTTTAATACATTTCCTTAATTAATCTTATCTCATACTTGTTCATGGAGTTGTCCTATTATAAGTGTAACTTTCTGCATATTTTATTTGTGTACATAAGCTTATAAAATTGTTATTTCAATAAAATGAAATATTTTAAATGTGAAAGTATGTAACATGAACAAAATGTAAGGAGCATGGCAAGTTATGTAGTAAATATCTTGAGTCATTTGTAATTGATCCATATATTACTCAAGTTTAAATAACCTATCATTTGACTCCCTGCTAAAGAAAGTTAATAGAAGTTAATAGAAATCAATAGGATTTTTTATCGACTTTAAATCTAACTTTTAATACCATTTTTTGCATTAGAACTTGATAGAACGCGATAACATCGATGTAAGTCGATAAAATTCTATATGAAAAATCACAATTAAAAGCTATAGACTCAATCTTTTTAAACTTGCATCTATTTCTATTAATTTTTTTCATACAGAATTTTATCGATGTTATCGCGTTTTTAGCAGATCAGCCCTCAATTAATCATAATCATTTTTTGATTGCCGTGTTATAAATAAAATAATATAATGTAGACTTTTTTTAATTCATCTCTGTTGCTTTTTGATCTGTAATTTGACTGTAAAAAAATTATTGACATACGTGATACACAAAACATCAAACGCGCCTAACCTTTTTACTTTTAGTTCTTTTTTTAAGATTTTATGTCTTTTTAAGTGAACTTATTGAAGTACCTTGAATTTGTTCTAAAAATAAAATACATGATCATGGATTTCTGGAAGTGCACACTAGGATTTTTATTACAGAAATATCGATATCTCTCGTCTATTGTATCCAGGTGCATGAGGTCGCCGATGACAGCGTCTTGTTGATACTCTCCAGAGCTCTTAGTATCTAAAATCAGTTTTTACACTTAGACAATAAAAGCTATGGAACACACTACCTCGATTGCGTCATTGTCGACCGCATGTACCTGGACAGTGAACATAACTGATTTAAATATTTTTGCACCAAAAAGTACATTTAAGCCAGTTATTTAACGTGTGGACTATGCCTTGAGCCTCTCCATACGGCCCCCCATGGGGCGCGGAGCCGAGATACGCTCGGCCAACGCGATCAATGAATGCACGTTAACATTCGATGACCTACCGATGCCTGGTGACATTAAGTGGGAAGTCAACCGGCCGCTCGGATGGGCGGCGGGATCCCATCCAATCCCTCATGACTCTGCAGGTCAATACCCGAATTGTGCACTGCAACTCACACATCGAAAGATAAACTTTCTGCCCAGCATGCGGGCTAACCACTGCCACTACGAGTCCCTGTCGGGACAGGATTAACTATCCTGCGGCTCCCCGACCCCGTGGTACTGATTTTATCCTCCCCAGTAAAGAGTTCACAAACGTTTCCACCGGAGTGTACTAAGCAAACTACCACGTTTTAAACGTCCCACTCGTTCTGTCATTGACCAACCATACATTACGACGGAGCGTTCCCAGGGCTAGAGTCCCAAGCAGCTAGTTATAGCCCGATTAGCTTACAAGGGCCTGGGTATACTAGTTTTGATCTTCACCAACCGGATGGTCCGTCAATCACTAGACTAGTTCCAGCTCGGAACATTACTGTTCCTTCCCCCTTCCTCTCGTGGGGGGGAAAAAGTACAGTGTGCACAGCTTGACTTTGTTATCAGTCACCCTTGACCACATTTATGGCCGATATTGACACGTGGATACAAAAATCTACAGCGCGCAATATATTTTGACAGCCTCGTCATCGAAGATTCTTGACACCTAGACACCGAGCGTGATCGGCTACCGCGAAACGATATTTGCATGTATGCATGAAAAGTCATAAAATTCACTTTCTGGACCCCGTAATCAGTGACCCCGAATACTCAGAAAGTTTGTGTAGCGACAGTGCAGCAGCTGTTCAAAAACATGACCTTAAATACAAGCAGACGATGTAAATACATTTGCTCTGCACAACTTATAGAAAACTGTGGGAAAGCGATACCCAACTGTATTACACATAATAGCTTGTGCGGCCAACTTCACGGTCCTACCACTATTAGGATAGAGAGCCAACTTCACGGTCCTGCTAAACTGCAGAAAAAATAAAGATACTGTTTTGAGCATTCGTGATATATAAACTCGTTTATTATGAAACGAAACGTCTTTTTTAGAAATATTTTTGTTGGTTCAAATCATAGTTTAGCTCAGAAAAGATCAGCCAAAAAAACTCACGAACAATAATGATAGGCATTTTTTTCTGTATCATGAAAAATCCGTACAGAAATATAGAAGTAAATAGTGTCACGGGGGTCGCGGCTTTGTCTGCTTCTCAAACTCGCCTTCGTGGCGCTGCCGCGTCACTTGATTCTGATTAACTTAGATAGAAATATATCGATAAAATATCAGGAATCATTTTTATAATCTTTTTAAGTAAACTTTTACTTAGCCTCGGATATTACAACATTTTAAAAATACTCCTTCAAAATTTTGACCGATAATCTAAATTTTTTTAAATATATTGATCCTTTTAAGAAGTATGTAACGCATTTAAAATAAAATAAAAAAAGATCACGCTAAAAAGGCGCAATTAATTTGCAAAAAAGAGTAACACATGACAGACACCTGTGTTACCGACATCCTATTTGATATTTGAGACATTTATAATATAAAAAATGGTATTTTGAATTTATATACTTGAAGAAATAATTTACAAAAGTACATAGTAAGTATACAATTTCGAAATCATTGTGGTGATACATGGGTGACATTTTTTAAGCGATAATTCTAAGTTTGTCCATAGCGTAACGAGTAGAGTGCCAGACTATCACGCAGAAGGTTGCCAGTTCGAATCCCCGTCACGTCAAGGTTTTTTAATACTTTAAATTTTTAGATATGTATCCATAAAATATTTTAAAATATAATATTCATAATATATAAATTACGGAAACTTGCATGTCCACAAAAATTAATTAAAATGTTCATGAAACCTTGCAAAAATAAAATTCACATATAATTTTTAAATTATTTCTGTATATATTTTAAACATATTTTATATTAATATTTTAAAATATTTCATTAAAATATTGTATATCAATATTTTTAAAATATTTTATAAATATTTCTTCGTTACTTAAGTAACTAAAAAATAATTATACGATATTTAATAAAAATTTCAAAATATTTTAATAGATTTTGTAAATGTTTGTCTGAGTTTTAGCATCAATTTGTCAACGAAATATTTTGGTAATCTTTTAAAAATATTACAAAATATCTTGAAATACGTTAAAAATATTTTGCAAATATTATAAAATAATATTAAAATATTGTTTGCAATATTTTTAGAAATATTTTCACCCAAGAACAAATCAGATTGTAAAAATATTTCAAAAATATGCTTGTTAGGGTTAGTGAGGATGTTGAGGAAACCAATTATGAAGAATTTTATGCAACAAATGAAATTGAAAATGATTCATTATGCTATATAAGCTCTTTAAAGAATAAACAACGTAAAATTTTCGATACAGTAATGAATAGTGTATTTTATAAAGCTAATCAAGTAAAATGTTACTTTATTGATGGACCTGGAGGGAATGGTAAAAGCTACTTACTAAATACAATTATCATACATTTAAATAAAGAAAAAAAGTGTTTTACCTGTAGCATGACCTAGTATAGCAGCAAATTTATTAATAAATAGAAGAACCTTAAATGTAATTTTTAAATTACCATTAAATATAAATTCAAGGTGCAACATTACTCCCAATTCAATATATAGAAAAAATCTGAAAAATGTTGAAGTCATAATTTGGGATGAAATAACAATGATATCAAAACATGCTTTTCAGGCAGTGGATAAATTATTTTAATACTTATGTAATAATGACATTGAATTTGGTGGCAAAGTAATGATTGTATCAGGTGACTTCCGACAAACACGACTCGTTGTCAAACATGGAAATCGAACAAAAAATTTGTGAAAATTGTATGATTTATTGAGTACATTCCAAATAATGGCTTAAAAAGATAATATGAGAGTTAGTATTTATAATAGAGTTTAAACAACGGCTATTAAACATTGGAGTTGGAAAATATACCAAGAAATTTGAAATGGAAAATGATATAACTTTACTTCTAACAGATTTATTATCAACCAATGATATAATTATAGAAATTTATAAAGATTGCTTTGTTAATAATAACGCCAAAACGATAATGTACTAAAATTAAATAATAACCCTAGTGGAAATAAAAAATGTAATAAAGTTGTAACGGGGTTCACTTTCGGGGGGAAAACTCGGTGATATTCGACTGGATCACAATCCCTCAGTGCGACGGAGAACTCTCTCAACGTCCGTGATTTACCCGCGTTACAATGCAGCTCGCGGCTAGAGCTGCTTCACGAACGTCGTGTTCGCACGTGTGATGTCTCTCCGCACTCTCCTGAGCGGAGCCGGCTTCTCAGTTTTGCGTTGCAACTGCTTGTTGCAACGCCCGCGGAGGCAACGGTATTTGCGGTGAGGACATAGGGGACGGGAGAGAACAAATCGGGAAAATGAAGCTAGTCTCGATTAAAATAAAATAGAATAATGTATTGCGTGGCCAATGTTGTATCTTTACAAATGTGTGCCGAGTCACCTCAATGTCGACTCGGCGTGGAGAGTATCTCGCGAAGCTTACGCGCGCGAACGAGAAGGCCGTTACTCGGTGCCGCTGCACCAAGTCTCAAAGCTGTAGCCGCTGCTACCGCGGATGCGATACAGAAAAAGGGCTCAGCCCAACTTACTCGCAGTCGCCGTTCTTGGTAGGCGCACACCACATACTCACACACAGTCTGCGCCGGTGGTCTTGCTGGCTCACTCGCTGGAGCCGACGTCCTCTCGGTTGGCCTCTGATCGACGGGCTGGGTCGTCCTTGCTTCTCGTAGCTGGAGTTGACTTGGACGTCTTCTTCTCGCGATCTCACACACACACTCTCACTCTCACGCACGCTATCGGTCGTCGCTCGATGCCGTCAGTCTCAGACACGAGAGCTGACGCGTTCGCACCTATGGCCGGAAGCTATCTGTCCGTCCGACGGACCGCGACTTATATGCGAGGCCCCGAATCTTGCCTCGCGCTTGCGCAACGTCGCGTTCCAACGATGCGCGAATCTACCCGATTTCCC
Source organism: Nasonia giraulti (assembly GCA_016647725.1). NCBI lineage: Eukaryota > Metazoa > Arthropoda > Insecta > Hymenoptera > Pteromalidae > Nasonia > Nasonia giraulti. The sequence goes on from QLYP01000616.1 coordinate 64,745, forward strand.
ACCTCGTTACAAAGTGTAATAAAATATAAGAAAAGTTAACAAATCGTACAATTTTGTACGTTTTTGTTGAATTTCGGACCTTTTTTACGTTTTATTGCAGTTTGCTACATTTTATTACATTTTGTTACGTTTTATTCCAATTTATTACAAATCCATTAATCCAGGATTTCATGGGGGTCTCTTCTTTGAAAAGGCAAATGTAACAATACGTAAAAAAGTATAACAAAATGTAAAAAATTGTCTGTAAGCGTGATATTATATAAGAAAATGGCGACTTTTTTATTTTCTTACGTCTGCTTACATCCTTTTACTTTTTCTTAAAATTTCTTATGCATTGTTACATTTTATTATATAATTAATAATTAAAAAAATATATTGACTATATTAGGCGGTAAAATAACATATGTAATAAAATGTAAAAAAAAGTTAATAAACCTGAAAATGTAAGAAAGTGTACAAAAACGTATGAGAAAAAAGGTCCGAAATCCAACAAAAAGGTACAGTTTCTTACATTTTCTTACGTTTTATTATATTTTTTTTCCACTAGGGAACATTTTAAATAAGATGCAAGGAGATGTAAGAGAGTATTTAAGTGTAGATTCATGCGAAGATGATAATAAAGAGATGTTGCCAATAGAATTTTTAAATTTACTTACGCCAAATAAGTTACGTTTAAAAGTAGGTGCTGTAATTATTTTGTTTTCAGTCATGGTCAATTATATGTATCATTATCCAGGATAAAATTAAAAAAAAATTAACAATTTTACTTTCTAAAAATTCAAGTTTCAAGGATAAAAGTAAAAATAATAATGATTCAAATAAGATATATACGAAAAATATCGTACATCATGAAATATTAAATTAATAATAAACTAATAAAACATGTCAGTTATTGAGAGAAGATTTGAATGGATTCACGGCACACAGATACCTTAAGTATACTTTAATATAATAGTAGAAGTATAGATATATAAATTAATAATAAAGAAATAAAATATCTTGTATTTTAGATGTATATATGGGCTAATTGCAAATAATGCGCTATGAATTATAAATAATAATAAACAAATAAAATATGTCAGTTATTTAGAAAATATGTGAATGGCTTCACGGCACACAGGTATATTATTAAGTATACTACTATCAAGTATACTTACAATAGTATAAATGTATATATATATATATATATATATATATATATATATATATATATATATAAATTAATAAAAACAAATTAAATATCTCTTTATTTAGATATATATGGGCAACATGTAAATAGTGCGCTTTAAATTATATATAATAACAAAAAAATAAAACATGTCAGTTGTTGAGAAAAGATATGAATGGCTCTACGGCACACAGAAAAATTTAAATAACTCAAAATTCTTAAAGCCCAAAAATTTCAAGGCCCAAAATTATATCCGCCTTATAGATCATGTCTAGGTGTCAGGTTAACTCCTAGATGTTAAGTTATTGAGAAAAGATGTGAATGGCTTTACGGCACACAGGTACATTAAGCACTTTAATATAATAGTAGAAGTAGATATACAGACGCACACCCACGCGCGCGCACACACACACGTGCATAACATACACACGGCCACATATATATGTACACAAAATCCTAGAAAACATATACAAAATTCGATCATTTATGATTATTAATGATCGTTTATGTATGTCTGTATCATTTAAGATGTCAAACTTAATTAAATGCATCATCATTTTCTCTGCACACTCGAACCAGGCTTCTAAATGTATAAAGATTTAAATCCAAGCAGTATAATTTCAGCCAAAAATTAACGTAGATGTATTCGCTATACAAATCATAATGATAATTGCATCACATGTGGCGCAGTATGATAATATGCAACATTTGAATGTGTGTATATAATATATATATATATATATATATATATATATATATATATATATATATATATATATAATCATACATAATTGTGTAAGGTCGTTTTTAGTCATGTACTTTTTTTTTGCCGGATACTATTGTATTTATTAATATGATTTTATGATTTCAATAGTCTTGTAAAAAATATGTTGATAAATTCTATTGAATAATAATAAAACTTATCATACATACCAAAACAAAGATATACCCACAACAAAATTTGTATCTTCATTGAAATATTATTATTAATAAAAAATATAAAAGTTTTAGGATTTGGTGAAAATCCATTTAATTTATCAAATAAATATTACAACGTCAGAACCTATATTTTGTAAAGAATGATTTTAGAGTTAATTTCACGATGGTTCGATGAATTGGACACTTCTGCGCAGAATCATTCAGAGATGTTAACATATATTTTGTTTTCTTCTATTTTCAATTCTGCTAAAATAGTATAAAACAATGTTTTATAATTTAAGAACTGTTTTGTACGATTCACGTGCAATATGAAATGAGCAATAGATGGAGATATTTAAATTTATATGCCAGCTATAATTTCAAGCCTTTTCATACGTTATGTGGAGTATTGACAAACATTTTTTTAATTTTTATTTTGTTAAAACACTGATAACACAAAATCATGAAATAGTATTTTGAATGTGTAATATTCTGACAAAAAATTAATGTCTTTTAATTTAAAAAAATGTTCAAATATAATACAGTTTTGTAATATTAGTTAAGTACTTAGGCAATATATTTTTTAGCATAAGACTAAATTTGTTTTATTTTTTACAAGTTACAGGAGAAGATTAGAACAAAACCTAAATAATATTAACTGGTCTTGAAATCATATTTAACGAATTATTTTGTTATTTTACGCCTCTAAATATTTGAGAAATATGCTTTTTAATGCATTTTAACTTGCCTCAAATTTTTATAGTTATTACAAAAATGCTCTCATATTGACTATTATTTCTTTTTGCAAAAAAGGCCTTAAAAAGTCGTATACAGAAAACTAAAAACATTGAATTTTGAAAAGAACAAAAAAATATCTACAATACAAGATCGCGAACATTCATATAGGATAATTAGCAGCGAAGAAAAATAGGAAAATTCTTTAAAAGTTATATTATAACAAAATAGTCATGTAATAAAAGTTATGAATAAACGAAGTGGCTTTTTGATTGTATAAAGGCCCGAATCTTTGAGTTTCGCTACATAAATCCGTATAACTATTTTTACAATCATAATCGGCAAACAAAACCTTCTAGAGGCTTTCTTTTTACGTGTAGATAGTCATTTACCGTGAAAAGCTCCCAGCACGAAGTTATAAATGAACTATCTTTACTTTCAAATAAGCCAAAATACTCGGGTTTCCGCTATTTTACACCCATAAAAACTGTTTACCCTTCGATATACAGCATATTTTTTAAATAGAAATATTTTCCCGCAGAGAACTCGCGAAGCGTATGGTATCCTATTTCAGTTATTTTTAAAATACTGTTATTGTTGTCGTTCGCCTCCCTTTGATATACAGGCGTATTTCGTTAAGTAATATATGTTTGCCTTAAACATTTGCGGCAAGTGGAGTAGGCGGGTGCGGAAACTTTTGTTTTAAGCGACGGCTTGTTCTGACCCGGCTCTCTTCAAGTTCTTTCTATTTAAAAAAAAAATATTTTTTGTATAGAACTTGTGGCGCGAGGTGTAGGTGGGTTTTAAATCAAAATAACGTTCTAGCCTTCGCATGCCATCCTCCGATGTGCTGGAGTATTCACTAAATAAGTATTCGTCCATCAAAATTCGCGGCGCGTGGGGTAGATGAGTTTAAGAGCTTTCATTTAGAAGCTACCCTTGCTCTCGCTTGCCACCCTTCGATGTGCCGGCGTATTTATTGAATAACTATCCTTACATAAACAATTGCGGGACTCGGGATAGGTAGGCTTAAGGGCTCTAGCTTTAGATCGGGAAACGTAGGGTAGTTTGGTTTACGTATTTTGGTTTCGAAATTATTCCTCGCTCAGCTCGCCTTCCTTCGATGTGCCGACTTTTTTAGTTGAACAATTTTGGCCTTACATTTTATCCTTGACTCTCTCCGATTTGCCAATACAGTTTTAAAATAAAAAATTCGTTATTACGAATTAATTAATATTTTTTGCCACAAAAACGGAAAGATATTCTTCTTACCAAAAAATGTTTGATTTGATGTAATTTGAAAAAAAATTCTATTGAGAATATATAAAATATACACCATTTTTATCGAAAAAAACCATGTATATACCTTGTAAAATCATTTACCAAAATTCATGACATTTTACTATATAAATAAGTGTTTTTAGTCACTTGCCACGGCTTTTTGAAAGATCCGGACCGTCTTCTTTACTCTATCCGGGCTTAAAATGTACCTTAAACATGTCCCCTCGGACCAATCGAGAGACATTTCTAAAAAATATAAATCAAATATTGCTAGCAACAAATTTTGTTAAACTGATAATCAAGTGGTGCGCAGCAGCGCCACGAAGGCGAGTTTGAGAAGCCGACGAAGCCGCGGCGCCCGTGACTATTACTTCTATATTGGTGTTCGGATTTTTCATTATACAAAGAAAAATACTTATCATTACTGTTGGTAAGGTTTTTAGGCTTATTAGAATGTTTCTGAGCTAAACTATGATTACCAACAAAAATATTAGTGGAAAGGCTGCTTATTTTTATAATATGTGAGTGTATAATCCAAAAATGCTTAAATCACGTTTTTCTTCTTTAGCCCGGAATGTGTTAGGACCGTTAAGATAGCCACAAGAAGTGTTAGGACCGTGAAGTTAGCCGAAAGCTATATACAGATGGGAATTATTTTCTCAAGGAAATATAATAATATATTACGGTATTTAGAATTAAGAGGTTGCCGGTGCATACTCTGCGTTCTGGAGCAGTAACAGTAACTAGCTTGCCAGGGTAGTCGATGACAAGGTTCAGGTTGTTTTCGGTGTTTTGGTATAAAAATCATTCCAGTACGGTGTCTAGGTGTACAGGGTGGCCGATGATGACGTCTAGGTGGTGCGATCCATAGTTTTTAATGTCTAGGTAAATAAATTATATGAGGGCGGTGTCTAGGTGTACAGGGTTGCCGATGGCGAGGTCTAGGTGGCGAGCTCCGTGGCTTTTGGTATCTAGGTGTAAAAATTATTTGAACGCGGTGCCCAGGTGTACAGGGTGGCCGATGACGAGGTCTAGGTGGTGCTAGGATTCCAGGAATTCCAGAAGCAGAGCAGCTAATGGAAGTCGTTTCAAGTGATTATATGGTGTCTAGCTTATTAATTCTAACGTAATGCTATATATGCGAGTCAAATACAGTGATCGATCCCGTTGTTATTATTCTTAGACTATTGAGTTTCATTTAGAGTTTGTAACACTTACCATTTATTTATAATATTAAGAGAAGGTCAATCAATTATTTATACTTTTGCATTGTTTTCATCTTGTTTATTAAAAATTACCATCAATATTACTTGTATTGAATTATAGCTGTACGTGCACTGAGCCGCATACTCTGAACAAGTCCAAACTTGTCTCGGTTGGAATCAACCGATGCGAACTCTTGAATACTTTGATATTGTTTTTTAGATGATAATCCAAATTTCGGAATATAATGTTTCCAACTTGTCTTTTTTCTTTTAGAATTCGGAACATACACTTCATGACTCTGTGACTGTCCCATATTGAAAGACTCAAAATCTTATATACACTTGTTTTTAGGCATTGAATTAGTGTTTGTCTAATACTTCTGAGAGTATTGCTTCCAATTTTAAGTTTTTTCCTTTTTCTCCTTATTTTTAGAATCAGGTAGAGGAGTATATCCTGTACTGCTTGCTGTTGGCCCCATAGTATACAAAATACGAATGATGTGGATAGCAATCAATGCAGCATATTTATAGACTCTTACTCCCACTCCATCGACAAGTGAATTAATTGTATACTTCGCTCCTTCCAATATTTATGCATAAGTTGTACATTATGGAGAGCACAGCTGGCTCTATAAGCGTCATTATGATGAGGGCAAACAGTAACAACTTTCAACTTATCCAATGGCGGATACCCAGCTATATCATGAACATTTAGCTAAAAACGTTCTAGCCACTTTTTCTTAATGGAACCCATGACTAGTATACGAGTTGCATCTCGGAAAAGTTTTCGAAGAATATTTCCAATTTCTGTATACTCAACATCACCTGATAACCAAGATATACCGTGGTAGTGTTGTTCTAGCCACATATTTTCATTTTTATATTTTTCTGTGAGTTTCCGCCATTTAAAAGGTGCTTTGAAGAGTAACACTAGCGGCTTAGCATTCTCACCTAGAGGAATAACAGCGAGCTCTTTGAGAATAAAATCATTGCCTGGCTGCTTGAAGCCTTGAATATCCACCAAGTACTCCATCTCGAATGAGTTGAATCAACGATGCTCTCTTTCCTTTATAACACTCTCCCCATTCAAACAAGTTCAAACAAGTTTCCTCACATCACCATTGGCAGGATTATACTGAACAACGCGATCATGTAGAATCAAGCAATAAGCAGATGTTCCAAGAGGAAAATTCTCTCTCGACTCAAATTCCAATCGTACATCGACTGATGCGTTTTTTAAAGACTCATTTTGCTTTGAACAATCAATTACGATGAGAGGTAGGTAGGTGATATAGTGTTGCTTTTTCAGCATAGGCTCCATACTTTTATCATAGTATGCATTTTGAAAGTTTGCATATATCGTAGAGCATGGCATACTGATTGCGATCAATATCCAAATTAAGATTTCCATAAGGATAGTACTGTGAATTCAGGAAGAGTTTTACATTACTGATGTTGCAGTGATCGAAGCGACTAGCATTCACATCTCTCATTCCTTTTCGATTTGTTTGAAAGCCGAGGATGATGAAGCGTGGATTTTCCAACAGATTAGACGTTTTGACTGTCCAAACATGCCTTGGTGTAGAGGGGAGCAGTGGATATTCATACAGCTCCCAACTACGAAAACTCATTTCAATCGATTTATTCTTTTGAATATGACTAAGCAGTCGAATCTTATGCATGCTAGAGAGTACGACATAGGGCATGAGCCACTCGATTTTCATCAAAGTAATTATTAAATCTTTATATGTAGCTGGTGCCTCGTTAGTCGCAGCTCTCGTAGGTGTCTGTATAACAGCATTCAAATCATTCCTCGATCTAGTAAGTATAAGTTCATGCTTTACATTGACTACTATTTTACGTCTTCAGCGAAACCTAGAATCATACTTAGTGGTATAGAAATATCAAAGTAGCCATCGCTACTAATTAAATTTTTTTCTCCTCAACATCAAGACAGCCGGCATTTTGAATAATAAGACTTTGACTGGGATTGATCGAGGCCCATCCTTTCATGAAAGTAGATAAACCAACGTTCTTACATTTATCGATCTCGATAGCATTAATCTCATATCTGATTTCCTCAAACATGTGACAGATAGCATTATTGACTAACTTACAAGGAAGGTACCCGAACCCGACCTCACCGATTTCAATGATTTTACGATATGTTGTAGTACATATGAAAATAAGAGACACGTATTTTTTCTTATCGGCTCATAAGCGTATTTAGGGGGTGAAAACGACCCCCAAAGTTAACCCCCAAAAAGCGTTTTTTCGGAATATGTCGCCTTAAAATAAATATTTTTTAACGAAACAAATTCGAGGTTATTTCTTACAACAAGAGCAAGTAATTCATGGTGATTTGAAGAGTAAGGGTGGCATCCCCTATTTTTTAGGGGTCGAAAATATATATTTTTTGGCATAATTTAATAATAAAAAAGTTTAAAAAGCCTAAACAAAATTGGAAACAATTTGAAAACATCCATGATAATAAAATAAAGTTGAATTCTTTCGGCTTTTTAAAAAATATTACCCCTAAGGAGGGTAAACCACCCCTTACACAAAATAATTATAAGTATGTACTTTTGAAAATATATAATGGCGGATCCAATATGGCGGACGAAATTAACAAAAAACTTGTTATATAATAAAACAAGTTTTAGCGACTAAAAAAATTCGAAAAAATGTGTTAACATTTATAATAAAACAATGAAGTCTTCCGATTCTTTAATAAATATTACCCTCAAGGGGGTAAACCACCCCTACCACAAAATAATTATAAGTATGCATTTTAATCCATTAAATTTCGTATTTCCTCTGTTGCGTATTTAATATATGTTATTAAATTAATTAATTTTATTTAATATATATTAAATACGATTTTTGAAAATTCAATCATTTGTTACGGGAGCTAGGAGGAACCTACTGGGCTGAAAATTTAGGAATAGCCGTTTTTTCTAATGTACTTTCACACAAAAATTCGGCGGGCCGATTTGTCGAGGCCCCCGCCCCCGACGCTTATTTGACGAAATTTATAGGATTGACCTATATATATATAATTAAATTATATAAAATTGAAGCATATCTTTTAAAATTCCCGAATAGAGAATATTATTCAAATTTTATATATATATATATATATATATATATATATATATATATATATATATATATATATATATATATATATATTTAGTTATAGTCTGTGTAGTTGTGCATAGGTATGTGTATATATAGATATGTTTTCTTATACGTTTCGGACATCGTATTTGGAAAAGAATGAATCACAATGACGCACTTGTTTACAGCTTTTATCTAATTATAAATCGATTTGAATTAAATTTTGTTGCATTCGATTTCGTTCAGTCAGTAAGTATTTGCCGAATAGTCATACCGTCTTTTTTAAAGATCACGATTATATTTTGTATATACGACTTTTCATTTTTTTATAAAGAAAGTAAGTATTTTATCAAACTTTATATCATTTATTTTGACAATTATTTTTATTGTAATCGAGATAAAAAATGAATATTTTTTATAATGAACAAACTTATTTTATATGCATTAAGTTTTTTCTAACACAAGCTTTTTTAACTTGATCAAAATTAAATTGGCATAGTGCAGTGGGATAGAGAATTTTATTGCGCATCTATTTTCTTCAAGTAAAATGTTTTAATATTTTATATTGCAGTAGATAGGCTATAGGCATACTAGAACATAGGCATACTAAAACACC
>QLYP01000617.1:3154-36658 GCA_016647725.1 Nasonia giraulti
CTCTCTCTCTCTCTCTCTCTCTCTCTCTCTCTCTCTCTCTCTCTCTCGTTTTTTATGCTACCTAAGTTACTGTGCAATTCCTCGCCTGAGACTTGGAAAGTAATCCGGTGGTGTTAGACGCTCCCCTCTAGCGTCAGAGTCTCACGACTCTTTGTTTTCCGGTGCGAGGTTTTGTGAGATGTTTGTGCTCGGCTAGCTGCAGCTCCAAGAACGGTAAGGAGAGAGGATTGTTCGGTAGAATTAAAACACGTTGGTTATCGGACGGAACTTTATATTCTAGTTAAATTTGTACAGTTTCAAACCAAGATTCGCACAAATTATCGAGATAACCCGTGAACATAGGCAACTTTGACAAGCAAATATCCGTACATGAAAGTTACCCCGCGTGACTCGCGCGTGCCTCAAGGCTCAAGGAACAAATAGGTGACACACTTGATTAAACGCTTCATTACGCACTCACTCTCACAGTTATGTCGAACGCGAATTCCGCAAACACCGGACAACCTATTCTAAGATTGCCCGACCACCATATGCCTCGTGCGTCCAGGTGCTGGTGCCAAGTTTTATCCTACACTTTTCACTGAATTCTTAACTCTACGATTTAATGACTACGCGATGAGATAACCCTTACAATAGACAAGATAGCCCTTTTTTCGGGACGAAACACAAGGTAGAGAGAAAGACAGTGATTCATCCGCGAGACGGATTCGACCGGAGAAAAGGAAAACGATTTACTGACCTTAAATTCTATCAATGCGATGTTGAGCTGAAGCACCGGAGCGAAGTTGAAGTTGGAAACACGTCCGTTCGGGAGCAGTCGGGGCAAACGAGTGCCGGCTCGAGTGCTTGTGGCTCGCGGCTATCACTCTGCTCTCCCTAGCCGCCATACCGCGAGCGCGCTCACGGTTTTGCTAGTATGCGCCTATCATAATAGAGAAAGTTAATGCAACCCTCGCTAACGTAGTTTCCTGGGCCGGGGCCAACGTGCTCCGCATCAATAGCACCAAAATTAAAACCATTCAGTTCAGCTCGCGCGGTTTTGAGACTAAATTGCAGAGCATGCGTTTGCCTATCACAGTCGATGGCCAGATCATCCAGCCACGCAAGTCGGTCAAACTTTTAGGTGTCACCCTCAACAACTGCTTAACTGTGAAGGCGCAGTGCATCATAACTGCCAGCAAATGTTACGCCGCCCTCTCTCGTATGAGGAAAAATACACACAGTCTTTCACCCGCAACAAAGCTTTTGCTTATAAAAACTCTCGTTTTTCCATGTCTCAAATGCTGTCCAGCTTTATTCCTAGACCTACCAGAAGAGCTCGCGACGAAACTATACCGTTGCAAAAATGCTACTATGCGCTTTGTGGAGGGTGTTAAGCGAGAGCCCGCTTGACTATCCACAAATTAAGCACGGAGTTCTTCGCTAATTCGTTTAGCGTAGGAGCAGCCCAGCTTTGGAACGAGCTTCCAACCGCTCTCCGCGAACTGCACTAGAGCATGTATCCTGCATCCGCTTTTAAGTCGCGCTTGGCGAAATTTTCGGAACTTTCGGACCCTTGTCTATTGTAACTCGTCATCTGCTTTTTGCGCTTCATTTATTTATTCATTTGTTTTGACTTTCGTTTCATGTTTTCTGCAGCATCAATTATAATTGACATCGGCTATAATATAAGTTTTCGTTTAATCTTATAACTGCGACGTTGTATATTTATTTTGTGCTTCCGGCGTTCACACGTGCCATTCGTTGTTTTGTTTCTTTTTCGAAAATGTTATTTTATTTTATTTTATTTATTTGTTTTTACGCTTTAGTTTTACGTTAATTTTAAGTTTTTATGTGTATTTTACCGTCTGTCAACTTTGTTAGGACTACAGCGACAGTCCACTCCTGCACTCATTTTGTTGTAAATATACTCTGTAGCAATTATGACTATATAGACCCTGAGTTCCTAGTCTGCGAGTAAATAAATTCTAATTCTAATTCTAATTCTGATTCTCATACGCTTGCGGAGCGATTTGGCGGCCATTGTTGGTCTATCTCTGTTTTGCTGAGCTGCATTGTAGTTTGCCAACGCATATTATGAGGTAATAATAATTCCATAGTTTATTGTTGAACCTTGATGTATTATTGTCCCATACAGTTAGGAAATTCGTATTATAAGAAAGAAGAGTTTTCTCGAATCGGGTCAGAGTATATTCTGTCAAAATCCGAGTTGGTGCAAGCCATCGAGGATCTGGAGCGTGTTGCTCAACTGGCTGCTGTTGCTGCTCAGACTAGTAATTCTAGTAGTGGGATCTGAAATTTTCAGTTTGATCAGAAGATTTGTCCTTCGGGTGCATCAGACATTGTCAATATACCAAAGTTACACATCCTAAAATTCTCTGGGGAATTAAGCGAGACAGCGTTCTTTAAGCAGCAGTTCTGTTTGATGGTAAAGGACAAACCTATGTCAGCTCTGTTGAAGATGTAGTAACTTGTCAATTCTGTTAAAATCCCTACTGCGGTTGAAGTGGCACGAGTTGACTTAATCAAGTTTCAAATTAGTATGGAAAAAATTATTCCGTTAATATAATAATTCGAAGGTGCGTATGCACACTTGCATTGACATTCTGATCGATCTAAAATCGATTAAAAGGAAATCTCCTGATAAGTTGATTGAATTGCTTAATCGGGATACAGTAGCGCTCAATATCTTCAAGAATTTAGGTTGTCCTGCTAAGCATTAGGGTAGTTCCACTACATAAAGACTTATTCATATGGTAGAGCGCAAGCTTGATGCCAAGACTCGTAAGAGTTGGCGTATTTTCAGTACAGAAATTTTTGAATTTCGAGGCACTAAGCAAGATGATTGAGACTTATGTTGCGCCCATTTATGCCTTGAACAAGTAAAATACTTATGAAATTGTCTTCCAATTCTTATACGTGTAACATTTTTCAAAGTAGGCACGATATCGCAACGAAGGCGTATCTGTTCTGAACTCTAAATAATTTTCATAAAACTCGAGATTTCGTCCAAGATACCATAACGCATATTCAAGCGTATTGATCAAAATTATTTTGTGAAAATCAAAGCGGATTTATCGATTTAGTTATATTAACCAGAATAAATGCAATAATTTAGGCAATATTCTTATTCTTTCTTGATTATTGAATATATTTATTTCATTATCAAATCTAGTATCCCAGACCTCAACTCTGTATAATCATTGATTAAATTTTATTTTACTTGGCCTGGAAATGTATGATGCTTGACCCAATATGGTCCCCAGAAGATCTGGCTCAACTTTTAACACTTTGTCGCTGCAAATCTTTCTTTTAGTCAGAATTTGCTTAAAAATGCATACTCAGATGTTTTTGGTATCGCTGAACACGGATCCAACCTCAGATTTTCAAAATACAAGATGGTGGACCCAGTATGGGCCACGTGACCGGTCAATTTACTCGAATCTGGCCAAAACAATTAGAATAGGCTCGTCAAAGGATACTTAGGGGTGTTTGGGGTCGCTTAACACAAATTCATCCTTAGATTTTGAAAATCCAAGATAACGGACACAGTATGGGTAACGTGACCAGCCAATTTACTCAAACCTGGCCAAAACGACTAGGAACCGCTTGTTTGTGGGTACTCGGGGGTATTCGTGGTCGCTGAAATAGATGACAGCATTAGATTAACCGAATAAACATATAATATTCCACATGTATCATTGCAATTGTAAAACGTTAAGCAAAATTTTACGCAATATTTTTTTAAATATTTTTATATAATGATTATTATGTAAAATTTTCTTATTTCTTTCGATAATATTCTATGTAAATTTTTATTTGAACACTGGGTATTATAACGGGGTGAGTCGTTTGTCATTGCAGTCGCGCAGACATTAGCTGCGTGCAATGCGACTGGACTGCTGTCGGCTCCCTCGTAATAATCGAGACTCCTCGTCTCGTTTCTCGCTATGCAGCGAGATACGTCAGACCAGGTACTGGTCTCCGGTGCAGCGACTAGCGTAGGTAAACGCACGTGTGGCCTGAGGCGTCACACGTGCCCGCGGAGGCGGCAGGGTTCTTTAGTACAAGGTGCGAGAAGAAAAGGGGAACATGAAGTAACACTTAAGAACTGAATTTATTCTAAATTAGTCAACAAAGCAAAAGTACATTCGCGTGCAAAATTGCGTGCGTCGTCGCAAACGGCCTAAGGTCACGAGCAAGCCAGGGAGGGCTGGTGAGAGAGAGAGTATTGAGAGTCCTTCTGGGGCGCTTCGTCGCAGTGTTCAACGGAAGGTGTCGGCGAATCTCGTGTGAACCGGCCTCTCGGGTGCCTCTCGTTGCACATCAGCTTTGCAAGGGGGCTGGGTGCGCGGAGTCACAAGTCGCACACAGTGTCGTAATCGCGTAGTATCAGGTAGTACGAACGAACGTCTCAGAGGCCGACGCGTATCTCTCGAATCGCGCGTGAGTCTCCTCGCGCGAGCTCTCTCTCTCCCCCCACTCTCTCTCACACTTGTAGTGCGCTCCCTTGCTCTCCCGCCGCCGTTGCCTGTAACATAACTGTAAACATTAGTGATGTTATTATTCCGCATGCTGCGGGAGATTATGACGAGTTAGTAATATTACTAGTCATAGTGTATATTTTTTTATTTCATCAATTTTTAGATATTTAACAGATTTTTGCTTTGTATAGGATACTGAAATAATGTATTATTGTTAAAATAAATTATTCTAGCAAGTGGAAGATTTTCTTTGCTATATTTTATTATGTCAAGTTTTGATATTATCAAGGTGCGCGATAGCGCCACTTTGGCAGTACGAAGTACGATTTGTCGACGGCGCGACCCTATATACTTTGAAATTAGGTGTTCCTAACATTAAAAAAAATCTCGATTGCATTTAAATCATTATTATTGCGCGTATGCGCAATCTGTTGGTATCTACTTAAATATATTATCCTAATTTTTTATGTATAAAAAGTTCATTCAAGAATATTAAGTTATTAACTTAATATTGCAAGTTGAAAATTTCAATCCTCTCCCGATATTTTTCATCTCCTCCGGTCACGTGACTTCCGGTGAGTATATTTAGTATTATACACCAGTGGTTACAGTAGTTAATCTGCTTTACCGACATTCGTCTGCTACTCGGCGACACGCGATTATAATAGGCATGTAATGCTATACGTATACAGCGTGATTCAGAAATAATACAACATCTTTATACCATTGTAATCAGCGTGAAAAATTGAGTCTAATGGAATTGGACCGGAAAATGTTCCTTCACTTTTCACTTTCCCAGCAAGAAAAGAAAAATCTCCCCACTACCGCGGCAACAAGTGAGGGAAGCCGTTGCTACGAAGATTGGCAACGGCTGCGGCGAGGTAAGGGGGAGCGGCGGTGATTATAAACCAACGCAACTAACGTTGCTGCGACGACTTATGATCGGCTTGCGCTAAAACTTTTATTAAGAAAATTTAACAATTGTAAATATCGAACTTACATGTAACACAGCACCATTCGAGATGCATGCTAATGATTTGCAGGTTATCAGTAGGCCGATGATTTACAATAAATAAAACAGACAGATTTTGTCGTACTTTCTGTGGGACTTTCTGCGGGACTATCTGCCAGACTTTCTGCCAGACTTTCTGCCAGACTTTCTGCCAGACTTTCTGCGAGATTTTCTGATAGACTTTCTGCCAGACTTTCTGCAGGATTTTCTACGGGACTTTCCGCGGGACTTCGTGCACGACTTTCTGCTATGAAGTGCTTTTGGAGAAGCAGCTCAAAAGTTCTTGTGCTCTACTGATTTTCAGACTATGCCTAATCGGCGAAAAGTCGCGTAAAGCTATCGCCCGTCGAAAGTCAACTGTATTTTACAATAAATAAAGTAGGAGTAGGTGCTGTGTGGCCACCACAGTACCCCCTTGCCAGTGATAAATTCACAATACATTAGAAGTTAACCTAATATTTACAATTCTGTATAATGATGTTCGTGTGAAGTTACGTGAATTACAATATATACATGTGTGTTAATGATAGAAAAAAAATGTGTGTCGGTGTGTACCTAACCTACTTTTTGAATATAACTAATTTTGAAAAAACAGAAATAACATAATTTAACTAATTGATAACGTTCCGCGAAGCGAATTTTTTGGCCGGATCGACGAACTGCTGGTTCGTTTGACGTCCTTTCGTTCTGGATGGCCGTCGACTGGATCAGTTCGTTCGCTGGTAGAGTATTCTGCGGTGGCTGCGGTTGCATCCTCGGGTCGGTAGTTTATCGTCTGCCTGGTCCTCCGACAGGATGTACACTGGCTTCAAACGATCCACGGTAACTGTGACGTCCTTGCCGCGAATGTTTACGACGTACGTCTTGTCGCTTCAGCTGGTGACTGCATACGGACCGTCGTACGGCATTTCAAGCGAGTTCTTCATGGCGTCATGCCGAATGAAAACGCATTTCGACGTTGCTAGCTGCTTGAAAATGAAACTCTTCTTTGTGCCGTGGCGTGTGACGTCTGCGGGACGTAGCTGCTGGAGATGGCAGCGTAAATCGTTGATAAAGGCCGCTTGGTTCTCGTTCTGACGGTCGTTGGTGGTCAGAAACTCGCCAGGTAGCCGCAACGGCTCTTCGGAAACGAGTTCGGCTGCGGTTGCCTGCAGATCCTCTTCCACGCTGCTTGGATGCCCAGCAGTACGGTGAGCAAAATGCGCGTCCATTGGCCATCCTGGTGGCAGCGGATTGCTGCTTTGAGCTGCCGGTGGAGACGTTCCACCATGCTATTGGCCTGTAGATGGTACGCGGTCGTGCGGAGGTGAGTCGTACCTATCAGTCGACTGAGCGACTTGAAAAGGTGCGATTTGAACTGTCGTCACTGGTCGGTGGTGATTCGTAGTGGCGTGCCGAATCGGCAGATCCATCCTGCGTAGAACGTGCGTGCGACGGTCTCTGCTTCCTGGTCCGGCATCGAGAAAGCCTCTGGCCTGCGTGTGTACCGATCCACGCACGTTAGGCAGTATCGCTGGCCCTCCGACGTTGGCAGGATGATGATGTCCGTGTGCACGTGCTCGAATCTGGCCGTCGGTGGTTAAAAATCGTCAACTGGTGATATGACGTACCAAGAGACTTTGGAGCGCTGGCACTGGATGCATGCCTGCGCCCATGCTCGGCAGTTAGCCTTGATGGCCAGACGTATCGTTGCGTCAGCAGCTTGGTCGTAGCCTTGATCCCGGGGTGTGCGAGGCCATGCACTGCCTCGAATGCTGCCCTACGGAAGGTCTTCGTGAGGAAAGGTCGCACGGTGTTAGTTATCGCAGAGTACTCGGGCGTCTGCTCCGGGTATCTCGACTAGTTTCAGCTGCAAGTCGGTGCCTGAAATCTCTAGCTGCTGTAGCTCGGTGTCGTCTTGTTGTGCTTTGGCTAGCCTGACGTAGTTGATGGGTGTTGAGATGCCCTCGATGCGAGACAGTACATCAGCCACAACGTTGTCTATGCCGGAGATGTGCCGGATGTCCGTGGAATACTGCCCGATGAAATCCAGGTGCCGTGCCTGACGTGGTGTCGCCTTCTTCGATTTCTGCTTAAAGGCAAAAATTAGAGGTTTTTGGTCGGTGAAGATGGTGAACTCTCGAGCCTCGACTATATGGCGAAAGTGCTTGATCGCTAAGTAGATGGCGAGTAACTTAATATATACACAGAAACACACACACAAAAAGTGACAAGATGGCGCCGGGGCGAGGTGTGCCTCCGGATAAATGCGGTGAAAAATACTATCAATGTCATAAAACACAAAAAGTTACAACAGTTGTATGTTTTATTTGTGATAATGTGTGGCACATAAATGAACTGAAGCAATTTGATAAAGTTAAATTCGTAGGAGAAAATCTGGCAATATGTCATGAACACGTGGACTTGAATCTAGCCTCAAAAATGGATGAGAAGACTTATCAATTAGCAAGAATAATAATAGCTCAAATAAAATTATTTCAAAAGGAGACATTGAAAAAAGAAATATTGAAAGAACTAAATAAGGATAATGCTAAACAATTGAATGAAACAATGTACGCAGAAGAAAACTATCATAATAATTTATCAAAGGAAAATGCACTGCTTAGAGAACTAAATCAAGAGTTGCAAGAAAAGAATGTTGTAATAAAAGAAATCTTACTGAGTGAAAGGTAGATGGGTAATGTGAATATAAAAACATATGCTGAAACTACTATGTTTCCTAAACCACAGCCTAAAAGAATTCCAAAGATTACTGTGACGAAAATTGACAAAGAAGACAGAAATAACCTTAAAGAACATGTAACACACTATCTAACAAAAGAAAAAAATATACAAACTAAACAATTTATTGTAAAAAATCAACAAGAGATAAGCATTAGGTGCATGAATGAAGAAAGTGTGGAAGCTGCAGAAAAAATATTAAATAAGAAATTATCAAGTTTTTGTAAGATTGAAAAAGAACAGCTCCTCAAACCGAAGTTAAGAATTATTGGCATTGACAATACTAGTAAAATGAGTATTAAAAACATGTTACAAGATATAAATAATAGAAACTTTTCAAATTATGATACCAAATGTAAAGTACTGCATATGAGTGAAAATAAAAATAATAATCAATTGACAAGTGTTTTAATTGAAGTGTCGCCTGAAATATATCAATATGTCAAAAATAACAAAGAAAGGTTGTTTGTAGGTTATCAAAATTGTAAAGTGTATGATGTGATAAATGTAAAACCGTGTTTTAATTATGGAAGATTTGGCCATAATGCAAGTAAATGCGAAAATAATGCCACCTGTCTAACAATAAGAAAATCGAGTTTCCTAACGTGGCAAAGGAGCTTAAGGGGACCTAGCCACCTTAAACCACTTTTTTGAAAACATATGAATGGGTCGTAAAGTTTATGTAATATAAGGTTTTCGAGTGCGCTGATTACGAATCTGTCATCAGATTTGCAAAAAAAAATTTGTTTAAACAACCTATATAAATAATGTATAGCAAAATTAATAATTTTTCAAGTCAAATACTTTTTGCACACTAACGCACACATACATACATATATCTACTATATTTATTATTTGTTAGCTTCTTTTATATGTGCGTGTGTGTGTGTGTAATATAAAAGTAAAATAAAACAACCTATATCCACAACAGGGTACAGATACAGATACAAGGAACAGCGAGCTGTTCCTCATATCTGTAGTTATACTTACCTATGTATAAGGCTCGTATACAAGAAGATAACATTGGTTCGTATATCTATATAAGTGAGGAACAGCGAGCTGTTATCTAAGCTGTATATCTGTTCCCTGTTCCTTTTCGACTGTGACCGGTAACGGCCTTATTCCGAATTCAAGCTTACGAGCTAACTTCAGAGCGTTAGGTCGAAAAAAATGCGCTACTGTTCATGAAGACTAGAGACCATCATGAGCAGCAGGGGGCACTCTCAGCCACAGTAACTTATATACATATATCGATATCTATATATACAATTTTCATAAGGCAAACAAGAATAACATAACCTCTAATGTCAATGTTTACATGTCATTTAGTGGATCTGATAAAATCTAATATCCAAAAGATATAGTGAAATTTATAATATAAAAATACTATAAATATATACTATAAAATTATAGTGAAATATATACTATAAAAATAGTGCTATAAATATATACTATAAAAACAGTGTTTTCATAATAAATTCATATTTTTATATAGTGTGTGCATAATGGATTTTTCAAAACAGCGTCACAGAAAAGTTGATTCATGAAATTATATCGGCAGAAAAAAAAGACCTAAATTTTGTTCTGCTAATAAAAAAATAAAAAGTTCTTCTGACCGTAAACTGTCGTCTCTAGATTATCCTGAGGTTGATTTCGAAGGTTATAGAATCTTTGATATGAGACTTTTGTTTACTTTCTTATAGAACAATCTGATGTGTAAGTGTGGTGGAAATATAAAATTTTATGAAATAAAATGTCATGGATTAGGTGGCAATTATTCTATTACGTGTGATAAGTGTTTACATGAGAAGAATTTTCACAACTTTAAAAAATTGGAGAAAAATCAAATATTTTTGAAATCAATAGACGCAGTGTCCTAGCTATGAGACTGGTTCGTGGTGGTCTTGAAAGTTTGAGAACTTTTTGTGGAGTAATGGACTTTCCTCATCCAATTCAAAATGCAACTTTTACTAAAATACGTAATGTGCTTTTTGAAGTTACATCAAGAGTTGCGGATAAGTTTATGTCTGAAGCTGTAGACGAAGAACTTCGACTTACACGTACTAATTCACAAAATGAGATATGTGAACCTGAAAGTGTTAATCCAGAAGCTATTAGTCAACTGAGTATTGAGGATTTAGATGAAAATATGTTAGATAATGAATCAGCTGTTACGAATACTCCAGATGATATCGTAGCTTGTAAACGAGAAATAGGTGTTCAAGGTGATGGTACGTGGCAGCGTCGAGGTCATAGATCCTACAATGGAGTTTTTACAATCTTAGGTCAAGAAAGTGGAAATATTATTGATTTAGAAGTTCTTTCTTCTTACTGTTTACAATGCAACCAGTATAAAAAAGTTCATGGATCAGAAGGTACTAAAGAATGGGAAATTTGGTACAGCGCACACTTACCATCATGTACAAAAAACCATTGGGTTTCTTCTGGGTCAATGGAGTCTTCAGCGATTGTGGACATTTTTAGTCGATCAATAGAAAAATATAATGTAAAATATGTGTCGTACTTAGGAGATGGAGATTCGTCAACATTTTCAAACATAAATTCTAAACCTAACTGAACTATATATATATATATATATATATATATATATATATATATATATATATATATATTGTGACGGCCGAGCGCACGTCAAATGTCTAATGGCTAATCATGTACTAATTGTAAAAAGATTATTGTTTCAGCAAGCTGCCAACGAGCGCCGAAACGAGCGAAAACAAGAGAGAGGCAAGATAGAGACAGAGAGAGTGAGAGCATAGGTTACGCGGTTGCCGCCTGGCCGCACAACGTTGGCGAGATATGACAACGATGTGCCGACGGCTGGGAGAGCCGCGACTAGAGTTAGTCTCGCTGCGCTATCCACACGAGTAGCTCGCGCTGCTACTATACGCGTGTTTGTTGTAGTTCCTGCGAGCATCTCGAGAGCCAACGGTATTCGTCCGTGTGTTACTGACGAGCCGCTGCGACGCCCGTCCCAACTGCTGCATCTCCACGTCCGTTGCGTTAAGTACTACTGCCACTACTGAGTTGTAAGTACCTGCACTCTCACTCTCTCACGTCGACGGGGTAATATCTCTCGTCTCTCTTTATCGTTCGTCGAAGTGTGCGGCGTTTGCACCTCTGTGTATAGTACAATTGAATATACAGTTCCTTATCTAAACTTCTCGTGTGTTATTTCCTACGACCCGACCTACGCCGCCTCCGCGGGCCCGTGTAAAAACACGTGCATGATCTGAGTCGGCCGAGCCGTGCCTACAGCACGCCCGACGTTAATTTACAATAAACAGGGCCCTTCTGGCCCTGGTTATAACACGGCAGGAAGGTATTAACTGAGTGTTATAATATGTATATATATATATATATATATATATATATATATATATATATATATATATATATATATATATATAATGTATATGTTTTATCTTACTCATCAAATAACATTGGATTGAATCCATATTTTTAATTTCTTTTTATAGTAAACCTATTTTTAGTAATCATTTTGAGATCATTTGGCAATTTATTGAAATGTCTTATTGCTACTATTATGCTGCATTTATTACTTATAGTTTTATTAAATTTTGGTATTTTAATACATTTCTTTCTCGTATTGCTCTTTGATTTTTCAAATTCTTCTTTGAGGTACAAATAGTGGAACATCAGAGATTCCAAGTTAAATGTTTGAATAATGTTAAGCGGATAATTTTGTACAACAAAATTATTCTTAAATATAATCCGTAATAATCTATTTTGCAATTTTTGAGCAATAATTAGAGCGTTCTGATAGGCACCACCCCATGCTATTATAAGGCATCCGTGGATCCTTTACCTCTGACAAAACCAAACTATTGTGTAGATAATATTTTAGTTTTTACTAAAAAGTTATACACCCTTTCGTATTATTTTTTCAAAAATCTTTGCTAAATTTGATATCAAAGATATAGGTCTATAGTTGGAAACCTTACATTTATCCTCTGCTTTGTAAATTGGTACAATGTCCGCTTTCTTAAGAGCTACTGGCCAAATAGATTTTTCTATGCACAGATTAAATATATGAACTAACGGTTCTAACAAATGTGTATTAATTACTTTTATTGTCTTCATACTAATGCCATCTACCCCTCCAGATTTATCTTACATATTGGCTATGATTCTTTTATTTTCTGTATAATTTGCAGGTCTTATAAACATTGATTTTTTATTATTTTCCGGTTTTGTAATCC
This sequence comes from Nasonia giraulti, assembly GCA_016647725.1. Classification (NCBI taxonomy): domain Eukaryota; kingdom Metazoa; phylum Arthropoda; class Insecta; order Hymenoptera; family Pteromalidae; genus Nasonia; species Nasonia giraulti. The sequence goes on from QLYP01000617.1 coordinate 15,616, forward strand.
ATTTTTTCCTAGGTTTTTTCTTATTTTTATGTCTAAATGATTTTTTTTATTACTTTTTCTATACAATATTTTATGAAGCTTATTAAGTTGTTTACGGCCATTTCAGGATCCTGCATTGATGTGATTTCATTCCAATTTACACCATTGGCAACTTCACTCAATTTAGAGTAGTTTACGTAGTTATAGTTTTCATTTAATTCTTTTTGAATTTCTAATTTATCTAAATTTATAAATAATGGATAATGATCAGTGAAGGAGTTTCCTAACTTAAAAGATGTGAATTCAAGAGCGTTAGTTTTTATAAAAAAGTATCAATGCAAGTCCCTTCATTTTTATTATTTGAAGGTCTAGTTATTCCTTGAAAGCAAGGTGTGAATCCCTTTTCAAGATAACTATTTAAGAGTTCTTGACTATAATCATTTATCTCTAAAAGATCTATATTATAATCTCCAACTATAATGTGATTGGCTACTTTGGTAGATTTAATCAAGTAGCTTTTTAGGTTCAGTATAAATTCCGATTTGGGCAGATCATGCGATCTATATAATGCTGATATATCAAAACTCATAGTAGCGTTCACCTTAATAGTGGATTTTATAATTCTTAGTTTACCTTCCTCGATAATTTCTGTGTTATTTATAACATTATCTTATATGTACATTATTTCCCCATCTGCTTTGTTTATCCTACTGTTATTATAATATATCTTATAACCTTTTATTTGGTATATCTAATACGATTTCAGATTCCAAGATTCAGCGCATACTATTATAAGTGGTTTGACTTTCAAAGTCTCAACAAATAATTCTAAATTTACAAAGTTTGCATCAAGACTTCTTATATTCATATATAATATTACATTATTATAATTTTTTAAACCATTATTGAGAGTCTGAAAGTCTACAAAACTAGTTTCTTCCAGTATAATTTAATTAAAGTCGTTGGTTTCCATTACTACCGCTGACTCGTTTGATGTTCTCTAATGCTGGCGATGTTATGATAGATGACACTGATGAGCTGGAATGCAATCGCTTAGGTTTAAAGTTATCCACTTTACCTACGTATCTTGGTATCGTAGGCATCAACGGGTAATCAGTCATGTCGGTACTTCTTTTTATTTTCGTCTTCAGAATTTTGCACAAGTTGGTATCTGTAGCCACGTGTTGCGTTTCATAGTTAGTGTTGTAGTTGTTATTACTATAAACACAATTGGCACATGCATTTTATTATTATTACACGCACTAGTTTTATGATTTCCCGCGCATCTTAAACAGGTGGCATTATTTTCGCATTTACTTGCATTATGGCCAAATCTTCCATAATTAAAACACGGTTTTACATTTATTACATCATACACTTTACAACTTTAATAACCTACAAACAACCTTTCTTTATAATTTTTGACATATTGATATATTTCAGGCGACACTTCAATTAAAACACTTGTCAATTGATTACACCGGCACACAAAATAAAAAAAGATGTCTGTACAAAAAATCAGACCCATGTATCCTTATGTTTTTCGAGTCGCTGAATTCGAATCCGGTGTAAGTTTGGCCCCATCACGTCAGGGTCAAGGTCAGTTGGACGTCAAATTAAGAAGAAACGGTTAAAAAAAATTAAAATGCCATATATGTATGTTTTTTAGGTCGCTGAATCCGAATCCGGGGTCAGTCTGGCCCCATCACGTTAGGGTGAAGGCCAGTTCAAGGTCAAACTGAGAAGAAACAGTTTAAACCGATAAAAATGTTATATAAAACTTTCCAAAAATGGAAAAAGATAACAAAAATTGTAAAAAGTCTTATTCAAGAGATTTGATCACTTAATATCTTCCTTGTGTACAGAGCAAAGTTGCTTTCATTTATATTTTTTACTTATTTTTTTTTTCCACTAGTTTAGTAACTGTCGATGTCTTTCTTTACTCCTTTTTTCTCTTGTAACGAACTCTTTTTTCTTCAAATGACCTATGCAATGGGTTTCTTTTTCTCTTTTTGTTATTTGTTTTAATGTCTCTCTTCAGCGTCCAGCAAAAATCTGCCATCATGTTGACATCTTCCTTGGTATCGATTCTCCATTACACTTATATCTTGATGAAATCATTCTCCCTGTTCTTCACTGACGTCTCCTAGATTAAGAGGAATGTAATCAAGATGAGAATATAAGAAATGCATTTTATAACTCATCAAGCAACCCAAATTTTTGAAATTCTCCAACATTTGTGCAACTACAACAAGTTCTCACGAACAGTTTTGAAACTTTGCCATGCAGCTTTTTCTGTGTCGTTCATTTTTGTAATAAATGTTTTGTCTTCAAATAGAGTACGAACTTGAGGACCATCAAAAATACCTTCTTTTAATTTAGCATTACTTATTGCGGGAAACTTTTCTCCTAAATACTGGAAACAAACGCCATCTTTATTCAGAGCTTTGACGAACTACTTCATGAGGCCAAGTTTGATATGAAGTGGTGGTAGCAGATAGTTTGATGGGTCAATCAATGGCGTACGTATAATGTTCCTCGATCCTGGTTCAAAATGTGTTCTAGTTGGCCATACTTTCTTAACGTAGTGATTTACCCTGTCTCTACTATCCCATAAACACAAGAAGCAGGGATTTTAGTAAAACCTGATTCTTGTCCTAAGATCATGATTGCAATTTTAAGATCACCACAAATTTTCCATTGATGTTCCAAGTACTTTATTTTTTCTAATACAATTTCTAAATTTTCATAAGTTTCTGTCAGCTTAGTTGAGTGAGCTATGGGAATAGATGCAAACCTGTTTCCGTTATGAAGCAGAACAGCTTTCAGACTTCGTTTTGACGAATCAATAAAAAGTCTCCATTCCTCGTCTTTATACGTATTCGGTTTTAATGCATCGACTAAACCTCTAACATCTGTACAATATACCAACGAATTCTCTTGATCGTTTGTGAAAAATTTCCTAAATTCTTTTTCTCTATCTCGATAAAAAGAGGCCGTTGTTCCTTTTGCTAACTGTTTTAAAAACAATATATAGCGTATATATATGTATATAGCGTCGGTTTAAAAACTGACGCTAGATATTCTGCTCCACCTTTAGGTAATCCTAAATTTCGAATAAGATCACTTAACTCTTGGCAAAGCGACGATCTGGGCATATGGGAACGCTGCTTTCCAAGAAAAAATGGTGACACGTGAAGAAGGTTTTGTTCGCGCAAAGGTAGCAGGTATACACGTATACAGCTGCTATGCTTCGCCTAACGCACCTACCGAACAGTTCGAACGTTTTTTAGGCCGACTAGTACAAGATGTTTCGGGCAGAAAGCCAGTAATTGTCGCAGACGATTTTAACGCATGGGCTGTAGAGTGGGGCAGCCAAAGGACTAACCAAAGAGGTCGAATACTACGCGATGCATTCGCCCTTCTAGATGTGTTACTAGTTAACCAAGGTGGTACCAACACCTTCAGAAGAGGAGGCACAGGATCGATAATAGATTTGACGTATGTTAGTAACGGTCTAATTGACTCAGTCGACACGTGGATCTTAAGTGACCACTATACAAATAGCGATCACCAGGCCATAATGATGGAGATAAATAGACCAAGGCAGGGACTTCGCGTGAGTACAAGGACCAATAGAGTCGGTTGGAAAACGAAGGAGTACGATAAGGAGATGTTTCTGTTGGCACTAAAAGAAATGCAACTCTCTGGGACAGCGAACAGCAAGGCTGAACAGGTAATGGAATGTATTACCCGAGCCTGTGATGCCGCTATGCCAAGAAGAGTGCCCAACGATAGACGACCACCAGTATACTGGTGGGACAAAGAGGTTGAGAGTGCGCGCAGCGAGTGCCACCGGACCAGAAGAAGAGAACAACAGATAAGAAAGAAATACTATAAAACCGGAAGAGGCCAGGAAATAGTAGATGCCCGCGGACAAGAAATGAAGGACGCTAAGCGGAAGCTTAAGAAGACAATCCGTGCCAATAAGCAACGGTGCCTTAAGGAACTGCAGGACGAGGTCGACAAAGACCCCTGGGGTAGACCCTACAAAACAGTGATGAAGAGGATCAAGGGGAGCTGGGCACCCCCCCCCCCCCCCCAATGTGCCCGGAACTATTAGACCGAGTAGTGACCACACTCTTTCCCAGGCAACGGGAAGAACCGTGTGTTATAGAAGCTGAGGCGAACGAGGAAGCCATACCCCCAGTAACAATGGAGAAGCTGCTTAGCGCCTGCAAGAGGGTTGGAAACAATAAGACTCCAGGCCTGGATGGCATACCGAATATAGCGTTAAAACATGCTACATATGCGCGACCAGAGACCTTCATAGACTTGTACAGCTCATGCCTAGAAGAGCGGATATTTCCCACCGACTGGACGAAACAACGCCTCGTGCTACTACCAAAGGGACAGAAGCCACCTGAGGATGCTGCATCATACAGACCACTCTGCATGCTGGACACCTCAGGCAAGATTCTGGAACGCATAATCTGCGTCAGGATGGACCAGACTATAGAAGGGAGAGGTGGACTTGCGGAACACCAATATGGCTTTCGGAGGAAAAGATCACTAGACGCATTAATCTTAGTGGTTGACATTGCACGAGAAGCGATAGAGGGGAAGAGATGGAAACGAGGAGCAAAGCAGTACTGCACCGTCGTCACGCTGGACGTCAAGAATGCATTCAACTCGGCCAAATAGAGCAAAATACATGAGGCACTTCGAAATCAAGAAGTACCCTTATATATAAGAAGAATGATGGCTGACTGTTTAAAGGACAGAGTCCTATTATATGACACAGAGAATGGAACCAAGGCCTATGAAGTAACAGGAGGCGTTCCTCAAGGATCAGTACTCGTCTCACCAACTTGGAACGTCATGTACGATAGAGTACTGAGACTGCAGCTACCCGAAGGGGCGACAGTGGTAGGTTTTGCTGACGACATAGCAGTGGTCGTAGTAGCAAAAACCATAGAAGCAATCACAGAAGTAGCTAACGAGTCTATTCGTATAATACACGAATGGCTGGCGGAGACAGGGCTGCAGTTGGCCAGTCATAAGACCAAAGTTCTTCTTATTTCTAGCAGGAAGAAGATGGAGAAAATTACACTGACGGTAGATGGACACGAGATTGTTTCTCAACCGACCATTAAGTACCTGGGCATCACCATAGATGCAAGACTTACATTCAAGCAGCATCTTGAGACGGTGAGCAATAAAGCAGCAAAGGTTAGATGACGACCACATCAACTAGAAGAGGGCAAAAAGCTTTCTGCCCCCCCCCCCCCCCCCCCCCCCGCGAAGCACTACTCGATGGTCGTACCGTGGGGTCTAGGGGCACAGAAGATAAAGGCAAAGAGGGCGTTCCTTGGGAAGGTTGGGTGTTTTTCACCTGGCCGTACCGGGGATGGGTTTAGTTGGTGTGAATCCGACACACGGCTGACATTGGGGATGGGGCTGTTTCGACGACCCCATAAACAAAGTTATGATATGGTCTTTCTAAGATTTTCCCTAATACCTCTTTCTCCAAGAGAGAGAGAGAAAAAAAAATAAAAAAACAGGTAGGAAGAGTGACTACGCAGCTGGTAGCTATGCATGCCTAGTTTACCAAGCTCCAGTAGAAGCCACTGACAGACAAAGAAAATGAAAATAGTGCAGTTAAATATAAATCACTGTGCGACTGCACAGGACCTACTGAGCCAGTATGTCCATGAGACAGAGATCGACATAGCCATTGTCTGTGAAAAATACAGACACCTGGACAAATTATCATTTAATGTGGACAGTACTGGTAAAGCGGCGATATGGGCAATGCGGAGACGCCGCTTGCCAAGAAAAAATGACAAAACGTAATTAGGGATTCATACGCGCTAAAGTCGCAGGCGTGCATATTTACCAATACAGACAACTGTTGGAAACAACGAAATAAGTCGGTTGGAAAACAAAGGATTATGATAAGGAGACATTTCTACTGGCTCTAGAAGTAATGCAGCGTTTGGATCTGTAAATCATGAGGTCGAGTAGATCAGACGATGCCGAGGGCTCCAATAATAGACGACCGCCAGCATAGTGGTGGGATAAAGAAATTGACGCTGCCCGCAGCAAGTGTCATTAAACCAGAAGACGGAAATAGCGAGCTCGGAAGAAATACTACAAGACTGGTCGAGGTAGAGAAGAAGAAGTCGCCCTAAACAACGAAATAAAGGATGCTTAACAAATACTCAAGAATAAAATCCGAGAAAATAAACTACGTTCCCTAAAACAGTTACAGGACGAGGTTGAGCTGGATCCCTGGAGGCGATCGTACCAAGTAGTAATAAAGAAGAGAAAGGGAGGTTATATTCCTCCCTCTAAAAGCCCGAAATTGCTGTACCTTATTGTGACCACGCTGTTTCCCCTTTAACTGGAAGTAACATCTGCCTCTGAAGTTGAGGCAAATGACGAAATCATTCCAACAATCACCACAAAGGAATTACTGGCTGCATGCGGAAAAATTGAGAAACAACAACGCTCCAGGCCTGGATGGAATACCCAATATTGCATTGAAACAAGCTATATAAGCACTCCCTGATGTCTTTCTGGATCTGCACAATTCATGTCTCGGAGAAGAAACTTTTCCTAAAAACTCGAAGAAACAATGCCTTGTACCACTACCAAAAGGAGATAGGCCACTTAGAGAAGCTGCCTCATACAAACCACTCCAGGTGGGTGTCCGGTGCCGTAATTACAGCCGCCACGTCGTCCGCGTATGCGATGAGGCACGTGTCGTCCGGCATGTCTAGTCTTAACAGTACGTCGTACAGTATATTTCAGAAGTCAGGACCCAGGATTGAGCCCTGCGCTACTCCTGCTGTCAACTTTCTCCGTCGAGTACCGTCTGATGTCTCATACGTCAGGTACCGGTCCCGTAAATAGTCTTTTACAACTCGCACGAGGTAGGCAGGCACCCGAAATGTTGTTTCTAACGCCTTTAGGATGTCCGTCCACCTCGCAGAATTGAAAGCGTCCGTACGTCCAGCGTTGCGAAGAGTACCAGTGGTCTGGCTCCATGACATATATCGTTTGTCTTGTCTACAATCTGTACCACGTGTGTTATAGCTCCTATTTTTGAGTGTCCTTGTCTAAATCCGTGCTGTCGGCCTGAGAGGTTTCCGGCGGCTTCCACCGCTTGCAACCGTCTCGGTCGTAGCAGTAATTCGTACAATTTACCCGGCGTCTTCAGGAGGCTTAGTGGCCTATAAGAGGACAACGAAGCAGCGTCCCCCTTACCTTTGGCAATGTGGACCAGCCCACTAAATACTCCCACCGTCAGGCAGCCGTTGTAGAGCCTCAACAGCGAATCGGGCTGTTCAGCTACGATGATCTGCAGCAGTTCCCCAGGCACGCCGTCAGGTCCCGGGGCTTTTCAAGGCTTCAGTTTGGCTGCAGCACTCTCAAGCTCCGTCACCGAGAAAACTGGACATTCCACTGCGGTGTCCATGTCCGTATCATCCGTTCTTTCCTGATAGGTAGGAAAGAGATCGTGGACAATCCTCTCCATTGTGTCCGCGTCCTTCATCTCGGGGGGGGGGGGGGGGGTCCAGGCGCCAAGTTTGCGAGTCACTATCTTGTAGCTCCAGGGGTCTGACTCTACTTCGTCTTCCAGTCGTCTCCAACATCGTCATTTGGTGCTGTTGATCGTCTGTCTGAGTAGCCGTCTCGTGAGCTTGTATTCCCGCGAGATAGCCTCTCTTTCGTCCGAGTCCCGTTCCCTTCCCGCTAGTCTGTGAAGTCGAAGGCATTCTTTTCTGATTTCGGCGATTTCCTGCATCCACCAGTAGGTCTGCGTTCTGTTCTGTCTGTATCGTTTCCGTGGCATCGCGGCCTCGCAGATGCGCTGCAGATTTTCCAGGTCATTAGCACTCCGTTCAGCCGCGATTCGGTCCGTCCGTCCTTGAGACAGGTCGCCGAAGGGATTGCTACGTTCTACGCTACTATTGCTAAGTTGCCTCTTGATTCAGTCCCTGTTTATGCGTCCGATATCCCATCGTGTTGTCCGCATACTCTGTCTTTGCCTCAACGCAGCGTCACTGGTCAGGTTAAAGACGATGTACTGGTGATCACTGGCCGTGTAGTCCTCGATCACTCTCCATCCCCCTAGCCTTGTCAACATCCTGTCTTTTGCTAAGGTTATATCTGGTATAGAGTTACCGAAGCCGGGTCATCTGTAGGTGTACACGTTTCCGTCATTTATGACTTCCAATTCTAGCCGGGCGGCCATTTGTAGAATCAGTCGTCCTCGTCTGTTCGTCGTAGGCATCCCCCATTCGATAAAGCGATCGCAATAGCAGTGCCTATATATGTATTGTAATTTATGTCTTTCGTGATCTTTAAGTAAAATTTTGATATTATCCTTTGAATTTTTTATCTTTTGTCATACTTTTTTTGTCTTATTAAATATATATATAATGTTCTGGAATATCTACGTACTTTAAAGATTTTACAAAATCATCGATTTTATTTAATTCAAACCAAGCTGTTAATGGCGTTTGCCAACTGTTTATTGAACTTTTAATTTTACTTATTTCAAATGTCTTATAATTTTTGTCATTTTTATGAACAGGCATACTTTCAACTTCATGACTTACTTCAACTACATGACTACATACAAATCAAAAATTTTTGAAATGACCAAACTGCTTCTATTGGATTGAGATATCTACCATCAACATAAATCAAATGGTGCAGTAGCGCCTCAAAAGCGAGTTTCAGAAGCAGACGAAGCTTTGGCGTTAGCGACACTATTAACTTGAAACTTCTATGTATATTGGTATCGGAGATTTTACTTTTAAGAAAAACGATACTTTCCATTTTTGTTTCTAAAAGATTTTTATATATTATCACATTCGTATGCTAATCAGTGATTTTCAATAGAAGTTGTCAAAAAAAAAACGCCATTTATATAATATAAACAATCTTGTAGATGATTTGCTCAAATCATTATCTTTTTCTCCAGTGTAAAGGGACGGTGAAGTTAGCCGCCTCTAGTGTGAAAGAACGGTGAAGTTAGCTGTGTATCAAATATAATAGGGAATTGCCTTTCCGCCTTTTTAACATATCCTCACATACCTCATATCATAATATATTACGATATTTAGAATTAAGGAGTTGCTGGTGCATACTCAGCGTTCCGAAACAGTAACAGTAACTAGCTTGCCAGGGTAGCCGATGAAAATGTTCAGGTTGTTTTCGGTGTCTTGGTATAAAAATCATTCAAGTACGGTGTCTAGGTGTACAGGATGGCTTATGACGAGGTCTGAGTAGTTCGCCCCGTGGTTTTTGGTGTCTAGGTGTAAAAATTATTTTAACGCAATGGCCGATTACGACGTCTAGGTGGTGCGCTCCATGGTACTTGGTGTCTAGGTATGAAAATCATTCAGGGGCGGTGTCCAGGTGTACAGGGTGCCTGATGACGAGTTCTAAGTAGTTCGCCCCGTTATTTTTGATGTCTAGGTAAATAAATCATACGAGAGCGGTGTCTAGGTGTACAGGGTGTGTACATCTGATGAAGATCTACGTCATTTCTAACCTTCTTGAGAAAAATCCTTACGTAGTTGTTTACTGTGCACCAACTATCCTTCAGAGTCAACATAGCTGTCCTCACTGACTCAAGTGTCACCCTATATTGGAGGTAACACTGGAGTTCTTGTCGTTCCAATTCGTATCGCGAACCGTCACAGAAGACATGTTTCGCATTTTTATTTGCTTCCAAACACCCTGGGCAATTCGGGTCGTCCTCTATCTTGAAGCGGTGTAGGTAGGCTCGATAGCACTCATGTACGCTCAAAAACTGCGTAAGGTAGTTATTTACTTCCCTGTGTCGCCTTTTGGTCCAGTCAACAAGAGTCAACCAGTGTGTGTGTGTGTGTATATAATGTGACAGCTACTGTGGTAGCGTTCCGGGCAATTTAGAAATCGAAATAGGTAATATATAATAAAAAGAGTGGAAAGCCATAAATATCTAGGTTGATTGTTAGACTTTAATATGAAATGGGATAAGTATATAGATTATTTTGTAAAAAAATGAGGTGTTTTTATTTTTATTTTTGCAAAAATCTGAAACAGAATGTATTGCAAAACATTAATGATCATCTATTATACTTTTCTTTTTAAGTTTATTCAACTTCAGAATGGTTGTTTGGGGAGATGCGTAGAATAACTGTCTAAATTCCATACAAAGTATTCAACAGATAGTACTGAAAATTATAAAGAAGAATCACTTCATAACACTATATCAACCTTTCTTTTAAAATCAGTCAATTTTTCCGATTAAAGGCTATTTTTTACTATAACGTTACGTTACATTAAGGATCGCTTATTACACGCATTTAAATTTTACGCGATAAGCGATAGCAATTCTATGAATAAGAACATACGATTGCCAAGAATAGGTAAAACTGTGAGTAAGAAAAACTGCTATTTCGTAGCTATCAATATCTTTAACAAATTAGAAAGATTTACACGTTATATAAGAAATATTTATATAATATAAAATATAGTTTTTAACACGCTGCTGTTTAATTTTTTGTTATGGATCTTTATGGAGTTTATAAAGACATTTTTTAATAATAGATACATTTTTATTTTAGTGTTTAAGTAGTTTTGTAAATATTTAAGCCTTTTAAATACGATGTAAGTTTTTAAGCCTTAAAATTGCGATTTTCTTGATTTTTAGCTTTTTATAACTTTTAACTTGAGCTACTTTTCAAATACTCGAATTAAGGTAAAATGCCCTCTTTTTTAAACTATTATTTGCATTTTTACATTTTTTATACTATTTAAAAGTTGAGGAAGCGAAAACGTTATAGTATTCATTTTAAGAATTTATATATGTATACGCTTACCTTATGACACGAACATACATCTACAAGAATCGCTGGCAAAGGAAACAAATTCTGAAAAAGCATTATTTAATGAACATTTATACCATTTTAAGTTTATTTTTCAAGTCGTTTTTAAGGGGACACAACACCTTTAAACCCTGAAAAAAAGAACTCTGAGAAAAATTCATAAATTTTAACTAAATCATTTAAAATTTTTTATAGATATATTAAGCATCAATACCTTTAATTTTATCATGCTAAAACATTCATTATTCTTGATGGTCCATTATGGCACTTAGTGCACGAATTTGTGAACTTTTTCACAAACAAAGTATCCTCCTTGAGTTTGAGCTCAAAAGAACCGTTCGTTCACTTGGAATCCTACGGACAGTGAGCTGAAATTTGAGTAAAGCTGAAAAGCTGAGTAAAAACAACATTTAGAGAAAATCAACTTTAAAGTTTATGAAAATTGTTTAAAGTATTCCACACACATAGACCTTGACTCTGCGCAATTATGAGGTATATTCACTTATACCTCTGGGTTCTGTACAGCTTTTCTTACCTGCAACCAAAAAAGGCATATTATGAATTTTTATAAAAATGTGATAAAAGGGTTATTGTGTCCTTAATAATAATAACACTTTATACTTATCTTTTCTTTTGGTCAATGTGCAGAATCTTTAAGTTAAAACTGCAGAAAATTACCAGTCTAATCTTCAAATGACAAAATGTTTAGTCCGCGAGCTCCAATATCTGTAGAGGCTTTTTCTTCCATTACTGCAGTTTTCACGGAGTCCTTGGCCACTTCACACACTTCACTGAATTATTCGCTAATTGCATCACATGCACACTGAGCCATAGGTATTAAGTAGTCCATCAACCTACAAAATAGATGATGACCAGCGTGTCTAAGTCCAAGAGCACGAAATGTAACCACTGCTCTTCTGTTGATTACCCAAGTTCTTGGCGCCAACTTTTCTGCATGAGTTAAAAGCTGTCAGCTGACCACATTCAATACACATTACTTGAATCTTGAATCGTAATCCTAAGCTTTGGATTCGCCAAGTTGAACTTTACCATGGCATTGGTTGAGAATCGAAATATCCTCAAGCGCAGGAAATAGAATGTTGATATCAATCAATCTATTTCTGATCTTAGAGGTATCTTCCGCTGCTGGAGTTTGTATCTTCTTTGATGAACTTGAAGTTTTGACTTGTTGGCAGGTTTATCCTCACTCGTTACTCCTACAAATCTTCTTTGACTCTTCTTGCCTCTTCCTTGAGAGTACTTCTTGTCTGTATGTGTACACGCATACCTGCCCTTGGTATCTTGATAATCACACATATTTTCAAAATCACTGAACTTTACACTTTTTTTAAATTTTCACTACTCTGCTTTAAGACAAACACTTCACTTTTTTGTGGGGTTATAAGCTATAAGCTATAACCAAAAACACTGCAAACACTACTTAGATTAATTTAAAAACACTTTTAAAAAATATCAGCTTTTTTATGTATTAAAACATAAGCTGTTTTTAGTCAGTGTAAAATAAATCCCAGGACCATATCATCTGTGTTTTGAAATATTTGCTGTCTGCTAGCAGAACAGCAGGAACGGTCGCTCTGTTTCTTTCCGACACATTGATTCTAACGTGCCCACAGGTAGCACGCGGGAGCGCGATATCTAAATTCAAATAAATATCCCTAAGTTTCGATCGGAGCCTTATATAGGAAGCGAAACTAGACATTTATCTCAGAAATAACGTAAAAAATCTCATCAATACGCTCTAATTTATTCACTAAAATATGTATGCGGAGCATAATATACGTATAGACTACGGTAAAAAAATAGTATTTTCAACATTTACAATAAAAATTTTATTCAGATTACAATTATTAGTTGTATTAGACAAAAAATGAAAAATATGCAATTTACCGAAAATACGATAAAAATTTTTTTTAGCATTTTGCTTATAACTTTGCGGGAATTTTTTTTTTTTTTTCGATGAACGGGTTCCAGGAGTCTCTTTTACGGAAAATTTTCTGTCAAAATAGGCAATAAAATAAAATCGATTTTTCCGAAGTTTAAAGGTGTTGTGTCCCCTTAAGAAAAGATAGCATTTTGGCTTCTATTTTCGGTTGCACTGTTCGACATATGCTGTTGATATCTGTTGAATAAAAAACACGTTATCAAGTGGTGTGGCAGCGCTACAAATGCGAGTAAGAAGCAGACGAAGCCGTGGCGCCTGCGACACTATTTACTATTTTGGTGTTCAGATTGTTCATCATACAGAAGAAAATGCTTATCGTTACTGTTCGCGAGTTTTTTTTTTTTTTGCTTATTAGCATGTTTTCTGAGCTGAACTATGATTTCCAACAAAATATTTGTAAATAAGCCGTTTCATTTTATAATAAACGAGTGTATATATCACGAATGCTTAAAAAAGTATTTCCACTTATTTCTCCAGTGTGTAAAAGGAGCGTGAAGTTGGCTATCCAGCCAAAAGTGAAAGGACCGTAAGGTTTGCCGCACAATCTATATGTGTATTAGTTGGGTATAGCTTTTCCACAGTTTTTCACGTGCTGCACTGCGTAAATATGTGTACATTGTCTGCTTGGATAAGAGATTTTAAGTGTTTGAGCGTTTGGGATCACTGATGACGGGACCCATACCCAGAGCCTTTAATGAAGAGGTTGAGATATAGTGCGATCTGTAGATTTTTGTGTGGTGTCTAGGTTCAAGCCAATGACGGAGCCGAGGTAGTGCGCTCCGTAGCTTTCATTTCCTGAATATAATAACTAATTATATACACAAAAAGCTATGAAGCGCAATACCTAGTCCCCATCTTTGGCGACCCCATGCACCTGGATACCATACACGAGGGATATTGATATTTTCGTAATAAAAATACGTGCACTCCCTGAACTCGATAATCATGCAATTTATTTTTAGAAACAATGTAAGGTGCTTAAATAAGTTCTCTAAAAAAGAACATTAAATTTGTACAAAAAAACAAAAATTTGTTTAAAGTGAAAAGATTAGGCGTGTTTAATGTATTGCGTATTATCATGCATGTCTTTAATTTTGCAATGAAATTACAGTTTAAAAAACAACTGTCATCTACCAAAAGAAGAAAATCATATTATTTGATTCATAATACGCCAAAAAAATCATTGTTTTTATTTGAGAGCTGAGTCAAATAATTGGTAAGTTGAACTGAAGTAATATATGTATAATATACTGCTAATATAATACTAAGATAATTACTACGTAACTTGCCGTGCTAGTTACATTTTGTTCTGATATTTTCTAATTGTAAGTGTGACTTTTTGCATTTTTTATTCGTGTACATAAACCTATACAATTGTTATTTTAAATTAAATTATATTATATATTTTAAATGTAAAAGTATGTACTGTAATAAATGCACTATGAACAAATATAATAGACATTGAAAGTGACATAGAAAGTATCTTGTAATTTTTTTTGTAATTAATCAATTACTTGAGTTTGAATTAACATCGTCATTCGACTTGGCTTTGAATAAAAAATAATGCTTTTGTGCGTATTATGAATAAAATAATATGATTCATTGTATAATTCATGTTTCATTGTAAATGAAATTATAGACATTCGTGATAATACACAATACATCAAACTCGTCTAATCTTTTTAGTTTAATTAAAAATTTTTTATAGAGTTCTTACTTTCCAAATCACACGTGTTAGTGGAGCACCGCATTTGCTACTTCAACTCCTTAGTTAGTGCGCTGATCTGAATTTTCTGCATGGACAGCAGAATGTTAATTACTCAAACATCACGCAAACCATTATCTCCTTCAATTTGTACCTTATTACAAGATATGGTATATAAATTTACGTTGCAATAATAATGTAACAAAAAAATGAAAAATTTAAGAAAATGTTCATTTAACTTACTTCACTGTTATATGTATTCCGTTGAAATCCGATTTTTCTTGAATTAACAATTTTTGAGAATGTAAATAATAGTGGTGATAGCTTTGAAATATTTAAATGTCTTTTCTTCGAACATTGAGTGACTATCTTATATATCTTCAATAAAGAAATGTCATATAATTTATCCTCTGGACAATTTATGCAAAATTGATATAATTTTTGCAATCCATTTTTCAAATTTATACTATATTTTCCCATCTCTAAAAATATTTGAAAAAGTTAATAATTAAATTTAATAATTTTGCGTATACATGCCAACTAACTGTCAAATCGTCAACTATATATATGCCTCTCAATTATGTCTGTTAATACCTTTCTCATTGCCTTATTAATAGCTGATCGTAAATTAAAATCTTAATCCAAAATTTTGAATCGAAAATAGAAGAAAAGAACATTAATTTAAGCCCTAAATGGTTGAAATCGACCGCTCAGATCAAAAGTTATAAGGATTTTTTAAAAATCGCTAATGTTTGTCCTCTTAGACTTGATCGTCGGAGGATCTGTTCCTGTAACTCTTCAGCTGTCCTCTCATTTCTCTTATCTTATCTCGAAAAGAGATTATGGGTGTAAGAAAAAGAATTTGAATCCTCAACATATTCACAAAGTAGTGTAATGAGTAGAAGGTAGTATTCTCTGGTAAAAATATTGATGTGATTTTGTGATGTATTGAAATTACGTATTTCTTCATGTAATTTTGATGTATGATTTGTGACGTCAGTTTGTTATGTACTGATTTCGAACGTTTTATTACGTAATTGTATAACATTTTAGAAAAATTAAACTATTTTAGCTTCATGAAACATTTTTAGGTGATTTAAGAATTGTATTATTAAATAAATATTTAATTCTAAATACTTACTATTGAATACTCTTAAATACTTTAAATTTGTTAAAATAAGTGGCCATATAGTCCCTACCATGCGGATGGTAGTGCGGAAAATAGGGGATAATGAGTGATGAATATTATTTAAAAAAATTTTTTTTTAACATATTTTAAGTCAAAGTAACTGAAAGTATATTAAATAACTCAAAGTATCATAAGAGTGCAAGAGAATCAATCGACGATACGAGTAATTATCTAGATTATCTAGAAGGCACACAGTACTTATTCGAGATGACGGGGAACGCCTCAAACAATGATGATTCAGCCAATGGAGGAGCACCAGATGCGAGCATGCTATTAATGAGCACCATGGCAAACAGCTTTGCACTCATGAATTGCATAAGCGGCATTCCAAGTTTTGATGGAAAAGGAATCTTCGAGACTACATACAAGATTTGAGGAACGCCAGCGAGTTAGTCAGTGACCCGATTAAGCCGCAATTCTTACAACATGCTCTACATAAAATAACGGGATCAACGAAGAAAAGTTTAAACAATAAAACAATAAAAAGTGTAGAAGATTTGATACAACATTTAAAGCAAAGATTTGCTGGAAGAAATTTCAGTTACTATAATAATGATACAGAACGTGAGAATGAGAAAACAAGACTCAGTAGACGATTTTTATAATGAAATAAATGTGCTCCTGAGCAGTGAATAAGAATGCTTTGATAAAAGAAAAAGGAGAAGAATTAAAAAATGAAATGATGGCACCATTGGAAACTAGCAGTGGACATATTTATTAAAGGTTTACCTGCAAATTTGGCTGAGCGAGTAGATTACAGTAAACCCAATGATTTGCGGAAGACTTATGAAGAAGCAGTACGACTAGAAACCAGGATGGAAGCTAAACTAATCGCAGATTCAAGACCATACAGAGGTAGAGGCCGATATTAAAACAATCAAGACAATTATAATGGGCCGCAAAATAGTGACAATTATCATAATTATGGAGGATACCGGCATGAGAATCGCTACCAAAATAATCAACAAAATAATTCAGATTCCGTGGGGTATGTAAATGATAGACGTACAATGGACAGCAACAAAATGAACCTGAAAATTATCACCCATAAAATAATTATCAGAACCTACAAAACAATTATCGAGGCAATAACTATCGAGGAAGAGGGTATCAAAATAATTATGGCAACCAAGGTGGACGAAGAGGTTACCATCGTAACTACAATAATGGGCAGCAACAACGTAACAATTGGCAGGCTTGAAATAGCAATGGAAACAGGGGAAATCAGCAAATATTCGATCACGAGACTGGAAGATACTAGGATGAACCACCGTATCCTGACAGGAGAAATGACACTAACTGGCGCAATAACCACCAGCAACATAATGATCAGACCCAAAGAGGTAATTTAAACTACCAAGAGGCTCGCCACGTCCCCAGGATGGCGAGCCAAAACCAAGGTTATCCGAGACAGAACCAAATGCATCCAATGCAGAATCAAGGTACAAATCAAGTCCAAAACCAACAGATGCCCGGAAACACGGATCAACAGCATTATCAACAACAGCTACAAGCATACAACAAGAACAAAAATGCGAACCCAACGAATCCAAGCAACAATCAGCCGAAAGCACCAGTAATGACAATTTTCTCGAGGACAGAGAGGTATCAAGAATGTAGTCCACAATCTGTAAAGGACCTCAAAATGTTAATTGGGAGGACGACAAAGCCACAGCAGTAAGAATAAGAATACCAGTTAGAACCACTAAACCATGGGTGGAATTCATGATTGACAACGGAGCCACAGTAAATTTAATTAAAGCAAGTGTATTGGACGATGACATGCCCATCTGCACTGCTGACGCTAGAGAACTAGGCGGAATCACGAACCAGACTGTGAAGACGTACGCATCAATATATTTATATATAAAAGGTACCCCAGTAAAATTCCAAATAGTGTCGGATGACTTTCCAATTCCATTTGATGGGATGTTAGGACGTAATTATCTAAAGAAAGAAGAGGCTGTGATATCTTATTACAAAAATGCGCTAATGATAAGCGGAGATGTGATGCACTCAATATCGTTCATAGGACACGAAGAAGAACATAATCCAAAGAATTTAAGAAAAGGATATAAATGCAAACAAGCCAATGAAATACTAAAGGTAGAACCTGCAAGTGAAAAGGGAAATGAGGTAACAGAACAAACAATCATCGAACAGACAGAACAAGCCCCAGGGAAGGTGACACATACAATAAAAGCGAGGAGCAGACAAGTAATACAAATCAACTTAATCAAAAGCGGCCTGGAAGAGGGATATATACCAAGAATTGACATGGGAAACGAAAATCTCTGCAAGATAATGGCTATCAACACCAGTGAACAAGACGTGACAATAGAAGTGGATCCAAAAGAACTAATAATTTTCGACACAGGACCCGATTTCCTGCAAGAAACAGACAGTGAGTTTGATGGAGATGCAATAATAGATAGAATCAAACGATTGGAAAAGGTGAAAGAAGCCATAACTAACCCATACTACAATTCCCTAACTTCAACAAAGAATTCACTCTGCCGACTGAGCATCGGATTACGCAATGGGAGCCGTTCTAAGCCAAGAGAAAGATGGATTCGACCACTCCGTACAATATCTATCGAGAGCATTAAACAAAGCGGAAAGAAACTACTCCACTACAGAAAATGAGTGTTTAGCTGCATTATATGCGCTACATCAATTCAGACCATATTTATTATGTCGCAAATTTACCTTGGTCAGTAATCACGAACCATTAAATTGGATGTACACTAGAAAGGACCCTGGACAAAGATTAATGAGATGGATGTTTAGATTCACCGGGTACGAGTACACTTTTAAATACAAGCTAGGCAAACTGAACAAGAATGCTGATGCCTTATCGAGAAATCCTCCAGAAATTACCGAAAAGGAAATAAATGAAAATCTGCCAAAAATAAAGGTCATGATTATAGATGAAAGGACAAAGCAGAACGGGAACAAAACCAAAAGTAATGCTTCAACAGATGGAACAACCTTTTGAAACAGAGCTCACTCAGCATCTGAAAGAACTACGGCACTAAGAGGAAGAGGGATACCAGTAGGAGCAGAAATAAACAAGAATGCACCAATATTGGATCACAGCGTGATTGCACAAAGGACGCGAGGGAGAACAGCAAAGGTAGAAAGTCCAATAGCCACCTACATCAAACAAAAGTGCCCAAGACAGTGAAGTCTGCCAAAATAAATAAGCCCGTGGACAAACCTTTGTTGAAAGTGACCAAACCTACATCAGAGACCATTGCAACTAGCGAAGAAGAAAGCAGCAAGGATACCGAAAGTGATACCGATTCTGAGACATCCACCAATAGAAAACTCTCTACATCACGCAGGTTATGGTTATCATCCACAGCATTAGCAGGGAGTGAAACCGAAAGACCACCACTGCCCGACCCAAGGTACAGTGGATTAAGAATTGATAATTACCAATCAGAATACTCCGACTCAGATGAAGACACGTCATCGACCGACAGTCAAAATAGGACAATCAGTAATATCGAAGTGCTAGTGAGTGCAGAAGAACCTTCAATCACAGAACCAAATACTGATGATGACTCCGTAAGAGAAAATTCCATAAGGACCACTTTAAGCAAGGAAGAAGTGGAAGAAGCAAGCAAGAAGTTTGAGGAAAGTCTAAAGAGATATCAAGAAAAGAGCATAATGCCAGAGAAGGACGAAGTGGATTCAGAGCACGAGTCGGTTACCGATTAACCATTGTGTCTCTCAGAAGGAGAAGAAATCACTGAACAAATGCATTTTAGAATGCACGAACTCAACCCGCATTATGGTACTGAACATGTGGACCAAGTCCTGGGAGAAAAGGTAAAAGAGTTAATAGATCGTACACAGGCAAAACTGCAAAAGAGAATGAACAATGATCGTGACTATCTCTCTCTCTCTCTCTCAGACTTGAGTAGCTATGTTATAATTATACCGGGAGAAGGCAGACTATCTGATACCTCTAAAATAAAAGGTTCTCAACCTATAGCAAACAGCACCAAATGCACCAAGAAAGTAGAGAATAAAGGTATCCTAACAGAAATCGAAGACAATGAACAATCAGAAGTGGACATTAGGTATTCGAAACCGCACGAAACAATAATGCCTTTCGCTTGGCCCATCAAGGAAGAATTGTTACCCGTCAACAAAAGATATGGCACAACGCAAAACAACAACAAGTCTCAGGACAAATTATGGATCGACAGAAGAGCGTGGATTGTGTACCAATAAAAGATAATGTGAAAACAGCAAAAGAGTACCTGACCTATAAAAGGGATAACATAGTTCATCCCATATCAAAAGACTATGAATGGAACAACTCAATATGAAAATTATTAAAGGAAGTCGGAGCGATAGAACCATTCAATCTGAAAAACAAGAAACCGAAAATTGGACAAATACTGGTCACACCTTACAAGAAATACAATGTGTTTTCTGTGGTGTTAAAAGAAAAATACTTCAACACCATAAGAATTGAAGATTTAAACAACGCACTGATGAATCTCAAACAGATAATGGTCAACAGAGATATAAGAAGTTTCAGAATTTCAAGAAGAGGAGACCTCACCAATGATTTAGAGCCTGGTCTAATTAGTGAAATGCTCATGAGAATTTTCTCTAATTCGACAATCAAAATAACAATCTGCTAAGGAAAAGTCCAGTTACCCAGGGAAAACGAGAGAAAGCAGATCATAGCAAATTTACACGACAGTCTAACAGGTGGACACTAATGTATAAATCAAACGTACCAGAAAATAAGATCTCTAAAAAAAATTAACTTTTAAAAAAGTAAAAGGTTAGGCGAGCTTGATATATTCCGCAACAAAATTACAGATAGAAAATAACTGAGATCAATCAAACAAACTCAAGTTTATTATATTTAATCCTAATGAAGCAAAGAGCAACTCTCCAGATAATTACAGCGTAACTTGTCATGCCCGTTTCATTTTGTTTATTGTGTTCTATCAGTTCTTTTCTATCTGTAATTTTGTTGCGGAATATATCAAACTCGCCTAACCTTTTACTTTTTCAAAAGTTAATTTTTTTTAGAGATTTCAATCCTTTTTAGTAAATTTTTTTGAGTATTTCATATTCAACGTAGTAAAAATAAAAGGTAAGCATCTTTAGCACCTTTCGACCACAGCTTTTTGGTAACATTTTTATCACTAACATGAAATCACTGATTGTTCTGATATACACCACCCTCGAATTATATCTACACCTAGACACCAAAAACCACGGTGCGAACTACCCAGACCTCGTCATCGGCCACCCTATACACCTAGACGCCGTCCTCGTAT